>VZTQ01003166.1:0-309548 GCA_013400755.1 Pelecanoides urinatrix
GCCTCGATAATGAACGGAGCAGGGCTGAGCCGTCCCGCCAGGCCACGCTCCCCGCAGAGCGCGGTGCTCGCCGTTCAGTAGCCGTTTGCTCACCCCCACCGGCCCTGCACAACACTCGCCTGGCACCCCGTCTCCAACACCCGGGAAAGGGCCGAAGGCGAGCTGCGGGGGGCAAGGCTGAGCCCCGCATCCAAGCCGACGTGCCGGGGCCAGCTGAGCGTGCCGCTCTCCCTGTGTCACCGCAAGGCCGGGCTCCACGCCACGGCCGGGCCACCGAACCGCGCCGGCACGGGTCGCCCGTCCTCTGGAGCCCTTTCCCCAGGTCCCAGCGCCCTCTCCCAGACACAGCTGCCCACGGTTACCATCTCCCGCGCCGTACCTTAACACAGTTTTCACATTCAAACCGTTTCCCACTGTCGTGAGACATTTGGTGACGAATCAGGTTGGATTTCCAGTTGAAAGCCTTGGGACACTGGTCGCACTTGTACTCCCTCTCCTCGGTGTGGATTACCATGTGCTGCTCCAGGCTGGGAAAGAGAGAGAGGCTGACCCGGGCCGGCAGCGAGCGCAGCCCGACGCCGAGCGCCCGCCGGCACCGGGCACCCACGGCTACAGCACTCCTGCCCCGCGTCGGGGAGGTTTGAAACCCGGAGAGGTGGTTAGAGATGGCGACAGAGAAACAGGCCGCGAGCCCGGGGGGTCCGCGGGGTTTCCAGGACTAACTGCTGCCGCAGAGCACGGCTGCAAAAGCCTTTGTGAACAGGAGCGGCACATCGACCGCGAGAGGGGCAGCGACACGCATGTACCATTTATTTTTTTGGCATTTATTTCACAGATGGAAGCTGCTCTATCCTGCCTCAAAATGTTGCTGCATTTTATGATGCTGCTTATTAAATACCTGAGTCCATTTACAAGGAGGAAAAGGAGGGTAAAACCAGACCTGACCCTGCAGGTTCCTGAAGGGAAAAATGAGCACTTTGTGACCAAGACTTCTACGGCATCCCCACAGGGAAAGACAAGATATTAGCTGTTGCTGCTGAGACTATCACGTTGCCGTTTTCATGGGCACAAAGCCCACAGCTTCCCAGAACACAGCAACTTAGCATTGGAAAGAAACACGATAAGGTGCAAACACATTTCACTTCTAAATGTCAGACATCTTTTATTACTTAACTCGGCAATTTCAACTTCTGCCAACTGGCAGCTTCTCCCAAACCAGGAGGATGATGGCGAACCAAAGTGGCTGCTGGAACCGGGCCACGGCAGGGACGGCTTTTCAGAGACAGGCAGAGGGTGCTCCGTCTCCCCGGGGCCGAAGCGCTGTCTCTGCGCATCGGCTCTGCTGGGCCACCGACCCAGGCGTGACAGTCCCGGGAAGGCGCTGTCGGTGGCCGCGGGGCAGGTAACTCGTCCTGCAACCCATTCTGTTGAAGACCGAGTGCTGTAAAACGTACTACGCAGGCTGGAAATCCTGCGGCTCTCGGGCCAGTCCTCAGAAACAAAGGGAGGAAATCTGCGTCCTTTGCTGCCTTGGGTGTAGTTTAACGGGAGTTACAAATGCTCCTCCTTACTGTGAATTCTGATGAAGAACAAACTTATGTGACATCTACTACTGCCTGAAATCCCCTACAGATCGATATTAAACCATTCCTATGGAACTTTAAAACATGGCTATTATTTTTTATAGGAACATTAAAACTAACCTAGAAAATCCTGCCAGTCTTCATTAAACGCTATAGGACAACTTTGCAGCAAATAACTCCCGGGCACTTCCACGGAGCCTAAGGCTTTAGAAACCTAGAAATGGACTCAGCCCTGACCGCTCCTCAGGACTACGCTGCTCTCACTCCTCAGACGCCCACGGGGACCTGCATCCCCGGGGGACTGTACGACAGGCACCTGCCTGCACCGCGGTGGAGCAGCGCGGACCCGACACTGGGGTCGCTGGAAATTCCCAGTGTAAAGACAAACTGCCCTGACAACTGGCCTGCATTGAAACCTTTGAGCCCTGAGGGCGTTTGCTGGCACAGGAACAAGGGTCACCTGTAGAAGGTGGCTTCATCACCAGTGCGCTTGGTGGGACTGCAACTCACAGAGGAATCGAAGCAGCCACCAGCCTGCTACTCCCTGAAGAACCTCCTCTTCCTTCAAGTCAGATAGTTAATATTCATGAACATGCCCCTTATAAACTGCCAATCCACTAATTTTAAAGAAGCAATATTCATTTTGCTAAAGAAATGGTGTTCTTAACAGCACAAAATTTTTTACACATACAAAGAAATATATACCTTTCACATACATATACAAAAATGCGCTCCTGTTAACTGTGATTTATGAGTTTATTTAGAGCAAATATGGACAAACTAATATGCTGTTTAGAGGCAAGTACCTACTGGGATTAGCAAAACATTTATTTATTTAGTCAGCTGCTAAATGCTCAATTTCAGTTCCCCAGTGGCACTCTTGATTTGATCTGTATTAACTTCTGAAAAATTATAAGACCATCTAGGCACGCTGACTGGATATATTCTGTGTTTTAGTGGCTTTCTCAGTACATAAAACGCAGCAGATTGATGGGGGAGGGATAGATGTGGACATTCTCTCCCAGCTCCACTAAATCCATCAGTGTGTAGTACACTGAATGGTGATGTTGCTGACTCTATCTTTCCCCTGTCGAAAAAACGACTTCGTATTATTTGCTTAAAAACTTCCCAACCCAAATCTTTGGAATCAATGCTCTAAAAGGCAACGCAGCCGCTGAGCCCAGGAGCCCCTATCACAACTCCAAACATTTTCCAAGCGTATAGGTCTGTGGCTAGTGACCTGGACTACCTCCACCTGAGTTCAGTTGGAAACACGTTGAAAAGGCCTCACCGTCACCTGGGGGTGCTCAAAGAATGGAAATCCCCGCTAGCACACGCTGGACTTTTGCCTCAAGCTGGCGGTGTTTGTGTTGAGCACACCCATGACAGGTAAATGTCCTGCCACATTTGCTTCTTAATTAAAAGGTCTGTAAAGTAAGGCTTAGGAGTGACGATTTTGAAGAATCAAATTAGGAGAAGGTTCTGAAAATAAATCAGGACAGGGCTTGTGAAATTGGTATTCTGCCCTTGGCCCTTCCAAAGGCTTTCGGTCTGACTTTGAACAAGTGGTTTGTTCGTCCCTGTTACCTACCCACACTGAAAAGCGGGGCTCGGCGGCCCTGCTCCCTGCCCGCAAGGCTCCCGTGGAGATGTGCCCCAAGGCGAGGGCAGGTCTTAGACTGAGGCAAGGTCTGTCTTACCCACTTTCCCAAGAAATCAAGGGAAACTGGGACCTTAACTCAGCCACATCATTGAATACCCAGAATTAGCTTCACCAGATGACTCTGAACATCCTACCCCCAGGGATAAGTAATCACTAAAGGGAAAAAGGGACTTAAAATCTTTCTGCTTCTCTTAATCCCTGCAAAGTGGACACAGGGCCACCCCAGGCCCCCAAGGGGAGCCAGGAAACAGCCGGATGCTACCAAGAGAAGACGACATATACATTTCAAAAGGGTATTTCCTAAATTAACATAAAACTACAGAGTGCTGGAAGCTAAAGAGCAGAATGTTTCTAACACAGCTAGAGAGATAAAAGAACTGGAATTTCTACTAAAAATCATAAATATTTAAAACACTTAAAGGAAGTTCTCCTTTTCTTGTCAGGTAAAAAAATCAAAAGAATTGCAGCCTCCTAGTATCTAATCAAAAGTAGCCAACGTAGAAACACAAGGTGAGGAATAAAGACATCAAACTGTGCTAACAGAACCTCTATACAGGTATCACTGGCAGACAGTATCTATTACCAACTTCTAAAACACCCACAACACGCCAAGAGCCAAGCTCTTTTCAATACAGATAAACTAGTGGAATGTTCTTTACGTTTCACCTTTCTCTACAGTTTTTAAAATAGATTTTTTTCTTCTTACTCACCTAGATGAAAGATTTGAAAGTAACAATATAATGAAGTTCAAAATGACTAATGCTGGTGAACATCATCTTTTTAAATTTTTAACTGAAATGAAACAGGCCTTATATTGGCTTTAAGCTCAATGGTTTTGCTCTACTTATACAGTACGTGACAGGGGATCGCAAGTTCTCACAATTTTGTAACAAATCTCGCTGTGCGTGGTGTTTGTTCATCTAAGAAGACAAGTGAAATGAGTATGTGAGAACTTCAGCCTCTGGTAAACAGGTAAAACTCTAGTCCTTATGCTGTGGTTTTCTACCTTGAAAATACAGCCCAGGAGTTAAAGGCTCAAGATGCAAATAAACACAATCCAAACATGATTTAAAAGACCCCTCAACTTTTTAAAACTGGCTCCTAATATTTAACCATTTGAGTCTTACATTGTAAGTGAATCAGAAATCTCAAAGATTCTGCTTTAAAGCTGCATTTGATTACTATCACATATTATGCTTGAAAGATGGAAATTTTCAGTTAAAACTTATTGGGACAAAGAATTTTTCCTTTTAAAAAAAAGTTCAATTGTTATTTAGAATTGCCGTATAATAATAATTGAATAATTATTGCAAATAAAAATACGAGATGGAGAATATTCTATCTTCTTTTTTTCCTTTTCACATTTGTATTATGCTTGGTGAACAATGCTTGGTGAACACAAAATTTTTTCATGAACATTTTCTTTCAAAAAAAATTTAAAACCGAAAGTTTGATTGGAATAGAATTTTTTTAATTGCTTCTGCAAGATCAACTAGAAGCTCATGACCATGTTAAGAGTTCTTAGTATAACAATGCCTCTTTATATCCACTGATCTCAAATGCCCAAGAATTACATATAAAAAAAGTCCTCATGCAACTATTGGCAGAAGGTAATACCACTGTTTTCCCTCGGAACCAAGATCACATGGGAGCAGTTGCTGCAAAGATACTAACCAGGTCTATCAACCTGTCTGCCACAGCCCTGAAAAAGTCACAGGGAATTCAGAAAACAACCATTTAAACTTTATATTGCCAATAATCTGTGGGTGCTTCTACCAATGGGTAACGAAACGCATCACAGTCTATGAAATCAAGGTGAAATAAAATGCTGTCCAATAGCTAATGACATTGCAGGAGCCTAAAAACGACCTTCTTGAACCCTAAGGAGAGAGGAAAGGTGCGCTCCCGCAGCCGTCCTGAGCCGCCCAGCTCCCACCTGGGTCCCACGCTTCCCATCATCAGGCGGGACTGCGCAGGAGTAACGGAGCGGGGCAGGCCAGAGGAGGGTCTGGCAATTTTCCGGTACCTGTATTTATTGGGGAACATCCTCTCACAGTCTTTGCACTCATAGACCTGTCCATCTCCAAGACCTTCTTGCTTGATCTCGTCATTCAGGGTCTCGTACAGGGAGCTGACAGCGTTGCAGCCGTACTTCTTGTGCCGCCGCAGGTCGAGCTTTGACTGAAAAAGTTCATCACAGTCCTCGCAGCGAAACGTGTGCTCTTCTACAACAGACAGAGAAGACGATTTTGACTTGTGGATCAGCACGTTCAAACAAGTCTAATTATTTTACCCAACACTGGGCTCGTACAGAAAATGCAATATTCTGTGAGAATCTATCAAACCAACAAAGAGGAAATTTGCAAGTGACAGGAGAGGGAACCCAGGGTAGGCTGTGCCAGCAGATTGCTTTCACTTTGAGCATTAAAAAAAATGAATAAATCACACAACCAGGAGAGATCTTGTTTTCTTTGTGTCCTGGCCTCTGCTGGGAAGTAGAGACCTACAAGAATTAGCAGATACACAAAATACTGGGGCTATTCTGGAGTATTGCCTTTGTTTGCAATGAGGTTTTTTCGAAAATACGAATCAGCTCTTCCGGAAAAAGGAACAAAGCATACTCATAAAAGACACTGGGAAAAGCAAATCGCCACAGCACAAGCCTGGAGAAGCTCCTTTCTAAGAAAATGTCTTTCTAATCTTATCCTCTTAACTCGTCCTGCACAACTGCAGAAGCACAGTGCGCCATCAAACCCGAGGAGTTCGAAACCAGAGTACCATGGAAGAAAGAAAGGGGAGCCAAATTCTTTGTTGTTGTGCTGGGGGTTTTTTGTGTGTTTTTTTTTTTTTTTTAAAAAAAGATCTAATGCACATAATAAATTACTGTAGTCAAGGTCAAACAAATTAAAAAGAGGGCAGCTATTATTAAGTTTACAAGGCAGCATCCTGACCATAGTGCCAAGCCAAACAATCAGCTCAGAGCTGTAAATTTTCCAGAACGACCTCTGCGAGGGAGTCGGGATAGCTCCGCGTTTCTCCACCCAGCAGCCAGCTTGAAACAGAAGCTTTCCAGCCACCACTTAGTCACTGGTGCTGCATTTCCCTGTCCTCCTCTACCCTCTTCCTCTGGGCTCCGGGGCTCTGTTTCGCATTAAATTTTATTCTCTTTTTGTGATAACTTTACTTTCAAAAGGAAAGCTTGTGGTAAAATGCATTAGCTCAGAGGGAAGAGTGGAAATATCCTTCCTAAGAGATGCAGCCAAAAGCGAGCGCTGCGATGGAGCGGATCCATCCCCGAGCGCTGCTGCTCTGCGGGAAGGGGACGGGTAGGACGCGGGCGGCACTCGCGTCGTCGCGGCCGCTTCTCTGCCTGCAGCCGCTTTCAAAATCTGCAACCTTTCAGCAAACCCTTGGCCTAACGTACCCCATGTACTTGTCTGCCCAAGGTTTTGCACAATTACAGCCACTTAGGTTGTGCTTTAAGGCCTGAAGTTGCGTTTCGCATAAATCAGGGTTAATTTTGTTAAAAGTGTGACACGAGTACAAACACAGGCAGTGTCACACCCAGAGACCGCCGCTTCCCCGCTTGCACTCGGGCAATACTCCCCTTTCTCCGTTTCTCTCAATACAGCCTATTTAAGCTCAGGCTGTGGTTTTCGACCCGTGCCCCTGCACGCCGGGAAGTCTGCGACTTGCTTCTGCGGTGACTGAGAAAGACAAGATCCCATAAGCTGCTACAGCAAGCTATGTAGGCAGATGAAACCAAAGTGCTCCACACCTACACGGAAAGTTATCGACATGCCCACAAACTGGAAAAAGTCAAACACGGCTAAAAGAGAAAATAACACTAAGACACAATCAGCGAAGCCTCGCTATGTATCCAGGCAGCACGGCTACTGGTACTATACCCCCTCTGCACAAGGAATGAATAAAATGTGGAGATGCTACAGGATTTCCTGAGCGGCAGAAGAGAGGGATGTGAAAAGAAATAAAATCCAGCAGGTCAACATTTTCCTTTGCGGGGGGGAAGGGGATTTTGACTAAAAAAGGAGACCTATGGGAAGAAAATACCCATTTCTCCCCCGTTTCAACTAGTTTTGACAGTTCGTATACTCTGAAATCGCTATCAGCAGCCTCACGACGAAGTGGATCAGGCCCTGCTCTACTCCTTGGAGAAATTGTTTACCAGCATTTTGTAGAGCAGAACCAATATGTATCTCATGCATTTTATGTCCTTGGGGAGGGAAACCTGACAATCAGGATATAAAAAACTACCTAGCAGTATTGAGAGACCGTGTATAACCTACCATTAAAATAATCCAAACCACTTTTTTTTTTGCGGGGGGGTGGGGGAAGAATTGCAGTATCATGGTATGTCTTGTTACTGCATTTTACTTGTAACAACAGCATGAGGCAGACAATGTCACCTAGCAAAATTTAAGATTTTATCTACACGTTTACAGACCGAAAACATTCTTAGCCGGAAAGCAGCAGGTGAGGGGGTGGGAGGGCTGTGATGAGGTGTGTTGCACCTTTTCACTCCCCACACATCCCTAACTGGGTGAGAAGAGAAGCCTGGCAGCAGCAAGTGTCCCGAACACACGGGCTGCATGGGCCGGGGCAGTAATCTCATCATGCCATCTCTCCTCATCACTAATGAGTTCACGTTAGCTCTCACGCACGCTGAAACAAGTGTTTATCTGCTACAACGTTCAGTCTTCATAGTCTCAGACGTCAAGCTGCACTCAAAAGTGTCACTGGCACTAATAAACACGACCTTACTTTTGTTCTGGTTTTGACTCTTGGAGACGTACGTGGGACAGAAGCTCATTTGACTCATGCAGCCCACTGAACTGTGGAGTAACAGGATAAATCCCTCCGTAACTCCAGATAACGCGGAACTGCTCTGGCGAGCTGTTCCTCTACCTCAGAATTCACCCGCAAAGCAAACGATTCCCCTCATTGCTCTTTTGTCAATACAATGATGGCTCAACGCGAGAAGGCTTTTTTGTAGAAGCGACTGAAAGCCCTCCGGATTGGGAGCTCCCAGATAGCTTCACCTCTGAAAAAGCTCCTACGAAACTCCCAGCATCTCTCAAGCTCAAACTGGCAGTTCCCCAGACTCGAAAACTTGGAATGGAGCAAACAGATTTTTTTTTTTTTTCGGACTTCAGGGAAAATGCATCAAAATACCTTCTGCAAATCTACACTAAATTCTTCCTACTTCAGTTTGAGATTTACATGATTGATTGTATTTTATTTCACCCAAACTATCCTCTAGGAACCAGAAATCCACTTAGAGTTTGGCAAACTAGCCATGGAGAATAATTTATTACATACCTGGCTAAAGACGGACAACTCGCAAGCCCCCCCTCCCACCTGCTACAGCACTACCTGTTGTTATCAATAACGTCATTTTTGTCCTTTCTATGAGATTACAGAGGAGGTAGAAGACGGACAGATGAAATACATCAATAGCCTCAGTAATAACTGTTAGAGAAGAGATTTTGCTTCTAATTCTCCTTGTCCTTTGTCAGCAGAATTACAGATCTCACACAAATCACACACAATATAACACGATCCTCAGTCGGTAGCAGCTGCCGTAGCTACGTTCACACAAGCTGAGGAGCTGCCCCATCAGAGTTTTATTAAGAAATGTAAGAAACAAGACAGCTCAGCCGAGATATGCATTTTTTGCTTTTGCACTTACATACTTTCAGAGCTACACAGATTTTACGGATCTAGCCCTTGCATGTCACTAAACTGAAAAAAAAACCCTGTACATTTTGTACAGGCTCGTGCTTCTGTAACAGCAACATTCCTCTTCTATCATCAAACACAACAGCTTTTTCATAGGTAGAAAAGATGGGTGATAAGAAAAGAAATGCACGTGCTTCAGAATATTTGGGTTTGGAAAAAGAAATTTTTATTGAAAAGAATTAGAGAACTGACAAAAATACGATTAAAAACCTTGTAGTCGCATGTTATAGAATTTCCCACTGGTTGCAAATATTATTTTGATGCTCAGACAGGTTAAACAGAGGAAGAACTGACTGGCTGGCAGAGTAGCTGATTATGGCGTATCAATATCCAACACCCATTCCCGTTTCTGAACTTCAGAAGATTAGAGATCAGGCGTCTCAATAAATACTGCTGCAGGGAAAGGAACTGACCTGTAGACTAAGGGCCAGACATTCACCCTGCCAAAGTGAAATCTCAGTAACAAAGGGGGCTCAGGACTGAACTAAGAAGACCTGGTATCTATTTTGTGTCTTTATATCAGACAAGCAGTTTGTAGACTTCAGGTTCATTAAAGCTTTTTTTTTTCCCCTTCTTTAAGCACCAAAAATAAAAATACTGCCCTTCAAAACAAGTTCTCATTAAAGTTTTCTTCGTTCTTTAAGCACCACAGATGAAAATATTGCCCTTCAAAAAAGGTTACTACTTCAGTATCTTACAGGGAGAAGGGGATAAAAAGAAAAGAAAAATCCAGTTACAAAAAAATTGCTGCCTGTTCTCTATGTCTTGTTTGTCAAATCTATGGTTATATGTGTCTATCTTAAGTTCCATCAGTAACACTCAGGACAAAGCAGGAATGTAACAGAAAAATAAATCAGTGCCTAATAGCTTTCAGAGAAACCAAGGGGAACACAATTATGTGGCATCTACATGCTAATCTACCAGACTTGAATCTCAAAGGAGTTCAAGTGCCCTACTCAAAATTCCTGCAGTGATAAGGGGTCTGCTGTGTTTGGCTGGGGTTTGGATAAAAGATTTTTATGATAATTATCTTTGTGTGGAACAATTTTGCATTTCCTTTCTTGTTAATTCAGAATCGAAATGGGGGTGCGAGGCAGCAGGAAGATAGCATTACTGAAAGTAAAAAGTATTAAGAAGTCAAATATTTAATGTTGGCCTATTATAATTTGAAAGCAAGTATGTGGCAAAAGCACTAGACATTACCAGGAAGATACAGATAAATGTTACATAATGACAAAGATGGAAAACGAGGAGCACTTTTTGCTTTTTCAAATAAAAGCCTATTAGAAACAGAAATGCGAAACAGTGGTGAGTTTTCTTTCTGATTTCTTCCTGACATCAAAAAAAAGGTATGTGTTACTCCATCGCTGCGAATACAGAAATTACTCATCTCTGTGTGTTGGTCTCAAGAAAATTATTAACTTTTTGGGGGGAGAACACTGAAAAAATAATCCCAAACCGGACATCTTGGTGAGACAGCAGCTACCACACTGCCTGGTCATTCACTCCACCCATGGACCCTCAGCAAAAGAGCTTTCAGCAGCACTAATCCTCAAACTATCCATTTTTTTCAGAAATATTTTAAACTAATTGTGCATATCGTATGTATCCTCTTAAAGAGTTTCACTGAAAATTATATTCATATACAGGTAAAAGAAAATAAATGTATCGTAGGATGTCCAGGTGAGACAAGTCAAATTTCAGCCATTAATTATGTAGAACAGTATTTCCAACTAATAGTTTAAGAAAGACTGGTAGATGAGAATGTATTTATAGAAATTAGTCATCAAATAATAATGTGAAACCTGCAGCAGGCTCTGCGTTCAATGAATCACCAGAAAAAGGCATGAGTAATATGCCCTGGTAATCTCTTCACTTGAGAAAATTCATGTACCTTTTACATTGTCCTCTAACTTTCACTGTCACCAAATGTCAAGGAAACTAAGAACCCTATAAAATAGAGCAGAGCTTTGCAAGTCCAGACTGATTTTAATTTAATTTCAGGATCACAATGTACTTCACATGAGGTCAGGTTTCTGCAACGCTCTGTTACGATAGGGTTTTGTACTCATCTCAGGAAGATTTAGCCTTGCAAACAACCATTTTAAAATAAGAATCTGTACAATTTTTGATTACTCTAGGTATGTCTGTGCTGTTGCCTTGTTTTTATAACGTTTTTGGGAATGATGTAGCACATCTTTCCTAGTTTTCCTAGGAGATCACTTGCACTGCACAGTGTTTGTATCGACGGGCTCTGTCCCTTGCAGTGAAAGGGGTGGGACACCAAACATTACCCGGAGCCTCAGACGAATGTTGGGAAAAGCACTCTAACGAAGGAAAAAAAAAACCTGGCGACACTCTCAGATTGCCAGAATATTTCAGGCCATGTGTCCTGCTAACCTGCTCTCCTGTCGCTGACAAGAGCCAGCAACAGCTACTAGAGAGAAGCACGAAGGACCCTGCAGAGAGCAGGTGAGCAGCGACCTGTCCCCAGGCACTGCCGCCTCGCAGCAGCCTCTTCAGTGAATCACCTCACTCCGTGCCTCCTTCCCAAACCCCTGGATTAGGTTTGTAATCTTACTGTAGGGATTCTGGCTAGTCTTACTCTTCCGTACCAAATGTTTCTGGATTGTGAAACTAAAATGGAAGCCAAAGCTTTCAACAGTCTAACAGAATGACAAGCAGAAAGCTCCATGCTGCTGCTTATTAAAAAGGAAAGTACTTCATAGCCATCTTAGTGCGCCACGAAAAAGGAAGGAGGACTCAAAGTCTTCTCTTTTCCCATCCCTCTCTTTTGGATTTCACATAGCCCCGTTCTGGTGTAGGAAGAGAATCCAAGAATCTTAGCGCATTGCTCCTTGCCCTAGCTTACTAGAAAACACTCGCTTACCCTGGAAAGCATCACGGTCTTTTAGATAGTCTGTGTGATGATTGAACTTCAGTAATTTACACCAGGATATTTAGAGGAAAACGGTTATGCTAACATACACAGAAGTGAATAAGGCTTAGTCTTTCAGGCTGCTCCACACGCAATACACAGTTAAGGAAACTTCTCCCTCCGGGAGCCTATTTGAGCCACGCACCTTGTCCTGCAACACCAACTCACTGCAAGGCAGGAGGGACACTGCAGCAATAAAAACGTGACCTTTCTTTTAAAAATAATCATTCTTGTGGCCTTCACTGCATCATTTCAGGGTTTCAGAGGTATCTATATTCTAGCAATAATAATTCCAGTGACAACTCTTCCACCCTCTGCCTGGATTCCCCTTTTCCATGTAATCTAAAGCTCTAAAGACCAGTGTTTTGCAAGCCTTGAAATGGTTTGGCCCATTTTTATTACACCCAAAGAAACACGGTGACCCTGGGAATTAAAAAGGCATCTCCAGTCATATTCAAAACCACCACATTCCTCAAAGAGAAGAAGCAAATTAATCTGCTGCATGCCTTGAGGTTACTAAAAATTTGCTTGCTATCATGGACTAAGACAGCTACTCTCACCAGAGAAAGAGTAAAAATAAGCATAAAATATTGACAGTTACAGAAGGGGCAGGTACTGGATCAGGTTTTTGTCCCAGTTCAGCACTAACTGAGGTTCTCAACATTCCTAGTTTGCTGGTGAGAGGTGCAAAAAGGTCCTATCTAGCAAAACGAGGCCTTACCTTCCATGCTGGGCGCCATGTTCCCAAGTGAATAACCACCTTCCTTCAAATACACCAAGAGCTCTTCTCCTGGCTCAATTTCTTTAATAACTTTATAATAGATCTGGGAATTAGAAACAAAAATTGAGAGACATGTTAAATATGCAAAGACTTGCATTTTACATTTTAACCAATAACTCAAATTATGCCAGCTAATAGGCGAGGCTGTCACTTGATTTGTGTGATAATTGCTACTGAGAGCTCTTTTTTCCTGCCTTTATTTTCCTCTATGTGTGTCAGTGTTTCATGCGGCTTGGACAATAAAGTAGTATTTGTGGTAACAGCCTCTCTCGTTCAAATGAGACAAAATCTTCCCATTGTTTTCCCTACCTCCTATAAGCTTAGTGTGTATGTTACAGCGAAGGAAGATTAAACTGATGGAATTGATGCATTTAAGTCTCTGCTTCCCTAAGCCAAAACTGGCCTGATAATTAGAGATCTGAATTAGCATATCTTCACGGAATTATTCTGTAGATTACTCTCACCTAGAGCCTGAGGACCTGACCCCTAAAGACAAGATCTGAACCATGCCAGGTGAGCAGTTTATCCCCCATTCAGAGTTCCTGTCTAACCACAGAACCTGGACCTTCCGAAATGTGCGGAGCACAGTGCTGTTCACCTACCGTACCTTCGTCTTTACACCAGAGAACAAACCCAGAAATAGAAACCGACTGCAGACAAGGGCAGAGGCCACACACCAGCTGCACGCCCTGTTCACATTGCCATTTAAAGTGTGTAGAACGTGGTTTAAGGATACCTAGGCTTACACAGGTTTCCTGAACCAGAATGAATTTTCCCACTCCAAGGATGCATTTCTTAGAAAGTATTACAGTGAGAAAGAAACCCCCGTTATCCAAGGTGCGACAAAGTGTAACGTTGCAAGGCATCGCCATATTAGCGTATGTTTTCATACACACCACACACTCATCCGTACTGTTCTACCCCCAAACCAAACACAAACGACAGCGCTACGTCCAGTGACACCTGGGTTACACGTGAGCAGACCTCAGTGGCCTCATTCCTTCCGACAAAACGGCAGAGTTCGTAGGAAGAGCGTGCCGACAGTGGGTTTTGTATGAGCAGGCAGAGAGCCTGCTGGTTCCCTGCAATGACTGGTAACTGAACCTGCCTTCACGTTCGCCTGCTGCCCGTGGGTGCTACGCAACGTGGTGCTGGGGCAGCTCGGGGCGTGCAGAGCGAGCTCAGTAACTCCAGCCGGGAGGGCATCTCACGAAAACCTCTGCAAGGAAAACCGCAAAAAACAGCAGCAGAAGGAAATCAACGGCAGGATGGGAGTTTGTGACTGACAAAGAGGAGGATCAGAACTGCGTGAAATCCAAGAGACTCTGTCTTCCATATGTTTTCCGAATTTTTAGAGTATGCTGAGTATGCTCTTCTAACAATAATACTGTGAGAATTGAACAGATAATAGTTACTAACTGCAAAACTTTATTAGCACTGCATGAAATTCTTTTTCAGGATATCACCTACAATTTACCCAGAACAATTCCCTACATTAGCTGCCACCCAGTCTCTGCCAATCTACCGTTTATGGGGAACGAAGACACAAAACTCTTCCATGCCCACGTGGGCTGCGCTAATAGCACCACTAAGATGCATTTTTTCTTCCCAGAGCCTCCTTCATCCCTTTGGACGGAAGCGCGAGGCCTCGGAAGGCGCGGGCCCCCCAGCCCGGGCGGGAGCAGCAGGTGCCCGGGCTCCCCCGCACTCGCCCGCTCCGTCCCAAGATGCTGCCAACGCTCGCACGGCGACGCGGCATCGCTCCCCAGAGCGGCCTCGCTCCCTTCGGCGGGTACAGAAGAATCCAGCTACTGCTCTGAACTTTTCCTCCGGATCGAGCTGAGGAAACTCCCAACAGATGAACAATCCGCCTTACAACCAAACATAACCCCCGCCTTTCACCGCAAGCCAGTGAACTGTCCCGGACACTACACTGCTTAGGCACATGCACCCACACGTCTGTACGTAGCGCGGCCGCTCATCCCGCCGCGCTGCCCGGCAGCGGCACCGCTCCGGGACAACGCGCTCCCGCGCCCCTCCCGCGCTCCCCCGCGGCGGGCAGGCGCTGCCCAGCGCCCCCCGCCCGCCGCCGATCAAAGGAGCGGGAAGTCGGGGCCGCAGCGCCGGCGGCCGCGCCGCCCGGGCTGGGGGGGCCTGCAGCTGCCTTCGGGGCCGTGCCCGGGGCCGGGGGAGAGGGCCAGGCAGAGGGATAATCGCCGTCATAAAACCGAGGTAACGCGGCCCCTGCTCATTGCAGGGCGGCCTTTAAAAAGTCCTTTCGGTAAAATGAGATCAGGATGTGTTTGGTTTCTCCGGTCGCCGCCGTTTATCCCCTCCTAAGCATGCTCCCCGCACCTTCATCTGCAAATCAATTGAAATATTAGCATCTTGTGTACAAACAGATTAATATTGCCCAACAGAAAAGGCCGTGAAATCTCTTATTGAGAGTTTCAAACCGGCAGCAGTGACGTGGTCACGAAACCAAACGTTTAAGAAGAGAAAGGAAATCTAACTGCCCGTGATTTGCAAGATGTCCCAAACTGCAGAGAAACCCATCCTTGCACTTGCCAGAATCCTTAGCATAATTTGCACCACAATTTTCCACTGGTTTGTAACCAATTCTTCCTCCGAAGATACACCCATCCTCACCCTGCACGTCATCTAGCCGATACACGGTCAGAAAAAGGGAACCGTGCAGCTGGACGGATCCCAGTACCTCCCTGTGCGGTGCTTTGAGATCCGCAGCTGAAAAATCCCGAGCAGTGTGAAGTGGACAGCCAGATCCATGGTTACGTACAGATGTAAGGAGGTGAACGTATTTCTGAAAGATTGCACGTAACTGTTTCACGCAGATCGGACAGTTAATTTCTATGGATTCCACTGCAAACTACAAGTGCTATAAAATTCTCCTTTTTCTCATTATTTTTTTCGTTTGCACGTCAACTCTCTTTCCTGCCTGCTTGTTCAACAAGAAAAGCCTTTCCCAGAACCAAACTACACTGAGTTTAATGGCAAACCAGCCTGAAAAACAAAAGAAAACCTAGGAATAAGCACAGAGCTTAGGGCTTGACTGGGTAAAACAGAACTAACTCATAACCTGCCATCACTTGCAGCTAGCTAAGAGAAAAAAGAAAACTCAAAATAGCTAGCAACGGAGATTTTTCTTTCAGCTAGTAACCCAAAACCAAATCAGTGCTAAAATACAAACCACAATCTAAAAGGTACGTCTAGTTCATAGAAACATTCACAAATTTTACATCGGAAGAATCCTTCAGAATTATACTACTAACCAGCTAACATTGCCCCTGTATCATAATCTTTACCTCCTTTACCTCTCCTGTTTGTTCTCAGAGCAAAGTAGCTTCTTGTATATAAAAACATGTCTGTTAACAGTCTTTCAAGAAATACAGTACAAGCTTCATTAATGATTAGGGAAAGGTTGGATTCTGCTGGAGTCACATTAATTTCATCAAACATTTCATTATAATAATTAACTTCATCTTGCAATCATGCTACTGATGGTCTGAATTAATTAAAACTACTGCTGTGTTTCCTTTCCTTTTTTATTTGTTGTGCACCGAAAAAGACCAGATTTACTAATCCATCTGAACATTTACATTCATAAATCATTTATGTTCATCACTTATATAAAAATTCCACACATTATCATTTCTTATTTCTCACAACAAAAGGGCACCTCTCCTAATTACCAGTCAGTTTGATTTAACACAAAATAGTTAACAATGTAACTAGGGTTTGGGTAGTGCTCCCACAGACAATTGAAAATACTACACTTCTTGATTTTTATTAAAATTATTCTAGGCACGGGGCACTAAAGAAAGAAGAAAAAAAGGTAAGTAAAAAAAAACCCAGAGGAATCCTTTTCCAGTCTGGGCTTGATATACGGAGCTGCTCTGTAACTGCTTCTGTGGATGTAAACTCGGTGTAATAGAAAGCTGGCTCTGGCTATAACATTTTGCAGCATATAACCAAGCAATTTGGTACAATTACTGAAAGTATCGATAATGCAGAACCACAACACACAATCACATTCTGAGGCTGATCTCACTCAGAGCGGAGCACAAAGTAATCAAAGCTGTACATCTTTTCTCTGAGAAGTGTTCTTGAGACAGACTGAGCTCAGAAACAATGTGGTAATTGTGTAAGTGTTTCCAATATCAAGGCAATAGATGGAGATGAAACACGTCAAGTGAGAAAAGTACGTCCCAGTATTACCTCATTATTTAGGTATCTTTCATAAGAAACAGCACTGTTTACCTGCTGTATGAGTTATGTCTACTATTTCTCTCAGCTCCATTGCGGCAACACGTTTGTACTTTAGGAAAAAAAGAGCATTAGAGAACTGAGAAACCAGCTGCAGTGTTTACCTAGAGATCAAAAAACACACCCACTAATTGCATCAGTCTGCAGCAGAAGTGATGGCCAAAACCAATTCAAAACGAGCTAAAAAGCGGTTGCTTTATGTTCTTGTCTTGCAGACAGTTAACTGTACTAGAAATCCAACGAAATAACAAGGCAAGTATTTCTACCTACTGTTCATCTAAGGCAACTATCAGACCTATATACACGTCTGGCTGGCTCAAGGAGGAGAGAACACGTAAAAGTTTGGCCTCGTGTGTTTCTGGGCAGAATGGGGCTGCACATTTTGCTTTTGTTCAGATGTTTTCCTCCTTTGGAATCGCCTTCCCTTTGTTTCAACTAAGCCACATTGCTTTTTATTTCCCCTTTTTAAGGCATTGCATTACATAGCTAGGAATCCTGCAGAGTCACTGAATATGTATGTAAAATACATATAAAATATCTCTTATCATACACACATATGTAAGATTGGCTTATTAAACAGAGGCCCGATTTTTTCCATCACTGTAGCTCCTGTTAGTCCTTCTTTTTCCCAATATATGTAACACAAACAAAAGCAGCAGCTACCATCCTGAAAGCAGCTCATGGCTATTACATTTATTACATATACTCGTTTAATATTACAGTCTCCTGAAAAAGAACAGCTAAACTGCTGAAGTATTTGCCCCATGAAGGCAGCAGTAGCAACACGAAAAAATAAAACAGAAGTCACGTATCATTTTCTAGATGCATTTAGCAAATCATGTCGTTTTTCTACCATTCTTTTCCAGTCCTCCTTCAGAAACACAATTATCTCAGTCAATCAAGGATCTTCTGTTCTTTTCAAATACCTATCAAATAAGAATAAATACAAAGAAAACTAGCTAACATTATTTTACATTTGAAAATTGGTTTCACAATTGAAAAATAGTTAATGAAATGTCACAACTAATCTTTTTCTAAATAGCAGCATTTTAATCTGTAAATTGGAAAAAAAAACATTCAGAGGTCCAGATTCTGCTGTCAATTACTTCACTGAAAATCCAGGAAAATTCTCTGTACATTCCTGGGAATGTTCCCAAGTTACAGGAGTGTAAAGAAGAACAAAATGTGGTCTGGGGAGCGGGGGGAGGCGCAAAGGACCATCTCCCCATGTAAACATGTTTATTTTTTCCTGAAAAGCAAATGGTTTTGATTAAAAGCTTGTCCTGGCTCTTATCATCACAACGCTGCTTAGTTATTTTGTGGGTAATCTTTTATTGCAAAAGCTTTTCTTTTCTTTATGTACTTACAAACAAAACCCAAATCTTTGCATGCCTGCTGAACAGGAATGAGAGAGCCCTTCTCCCTGGTGTCTGAGTCCCTGTTATGGGAAAAAAGGTACCCTGCCAGCAACGTGAAATTAAATAAAGTTAAAGCCAGCAGTGGTAGGAGATAGCACTAGGTAGAAATCAGCAATGCTTAGTCACTCTGAAAATTTCTAACATGTTTCCGGCTTTAGGAGTCACTCTCGCAAGGGCCTGAGATCTCTCCTCTCACCCGCAGGATGCTCAGGGCACCAGCTCCCAGCAGAATCTCCCCTGGAACGAACCGTGCGTGGGGTTTTGTGCACAAGAACGTAAGTTTGAAGTCGACACAAATTTAGTTTTCTAAGTATATCCCACGGGGAAAATGAGGGGATTCATTTTTGAAGCATCCAACGGCCCTGGCCAGAAACAGACACTTCTGTGAGGAATCCAGCTCCATGCCCTTGACTTCGGTGAAGCCGTGACATGAACAGAACTGCTCACACTCGGAGGCACCTGCAGGCAGACGATCTGTAACATCCCCCTTGTTATTGGTATGGAACTCGCCTTGACATCAGCTACATAGAAAGTAAAGAAGTGTAAAAACATTTTGCACCCTCCACCTAGGTCTAACTACAGTATCTTGGAAAACGTCTGCCCCTTTTGCTTGGTGTGTAGTAGTCCAGTGTTTCGTAGGACCAGGATGAAGAACTTGATTTTGCAATCTAGTAATTTTATTCTGAGTGTCTAAGAGTTCAGATACAGGGGGTTTGTATCCAAAAGGCACCTTGGCTACTTCTGAATTATGAATTCACTGAATTTGATGAAAGCACACATCAGCTCGCAGACATACATGCTTATGGACTGTTCAACATTTTTCTTTTCTATTTATATTTGCATCTTACTCTCTTAGTTTTCATGACAACCAAATACACTCACAGCCAGGTACACCCTTTGAAGCTTCACAATCCAGAAGAATTATTATCAGTTTCAATAAAGGAAGTAACCACCAACTAACACCAGAGTCTTTCCAGGAGAGAAAGTACTGAGACTTGGTTTTGTGTAGCAGCGGTGTGAGAGAAAACTTGGGATGAATAGGAAATTCCAGAACAAACACAGTTCAACTGTCTCCTCTGTAAATAATAATACAAAAATCCACAAAGATTTTACTGTGCTGCTGATTGCTCTAAATGCTGCCACCATTCAAATGAGCCCATCGGCTGTCATAATCAATAGCTTAGGAAACAGTATATCCTTACCCTGGCTTTACTGCTCCCCCCAAGCACCCAGTGCCTCTAGTTATCAATCACCATCATCTGCTGCTTTTTACACTGGATTTTTTCATTCCCACCAGCTGGCCTGACCTAAGACTCTTCAATCTTTCGGGAAAGAAGGCTGAGGGGGAGAAAACATTTTGCTTTGCTACTGTTTCATTTTATTCTGCACCTTTTTATTTTCTGCCTCCTGAAGAAGCATTTGCTTGCTACCCACCCCCTTTTATGTGACTTTTAGTAAATTTATTTATTAAGAAGTTGCAAAAGAGTGGTCATTGCAGAGAAAAAATAAAGAAAAGAAGATGAGTGTGTATGATAAACAGCTGTTCTTTCCAATCAGATTGCTGCATGCACTAAAAATATGCACAACCAAAGATCTCCAGATGAGGGACAAGGACAGAAGGACATGCAGTGGACCGGGCTTAGAATAAAATGTGATACAGCCTTCAGGATTCTGGCAAGTTTTGTGTATATATATATATATATATGTAGTCCGTAATCTAAGCATTTATAAGAACCTGGGGAAAACCAGCAGTGTACAAATTAACATTTTAAAAAGAAGTGTGTATTCATGTAAAAAAACCTGTATGAACTCAGTTTCTTTCCCCAGTCTAAGACTCTTTTTAAGAAACCCAAATACAAAATACTTGTTTTTTCTCTTCCTTTAATATTTGTGCTTTTCTACTGCTGCTGATAAAAATTCTCGGTAACAGCTTCACCGCCCTTTTGCATGGATGAATGCTGGGAAAAAGTCAGCTGCATGGACCACGCAGCACAAGTGCACTGTTAAGAAGTGAACGTCTCCAGCTGGCTGAAGCTACAGCTACATGCAAAGTGCCGGGAAGCGTTAGATAGCGTGTGCAGTTGCACTGGTGCTGTTGAATCTTCCAGGAGTCCAAAAAGGTATCCCTCAGTCTAACATCTTGTGCTCAGACAAGCTGTAGGATGCACAGCAAGGAAGCCGGGCCAGCCGCAGACTCCTGCAAACCAGCATTTTCTGCGCAGAATGAAGGATGGTAAAAGACCTAAGTAACAGGTGAGGGAAAATGTAGCGGCCCCTAAGATATTTATCCTGTCACTCTGTGAAACTGAGACACAGGAGCAGCCCTGTGTGTGTCACAGAAAGCACTGAGCAGCTCATGGTGTAAGACGAGGAGTTGATGATAAATGTTGGCTCTTGGTTAGAAGGCTCCTTGTTGTAAGAGCACTTGGGAGTAGTGGTGAGTGGGCACTGAAGCAATCAGCAGCTCATTTTAACTAAGCAGGCTGAAATTTAGAGCTTTGTGCCTCAATCTCTTCTAGATTGCTTAAATCATGAACATTTGTGATATTTTTGTATTTTTTTTCTGCATCCCAAGTGAAGTTATTTAAAAGCATTTTAAAACAGGAACTAAGTTCACAAAGTGGGCTGACATTTTGGCATACCCTGAGCTACTCTCATTTTACATCAGCTGGCTTACTACAGATCCACTCGAGCTTCCCTGTCACCTACGGATTTTTAAATGTTTTTGCTAGAGGTGTGGTTTTCCATCCTCAGCTCATTTTTTGTGTGCATCCAAATATGCCTCCTCTTTGCTAACTGGTAATAACATTAAGACTGCATTTCTCATTTAAGTTAGGTCTGAAACTGTAACTTACATTTGAATTGTACCCAGTTTGAGGTTTGTGAAACTCCCAACTTGGATTGCTCATCTTGAATCCATTTTTGGGTTTAAACTTCAAAGAACTTTACAAACATTAGCTACATTATCAAAATCCTATTAATTCCATGTCATATCCCTCTCCGACACCTAAAGACTGCTCTGCCAGCATTTCTGTAATATGACTATTAGGTTTTTACTTTTGTTCCTCCTCAGCAGACTCCCAAACCATCTCCCACTCTCACTCCCCTCTTAAACACAGATAACAACTGAGTTTACACCTTGGCATCGCACTCTTTACCCACCACTGTCAACTGGTAACATAAATTTTCTACAGTTTTGATGGCAACAAAATACCCACCACTGGTTTCCATTTGTCTCACTGTGTTTTGTTAACATAACCTATGTTTCACACCAGGTGTTAACGTTTCACACGATCTTCCTCACCACAAAGGGAGTCAAGGACTGGAAGATCTTGAGTCCAGGGGTTTTAGATCATTTCAGGGGCACCGCAGCAGAGCTGCTGAACCGGTGAATCCCTCAGTCGCTTCCACTCAGTGCTGCCACTATACGCTGTCCTCGGGCCAAGCCACCCCAGCATCTGCTGAGGCGGTGAGGTGAGCACAGCGGCGCAGTCATTGCCAAAGTCATTACCTGGTCGTTGATGTGACACACGGCCAGATTCTGTTCATCACAGGAGCAGGCCACGCGGATGTACTTCAGCCAGTTCCCAGCTCCACTCTGGCTGGCATCGATACAGAATTTCTCATTTCCCAGGTCATCAGCAATCTGCAGAAGAACAGGAGAAGAAGAAATACATGGGTCATCTGATATCAAATGATGGCTACAGAAAGACGAAAGAAAGGAGAATTATTTGCAGTGCAGGATTCCAAACAAGAAATAGAAAGGAGAAAGCTGGATAGCATGTATAATTCATAAAGAGACATATGACAAGACTAAAATCAGCTCTTAGGCATAATCCGAAGTTTAGCAGAACCTCCAAGGACATACATCAGAGCTGCCCATGAGTGACAGGCTCAGGATTACAACTGTTATGGAGACAAACACACAGTTCTAGTATCCACACCAGCTTAAGTAATCAAAGCAGGTAACTTCTCCAAACTGTATTGATCTTAATGACAAGGCCCTTAAACTGCTCCATCTTCACATTATCTATTTTACTCTTTCATGCAGGATCAATTTTTATTATAAATAAAAAATTACCTTGCTTTTTTTAAGTAAATTTTCAAAGCAGGTCACTTTCCACAGTGCTGTGAAATTGTATTTTAAAAAAAGCTGTAACAAACGATGCCTTCATTTATATAACTACAGTGCTAGAAATCCGCTGGCACTAGAGGATCTGTGTGGTTGAAGGTGAGATAAAGTTTGGCTAGTGTGCAAAAGAGGAATCCTTCCAAATAAAAACCCTCAAATACTTTAAAATCCAGGTGTGGAAAAAAAGGGTTAATTAAAGGGTTGTGGTCTAAAGAAAACCGCTGTTTTACCAGGAAGAGACTTAGCACTTTTTCTTTCCTAAGACAGTAAAGTTCAATGACACAGAAACAGAAAAGACGCTCATTCCATACTGACGGTTGTGATGATCCATTTTGCAACTCACTCAGAAAAGCACATTTTAAAAATTACAGAGGACACCGCCAAAATGAGGAAAAGCCCTTTGAGTCCTAAGTGTGGCACGACTGTATGCTGCTCGTACGTGGGCCTCCTTGTTACAGAAACGGCTTTTTTCCCTAGACTTAGATTTCCCTCTACCCCTACCAGACCCTGTGTCATTGCAAATTACTTCAGTCATCAAAAGCTCTTAACATGCTTTTACTAGCAATTAATTCTCTCAAAATCTCATGGGATACTATAATACTTTCCCATCTATTTCAAGACAGAGAAAAAAGAAAAGGTAGGAACAAAGGAAAGGAAAAATTAAAACACGGCGATGACAGCAGCAAATCAAGTATAAGATCAGGCTGAGAAATCTCGGCGCGACGTTGTCCGCTGAGACCCTCGCTCTGCAGCTCCGAACGCCCGCGGAGCCCAGGCCCAGGCAGCACCGGCCCCCGGCCCCGCTGCCCCGCAGCCCTCCGCACCGCCCGCCGCTCACTTCCAGCACGAACCCTCGTCTGTCGTGCTGCGTGTATTCAAACGGACGGAGGGAAAATCATGCCATTAGCATTTGGCGTCTTCCTTCCTAATCAAAACATAGCACTGACGCTCCAGTGAAATACTGCATTTTCTCCCAGAAGATGTGTTTGTTTGGGACAGAACTGGTGGGAGAAACAACCCTCCCTGTGTTCAGCTTCATTAATCCCCTGCTTGGGAACACTCTAGCAGTTGCTTACCAATTAGACTTCAGTAGATCGAGCTAGACGGATAGGCTCTGGCTCTAAGTAAAGCGCAGAAGGTCAACGCATTAGAGTAACGCACAAAAGTATTTCAGACAAAAACTGCACGCGGCAACACCATGCACCCAAATTGTCCTTTAGTTTTACAACAGGCTTGTGAGGGGTTCCTAACAAACTCACTTTATAGCTCAAGAAGTAAGACAAAGAGGTGAACACCAAACACCTGGAGCACTCTTGCATGCTCCTACGTTTCAGGTTTCCGCGCACGGTCGGTGCCCGGCGCAGGGCCCCACCTGACGCTGGCGGCAGCTCTGCGGATTAGACTCCCAGGTCTCAAGTTGGGCGTTCAGACAAAGATAATGAGGAACATGCAATTAGTGGCCACTTCAGGCAAGTTTGGCTTCAACGACTTCCTCAGAACACAGCAGCAGAAGCAGTGATGGAGTTTAGTTTTCAATCCAACTGTCTTGGCCAGGAAACATCATCCTTCCTCTTGGAGAAAAACCCTGCCTTGTTCATGCCTCGCATTTCAGCTTCCCGAGCAAAGAAAACAGGAGTCGCACAGGCAACGTCTTTGCCACACTGCCCCAGCTGATTTCTAGAGCAGATCTATCTACTCAGGGTCAGTGAATGAAAGAGAGCTCCCCTGTCCCGACCAGGATGTAATTCACAAGTCAAAAACCGCACTGCAAGACATTTTCTGCTGGCGATCATGTCAAAATTATATTAGCAAATTCTGGTTTCTGTGAGCTAATTCTCAGTCATGTGTTTCATTTTCGTTTTGTTTTTAAAGCAAACTCTAAAGCAGCAGCAACCCCTCCTCGTGTTTTCACACGTCGTGCACGTGGCTCACCGCTGCAGGAGGTTTCGTGATGCACCACAGCGAGCCCGGCAGCCGTGCAACGCCGCGGCCAGGCCCCATCCCCTCAGCAGCTCCCAGGCTCTCTGCCCTCAAGTCTCAGAGACTCTGTGGTGGAGGAGAGGGTACGTGACACATATTCAGGCACTCAAGAGGACTGCAGGGCAGCAAACGCGCATCTTTTGCCCATTTCCACGAATTTCACCCCATGCCACCTAGCCAATCCCAAGTTATCCAGCCCTGCCTCTGAACCCCACTCCCAAGCATTTTGCCTAACTTTCAGGACTCTGATTTTTTTCTCCAAATCCCAGGTTCCGTGCCCATCAACCCTAGCATCTTTTCCCTGTCTTGCCCCAATACATATTCCCGAGCTTGCAAACCTCTCCCCACACCCCCGCTGCCTGTCCCCGTGCCAGGATAAGCCTCGGTCCCCGCTCCTCGGTGCAGCCTCCCTCCTGCCTCCTGTACCCGGCACCGGGTCTCCTCGCTGGCAAAGCCCCGGCCCGCTCCCCGCTCCCTCCTGCGTCCCCGCCGAGGCAGCCGCACTCGATCCCATCACTTCTCATCACTCACCGCTTACACAGCTCCACCCCAGGCCCCCCACTTTTCATCTCCCAGTTGCCTTCTTGACCATAACCAGGACCTCTCCTGATTTCTTTTCCCACAATAAACACAGTTCCCTCTTCTAAGGGGAGAAAGAAAGGGAATAGAGGAATTTCCTTAGGCAAAAGAGTCTCAGGTCATTAAGACGTGTTACTGAACGTAGCCAAGAGCTGAACCCAACAGCACGAGCTGGCCGTTTCACAGCGAGCAGCACTGGGGCTTCCAGCTCCCCACACTGAAGAGACGAGCTGCTGCGCTTTGCACGGGCTACAGGCTCCCGGTGGCCTGGAGCCCGGCCCCTGCCCGGCCCCACGCTGGCCCGAGGCTGCGGAGGTGCGAACCCCCCGGGCGAGGGCTACCCCGGGGAGGAACGCCTCGGAGCTGGGTCCGACCCCCTCGACGTGTAAAACCCTACCCTGGCAATTCACCCTCCGCCTGCCAGAACGCGCAGGACCGCCACGGCTGGGTCTCCTGCCGAAGGAAAGGGTGATGTGAAAACCCAGTCGGGAACCTCCAATTTATGTCAAACGTTAAATGCACATACGAATTAAATCGAAGACGTATCGCATGCAAAGGGATTCTGACAGCGTGTTTGATCGTTTTTTTTTTTTACTGTTGATACTCCCCTCAAAATTGGTTGCATTTATTCAGGGACCTGAAGTTTTTAAAAGAACCACCTGGAGGTGCTGAATTCACTCTTCAGTGATTCGGAGGGGACATGAGACCCCACCAAAGCCCCGGCTCTTCCCTAACTAGACTCATTCTCAATAACTGGTACTTTCTAGGTGCCCTTGTTTACCTCCCCTTGAGCTCTACTCGTAATAGCAAAGGCCTGATACACGGCAGTAATGTCACAGGAAGCCAATTTAAGGTAGTTTGGACTTTACAAGAAAAATACAACAAAAGAAGTGTTCTTAATGTGGGTTGAAAAACTCTACTGAGTTTACTCAAGCTAAAATAACACTAACTTCTGGTTTATCTCAGGGAACCTCTAGGAACATGGAGGCTGACCAAAGCTGTTGACTGTTGCTGAGATTAAAGTACTTGTCTTGGCCTTACTGACCCCAAATTAGCTAACGAAGCAGAACAGCCAAGCCAGCACCTTGAGGGGCAGGAGGGGGGACACACCTAGACTGAAAGTGGTAACATTTGGAAAACAAAACCGAGATGAATCATCAATGTTCAGCTGTTGATTTGAAGCCACTTTGGGTATCTAGCGTATAGTTTTTAATGGTTTGAATAAGCAGCAGCCCACTAACCTCCCAGTACCATCAATGTATTCAGCAGCAATCAGTGAAATTAAGTCACTCTGGGAATAAAATATGGCAAACTCCAGGACTACACAAATAGTCTATTTTATTTCAATGCTGTAGCTTCCAGATACCCTCCTTCATATTCTAGAATTGTTTGGTTGAAGACTCTCGGATAGCTCTGGGAAAACCCAGAATTCAGCTCAAATTCACCAACTGTTTTGCAGGGCCCCTGCACAAGGCTCGACAGCTCTGCTTCAGAACGAGGTCCTGCTTAGCCAGAAATCACCTGAAACTCTGTGGTTTTATCTGAGTGCAGCTTTAAAACCCAAACGGGGGGTGTGAAATCTCACAGATCAAAATGAGAAAAAAAGAGGTTGTATGAAACCCTGAGAACTTAAGCCCCTGTTTTTCACACACACTCACTCTACTCCATAAATAGAACAAGGCATCACGAACCAAGGCCCAGCAGCGTCACTGAACGGTATTTTGCATATTCCTATCCCTTATCGAAAGGTATGCTGCTGTTGTCATCAACAAGGAACCTTTGAAATCAGAACAGCTGGAAAACAAAATAAATGTTACGGAGGTAGAAGAGAGTGGACAGAATATGACCAGCAATACAGTTGTTAAACAGCAGTAAGTTACCACTTGCCAGCTGAACCACAGCGAAGCAATTATGCGAGTTCTCCGATCCCACTACATACATTAGTAAGCGGCATTATTTTTAACTAGGGAATTTCCTAGTTTTTTTGCTAACACATTTTTCCTTTGCAACGGCAGCGGGCTGGAAGCATGCGGGCAGTCCAGTGATGAGAGGCTACAGTTCAAGCCGAAACAATATAATTGCCTTTGAGCAGATGGACAGACCCTCAGACAGCAGAAATTCGTTCGAAATTGCACATTTTAGGTGTGCTACCTTCTGTGCACACCAGAGAGACCTGACTCTGACTTTCACTTCTTCCGTGTGCTGCAGTTTCACTCACTCACTAATTTCTAAAGAAGAAACATTCATCAGGAATGAGTAAAAATCAATCACAATAGGATGTAATGATGTGGAACAGATTATTATCAAAGTTGTTTAGAATGGCTGGTCTACAGTTTTACTTGGTGTAAACTCTTGTAAGTCTAGATTTATCTAGCTTTCTAATTTTCAAGGAACATTATCTGCCTGATTAATTATAGCATTTTTTATTGTGTGCCCACGATCCAGGAGCAAATGAAGGTCAATATAGGTTAAACTACTAGTTATTTAGTCCCTGGCACGGGTATTCATTAGATACCTGCAATTTATCGCAGGTACAAAAATAAAAGCAAGATAGGCTAGTCTTATAAATCCTGCCTTTAAATGACAATTGTTCCATAAAAATATCAGTATTCGCAAACACATAGTATGTGCCTTTCCCCTACAGCTGAAGTAAGAAATACAGGTGATATCTGCGAGTTTGGCAAATACCTTAAATGTTAATTTACTAGGATGCTTCAATATTTGTCTAACAAAGAGTCAAACTGTCTGGAAAGGACGATTATTCTCAGACTCGGCGAGTCCAGTAAGTGCAATCAACTCATCACGCAAAGTGCTGCAGGACCAGTGCCAGAGTAGGGGCATTCGTGAGTGAGTCCAGCTCTTTGGGGCTGACGCCGCTAATTAAAGATCAAGTGCACACACTCATGCTCTTTTCTGATGGTCTATATGAAAGTTACATCACAATTTCAAAAATGCTGAGAAATCCAATAGTAATCACGAATTACTATCATCTGCACTATATATTTTTTCCTCTGTCAAACGTGCACACACAGAATAATATTCTAAGTTCCTCTTACCCCACCTTAAAAAACTCCGGAAAAACAAACTGAAACCTTTTACCACATCTTCTTCCAGTTTAGACCAGAAGGAAATCAGAAATTTCCTCTGCCGAAATTCTTCAAACCAACTGTTTACAAGTCATTGTCAGTAACAAAAAAGATTTTCTGTTTGAAGGCTTGCTTTTGGAATGCACATAAATCATTCATTTTTACATGTTTTTTAGAAGCAGCATGACCAGCACTAAGAGATAACTGATGCTCTGAAGAAGACCAGATGGAGAAACAAAAGGGAGGCAAACAGTACTATCTGTGGGTAAATTAAAGATAGCAAAGGGAAGCAGAGAGGGCTTCATCCTGCAGCAGGCTGCTGGAAGGCTCAACTCACCACAGCCACCTGACTCGGGATGTACTCATTAAAATAGTCATATCTAGCTCTATTAAAGCAACTGGTTATTCACAGTTAAGACCAGAACCAAGTTCATCTCTATCAAGGACTAATCAGCAGCTTTACTTGTAAGACCATTCATCCATTGATATCCCTGTTTTCCTGGACAGCTGAAGGCTGACATCAGATATTTAGCACCAACAGCAAAAAAAAGATGCCGCAGAAGAAAAAACCCAACAGAAAATCATGTGTAATTAGTAGGATTTGACTCGGTGGACTTGAAATTTAATAGTTGTACTTCTGCTTGCTCTTTGCACTCAGGCTGGCTCTGAAACCAGTGAGGTAGTAGAGAGGTCCCTCTGATGGATAATTTAGCTTAGACATTAAAAGAAGTTACCAGAGGAAAAGGAGACGGGGAAAAAGGGGGGAAGAAACAGAAGGGGAGGAAAAGAAATTTACAATTAGTAATTGGTAAAATCTTTGCAAGGCTAAAATCATTACGTGCTGATATTCCGGTTTCAGGGCAACCCACTTTACCTTCTTGATTATCTAAGATCTGACCTACAGCATCACTGCCCCACAAAGCTGTTCAGTGCGAGAACACGTTTTCTCTGCCCCACCTTTTCCCCAAGTTAAACTACAGGCGGTCTGGGACAGACCTGCACTTGTAGGTCTGTTGGAAAAGCAAGCTTTCATCTGGATTGCAGCCTGTGGGCATTCTCATAAAGTTAATTATTGTGCGAGCACTTCCTTTGCCTCGTCTCCCTCTGATCAGCCTTCCATTTTATCCCACCCACCCAATCATGGATTTCTCACTGCTTTTTTTTCAAAGAACATGCCAAAAACTAAGTTCATCTTTTTTCCCTCTGCTGCAGATGGTGAGTTCAGTATATACTTTTATTTATTAACCCAAGGCAGCTCCCATCACTGTTGTCTTCAAATCCAACAGTTCATCCAGGGTTAGTATATTTTCAGCTCCACTCCCCTTCCTCGCCGGCAACAGTGCCATGATTTTGTCTTGCCGAGACGTTTGCTATCTTTTCCCCACGCCGAAGTCCTCATCCTCTTCAGTCTATCCCATTAAAACAAATGCACCTTCACGTTCATTTGGATTACAGGGGTTTAAACTGGCCCATTGCAGAGACACGAATTTTGGATCCAGACCCAGGACGCTGGCTGCGGTTGTGGTTCAGACTCATCTCTATCCAGCCAAAAGGAAATTGCTGTCATGTTCCAGGACTCACTTTGCTGCTTCATCTGCTGTCTGCTGAACGGCATTCAGGATCTGAATCCAAAAGGCTCATTGATCTTGCAAAGGCTCTGTTTCATAATTTATTAACATCAGAAATGCTGAGTTATGAAGCAAAAGTTATGGAAAAATTCTCTTGAACGTTTACAATTTTTTTTGCACATCATTTGAGGTTTCCTGCTCCTCTAATTTGTGGGCTCTCTGTTGGGTTGTTTCTTTCACGTTTTAATGGGCAGCGTCCAACATTTGGCCTCCGCAGAGGTGTGCTGTAGGACTGGAATGCCTAGGGATCTGTCGTCAGTTAGCTTAATGGATTCCTAGTGTGCATGAAGAAACGAAGCAACCATGAGTTTGCCATCAGTGACCCAGCGTCCTGTTGCTATAACATCCCTCCCCAGAAGCCGAAAGTGTAATAAACCTTCTCATCCCATAGTTGCAGGATCTGCCTTTGACAGTTTGGCTGATGTACGCATTTTATTTGGCAGGAGTTAGAGGGAGATTTTTTCTTTTTTTTTCCCCCTTTTTGCTTTAATGACCCACAAGCTGATTTAGAGCAATAAACTGTTGCCATGAAGTTTTGTTGTGTTTCTTTTAAATAAAGGGGAGGGAGGGACTGCTACAATTTATGACTTTCAGAAGTAACTGAAACAGAAAGTCCATTCTTGCCACAAAATGAAGAGAAAAAGACTTCATCCAGAGAAACACCTCTGTCAATGTGTAGACATGAAGCCTAGATGAACTCATAAATTCAGCACTCTGCCTGCAATTAAGCAGGCTTCCTGGTGATTTGACAAAGAGTTAATGAGAAACGTGTCAGACAAAAACAGGTCATAGCACTGAAAACCGATGGGAAGAGCAGCTGAGCCAAACCCAACTCGCTTGCTGCCCCCAGCTCAGGGCCGCAGGAAAAGCTCTAAGTATATTCAGCGAGAACTACTTTGCTTTGTGAAAATCTCTTGCCCAAACGTAAGGTCCTCCAGCACAGCCTGGAGCCAGCTCCCCTTCCCCAGAAATGCCAGACGATAAGGAGAGAAGAGGCTATTCCCTGGACGCCTCTCGCCGGGCTTTAGCCTACGCGAGCGCAGTGGACTCTGGCCACCACCCTGAGCGAGCTGNATTCTCTTGAACGTTTACAATTTTTTTTGCACATCATTTGAGGTTTCCTGCTCCTCTAATTTGTGGGCTCTCTGTTGGGTTGTTTCTTTCACGTTTTAATGGGCAGCGTCCAACATTTGGCCTCCGCAGAGGTGTGCTGTAGGACTGGAATGCCTAGGGATCTGTCGTCAGTTAGCTTAATGGATTCCTAGTGTGCATGAAGAAACGAAGCAACCATGAGTTTGCCATCAGTGACCCAGCGTCCTGTTGCTATAACATCCCTCCCCAGAAGCCGAAAGTGTAATAAACCTTCTCATCCCATAGTTGCAGGATCTGCCTTTGACAGTTTGGCTGATGTACGCATTTTATTTGGCAGGAGTTAGAGGGAGATTTTTTCTTTTTTTTTCCCCCTTTTTGCTTTAATGACCCACAAGCTGATTTAGAGCAATAAACTGTTGCCATGAAGTTTTGTTGTGTTTCTTTTAAATAAAGGGGAGGGAGGGACTGCTACAATTTATGACTTTCAGAAGTAACTGAAACAGAAAGTCCATTCTTGCCACAAAATGAAGAGAAAAAGACTTCATCCAGAGAAACACCTCTGTCAATGTGTAGACATGAAGCCTAGATGAACTCATAAATTCAGCACTCTGCCTGCAATTAAGCAGGCTTCCTGGTGATTTGACAAAGAGTTAATGAGAAACGTGTCAGACAAAAACAGGTCATAGCACTGAAAACCGATGGGAAGAGCAGCTGAGCCAAACCCAACTCGCTTGCTGCCCCCAGCTCAGGGCCGCAGGAAAAGCTCTAAGTATATTCAGCGAGAACTACTTTGCTTTGTGAAAATCTCTTGCCCAAACGTAAGGTCCTCCAGCACAGCCTGGAGCCAGCTCCCCTTCCCCAGAAATGCCAGACGATAAGGAGAGAAGAGGCTATTCCCTGGACGCCTCTCGCCGGGCTTTAGCCTACGCGAGCGCAGTGGACTCTGGCCACCACCCTGAGCGAGCTGGCCCTCGCCTTCAAAACCCTCGCGCACGCCTCTGGTCCAGGGGACTCCAGGGACCTCTCCTGGGATAAAGGTCTTCGTGCTGTTAAATGACTGCAGGTCAGAAAACTTAATTCATCTGCGACTGACCTTCTGGCTCCGTGAGCGGGCCGTGTGGCCACCCGCAGGACTGTCCTCAGCGGCCACATCCACTCCTGTCTGCAGACTTCACGATTTTCAGCAGAATGGCGGCACGCACGGAAACCACAGGCTCCGCGACAAAAGCCCAGCGTACGCAAGCACTGGGAAAGCTCAGAGGAGAGGAAAAGAAATCCTTACGGATCTCCTCCTGTCAAACAAGCATGTTGCTGTCTCGCCAGCACCGAGACACAGTGGGGACAACCACGGGCGAGAGGCAACCCAGCTGGAGAGCACCGGGGCAGGCAGGTCTGCCATGACGGGCAGCGGCTGGAGAGCCGCTGCCCAGCCCGGTGCCGCTGCCGAGCCCGGTGCCACTGCCCGGCCCGGTGCCATTGCCGAGCCCGGTGCCATTGCTGAGCCCGGTGCCGCTGCCCAGCCCGGTGCCGCTGCCGAGCCCGGTGCCATTGTTGAGCCCGGTGCCATTGTTGAGCCCGGTGCCGCTGCCGGGCCCGGTGCCGCTGCCCGGCCCGGTGCCGCTGCCGGGCCCGGTGCCATTGCCGAGCCCGGTGCCATTGCCGAGCCCGGTGCCGCTGCCGAGCCCGGTGCCACTGCCGGGCCCGGTGCCATTGCCGGCTTGTGGGAGGCAGCACGCCGCTGCAGCCGACGGGAGAGAGACCAATTCAGGTTTTTAGAAGAATGAATGTTTTTGAACTTTCACTCCCACTCAAGCCGCACGTCTGGAGTGGAAATTTTCCACTGGTGTATGTGTTTCCGAGTCTGCTGTTGTGCTACCGTATTATCTGGTTTCATGAAGGATCTGAAGGAAAAATATCAGCAAGCTGCAGGGAAGGCTGTTACTGAGACATACTTTTGTCACAGAAAAATAACCTTCTCATTCTTTTTCCCACCACATCTAAAGAACATGAGAAATCACACGAAACAAGGCTGTTCTCTACCAAACCGTCCTGTTCAATTTCCAAAGCAGAGGAGTCCAGAGAGCTCACACAAGCTTTGTAAGTGCGGCTGAATTTCTTGAGCGTATTTGAATCCAACTGAGCCTTTTGAAGGTCTGCCCATTATTAACTGCTATTCTCTTACGCACCAGCACAAAACAGCCAGCGAGTATTTCCTACGCGTCAGTTAGCTTTGCATGAGGATATAAAGTCTGCAAAATTGCAGTGTCATCCATGTGTCTTTCAAGCACAGCACATTCATTCCAGCTGAACGTACATCAGACCTGACCGTCAATACAAAGCCTCGCAGGAGAAACCAACAGCAGCAATAATTATATCGTACACCATTTACAGAGCTTGTTAAAGATGATCTCCATGAAAGCATCTCCTGCTCTACAAAGCAGCTTGATGCAACAGGCACCGCAGTGTTTCAGATGCCGTATTGATTACAAGGCAGAGCAAGTTCTGTGCAAAGGGGTGAAGAGGAGAAGCCAAGAACTCTTGAGAAAAATCAACACCGGCTCTGCCTTCCCTCTCCTGTACATACTACTCCTCATATTCTTGCTTCGGAGGAGTAGTTTTGCTACCCAGAAGACAACCCCGAATAACAGAGGATGCACAGAAGGTGCTACCCAACGCCAACTCCTGGTGATGCATGAAACCAATTCCACCCCCTTGGATTTCTCTCCCACCCTCATTCTCTTCGAGGGCAATCAGCTAAGCTTGCACAGCGACATCTAATCACCACGCAGAAAAAAATAAAGTAAAAATGTCAAAACAGAAGAAGACTTTCAAGATGATAGCAGGAATTTATCTCAACAAAAGCTCATTTTTCACTAGTAACGTAATTCATACCACACTGATTTAAATTGAACAGTAAACCGTAGAAAATTATGCTTGAATCAACCACAGGGTTGCCTCAGATATTGCATACACAAGTCAAGAAAGGGATTTCCAGTTCTTATACACATACAAAAACTTTGAAGTTTTCTTCCTCCCGAAAGAGTTCAAGACATCACACTTTTGTATTCTACTTCATTTTGCCTCATTTTAAAAAACAGTAATTAGTAAAGTTCTAAAAGCTCAATAGATGAAAAATAAATGGGAACCGGAGGGAAGTCTTGATATGATAAACAAAAGACAGAGACTACCTGCAGGCAGATGAGGATTTAGAGTTTCACGACATTTCATTTCACTTAATTAGGAAGAGAGAGCAGAAGCAAGTACAGCAGTGCTGAACCTCCAGTGCTGTTCCAAGGGATTAAACCCCCGAGGGATTAAACCAGACAGGATTCGCTAGCGTCTTACAGGTTCTGTGGAGATACAAAATGCTTTAGGGTACGATTAGCCTGGTACTATTTCAAAAGGAAGATGCGGTGCTAAAATGGCTCTCTGAAATGAAAGAGTGCCAGTTAGCCAAGGGGAAGGAAGACGAGAGCAGCGCTCCTGGTAAAAGGGGGCAAACACAGGCACAGAAGCCAAACAGAACCTTTCTGTAGTAAGAGGGGAACAATTTCAGGCGGTAATTTCTCCAGGAGCCCTCTTACCACTTGAGAGACAGCTCCCCAAACAGCTCTCCTCAGCCTTTGGTCCCCAGCGCTCCGGCCAAACGAGCTTTATGTTTTTCAAAAGTGAACAATTCCCATAATCCAGCTGAAGGCTCTGCAAAGCCGGACAAGTGAGACTTCTTCCTAAATTTCCCTGACCAGTACACCGGTCTGTTGTACAGGACAAAAACCTCAGCAGCCCCCGCCCCTGGGGCAGTGTGGAGGTTTATGACTCCAAAGTATTCACTAAGCAAAACATCTGGCTCGACATTTCTTTGAACAGATTTGTAAGACTTCAGGTCTTAGCCTCATTGCTCTACAAGCTCGTTACAGGCATCTCGATGGTGCTCAGCCTTGGGGAATTTTGCCACTTTTAGCAGCCACGCAGGCCTTTTGGAAACGGCAGATGTTGTCCTACAAACACCTGACTCCTGGTGCAAAAGTGCCAAAGAAACGGGAAGGTGCCCAAGGAAGTCTCTCTCTGATCGCTTTTCCTTTTTTGCCCGCCCAGTGTTTGTGGTCCCTCGGCAGGCTGAGCTGTGCGGCGCGGTGGGGATGCCGGTTCACACAGGTCTTTTGTTAGAAATATTCACTTACGTGCTGGTATGGATTGCAAATGAACGATTCTCTGCAGAAGTTACGATGAGCCATTTTTGACGGAGCTCAAGAGAATGTTAAACTCCCTCAGGTACAGGGCAATGTGTGCCGTACAAAGCAGTTAATTTTTGCAAATTCTGCAAATTAGGGCCCCCAAATCATATGGTTGTCTTAAAATTCATGAGATGATCAAAATGCTGATGGATTCTTTTTGCTTTCTTTTTGGTTTCTGAGTCTGTTGTCTGTAATTGATTCACCTCAGGGTTCCCCTGTGCCCGGCAATTAAGAAACCTGAGGTCCTGTACTAATCGCTTGCTTCCAGGAACTGGGGCTTTACACTGATCATTAGAAGTGGCAAGACATGCATCATCTGTTATGATGAAACCAAAGAAATTGGCTCCTTCTCCTTATTCATACTCAAAAGGTGCTACTGTTGTAACGAAAACGCAGCTGACCTTAAAAATAAATTCTGATCAGCTTCTTTAGATGTGTTTTGGGTGTTTCACTAGACCAGTATGTATGGAGGTTGCTGCTGGTTGTTTTAAATCATTTCTTATTACTACAACTTTATTTTAATAACGTTTTGGGAATGGAGTTGTGGAACACCACTAACATGTAGACCTCTTCAGAGTGATTTATTGAAAGCACTGAGTGCCAAAACCGTTTGCCGCATTTTACACTCTGGCCAAAAAAGTAGCAGAGACTTCAAATGCCCATTCATACTGCTAATATCAATTACAAAATACCAGCCTTTTACAGCGTTAGCAAAGTCCACTGAGGGATCTAGCAGGAGAAGATCCACATGAAGTAACATTGTCTCCCCAGCCTCTTCCTTGGGAAGAATTCGACTGTTACCTGATGGACCTGGCAGCTCCACTCCCTTCCCAAGACAGAACCCTTTGTCCTCAGATTATACTTGATCATTAATAATATATGAAACAAATGATAACATCAATTATCCAGGTACCCCAGGGAAAGGTGAATGAATTCAGATAGCTGAGGCTCTTGAAATTGTATGTGTTTTCCATTTAATTAATAGATTTGGGGATATCTGGCCCAAGTTCGAGTAACAGGAAGATGCAGATAACTGATGTCCAGATAATTAAGCCCATGTCCTGAGGTGTATTTGATGGACACAACTGTGTCTTGTTCCCTAAAACTGAGAAGAGAATTATTCTTAAAGCTCAACATATGGAGTTATCCTGCCACCTGGTTTTGGTGCTTGGGCCACATTTTGAACACCTTAGCATACCACAAATCAAAGCTTCTGTCAGGGAATTAAAATTACTGGGACTCAAAAGTACAGGGAATCAAAACTACGGGCAGGGTAGGCTATAAGCAACGTTAACACGACCGAGCTGTTAAATCTCTCGAGAGGTAGGAAAGGACATAAGCTTTCATTCTGTACGTGACTGGTGCCAGTTACATCCAGGCAACAACAAACACCGAGCTGGTCTCACCTCCCTCTCGTGCAGCAGCGTCTGTGCACGAGCACCCTGCCTTGGGTGCCGCGTACGCGCGGCTCCAGCGGCCGCGCTGGCCCGTACTGGAGGCAACCGTGGACAGAAGGGCCCCCACCACAAAAGCTGCCACGGGTGCGGTTCGGGGTAGCAAAGCAAGGGCGAGCAGGCAAGCCCGAAGACAGACAGGTATCACGCTCTTCTAGCACAGAACTCACCAGCCATGTGCCTAATACAGAGGGTCGTTACCCCTCCTCACTTTTCACGTCAGCATTTCTAATGGCAATCAAGCAGTCTAGGAATATCATCTGGCAGTGTACACTTCTCCACGATTAGCTTTAAATGCCTTGAATTTACAGGCCAAAAGGGTGCATATTACCGTAGCTTTAGCCTTGACCTTACACTTTCAGAACAGAGATTTAAAAAAAAGAAAAAACCCCAAACCCTGAAGCAAAGGAAGCCCCCCCCCCCCAGCGCTGCGCACAGCTGCACCACGTTTCATTCGCACAGGAAACCCCCCAAAGGTGCCACATCGCACAAGGAAGCACAGCCCCGGTAACCTTTCTTATCAGAAATGAGTAAGGCAGCTGCTTTGCAGACTATTCTCGTGCTCTTTAGAAGGTGTGAAATAGATGAGTTTGTGAACTGGGTTGGCACTGAGAAAAAGAATGAAAGGATATTATAGGTTTCCCTCCTGAACAACGCAGCTGATCAAAAACAGGAACAGCAGACCCTGCTTAAAGAGCTTTGAAAACAAAGCAGCCATCTCACACCAAGCCAAAGAGAAATTTTCTCTTGCTGTAGTAACAATGTACTGCTCACCTCTCACAAACCTGAAATGTGTGATTTCTTTATAGTTGGTATTTACCGAAAACATTACCAAAAGAAGGTGCAAAAATGAGGCGATGAAGCCTGTGCACCCGTTCCACAGCAGCACCGGAGGCTCCCATCCTGCTGAGCTACATCCTGCATAAAAGCTGCCTATTGATTTATTTTAAAAATATATATGAACAAGATCACAAGAGACCTTCCAGCACAAAGGCAGATTATTTCTGTGAGGTCGGTACTTGACTTGCTCCCGCGGGGATGCTCAGGTAGCGTGGGCAGGACAGCAGAGGCAGGTCCCGGGTCCCAGGGGCAGTGGCCAGGGCAGAGCCGACCGGCCACAGCGCGACATACTGCCCATCGGCACAATTCCTCAGGGGTGGGCTGGGAAGGAGAATCAATAACCAGTCGCTCACCCTGCCTTGGGCTGCTAGAGGGACAAGGAGGACAGCTATGCGGTTTGGGAGACCGGGGGTTAGGCAGGCGGTTCCTCCGTTAAAGCCTCCTCTCTGCTTTAGGCTTAGAGAAGCGAGCAGTGAAGCGTCCAGGCTTATTCCAGCTTATTATCTGCCGCACGATGAGAGCAAGGTAAGGAAAGCAGATCCTCAGAGCACTCCCAGCTCCTAGAGAACCTGCTCCTGGGCTAATTTGCCTCCCGAGGGAGATGAATATTGTTCATATGCTCTACATTGTGAAGGAGAACTTCGATTTGTAATACTTACACACGGTTCGTCTTCAATGCAAGTGTCACTAAAATGAGAACTGGGGACACCAGGGCTGGACATCTTTGCCTCGAGTGTTTTGTTTCTGCTCCAGAAAAAAAGTTTGTGGAGCCCCTTCCTATCTGAAGATATAACAGTGTTTTTACAGAAGGGGAGCCACCTGCCAGTTAGCATCTTTCTCACTCAACAGACGCACATCAACAAAATGAGCAAAGTAATTCTCCAGCAAATTTATGCACTGAATGCAGTACTTTTGCCCTCTAACACAATTACTCAAATGGTAAAGAAATTCCTGGGTGCTCATTTTTCACCAAAATCTCAGAACCAATAATATTCCTGCTAGTTAGACAACCTGACATCCAGAAGAGGTTAAACCTGTTCAGGTATACTTCAGGCACATTGCACCCGAAGGTGAAAGCTGTCAGGGTCAACACCAGGCGACTCACAGACCACTTGCCAGCCCCGTGGCGGCAGGTCCTGGAGGAAGAGTGCCCTGGTCACGAAGGTGCGCAAGCCAGAGGCTGGGCTAGAGCCATCCACACACTCTGGCACCTCCAATATATCTGAGACACCGTGACATCCCTGAGCTGACCGTGTTTCTATCCTGAAGTGCTCTGAGTGTTGCTATAGAACCATAATACTGAGATATGCGGGATCATCGGGTCCATCCCCCTGCCAGAAGAGGATTATTCTCTTTGCCAGCCCTTTTTCCAACAGCCTTTTAAATGGCTCCAGCCCGGGAGGCTCCACCGCTCCAGGGGCAGGCAACGGAACCACAGCCCAGTTCCACTGCCCAGTTTTATCCCATTACTACTGCTTGTTACTTCTTGATCCAGTCACGGGGAACCCTGGTACAAGACAAAGTCTTGTTATGCTGTTTGCTAGAAGGAGAAGTGACATGCACGGTTCTTGGCTTATCTACAGACCTTTTACTTCCATACACCATCCTAGAACAATTACCTTCCCTTTCTGGCATTTGCATCCTCCAAAGAAATCTGACTATTACCCTCTCTCACTCAAATATGTGCAAATCTCTTTTTTATATAAAGCAAGCTCTAGAATTCTTCAAGCCAGAACTTGTTGCTCTTTTCAAAATTGCGACCAATGAAGGACTGATTCAGTTATTTCCTTCTAAAGCGTGATTTGACCTCTCTGCAGCTGAAACTAAACAAGTATCTTGTCTGACATCACAAACTGAAATCCTGGTTATAAGGAAGTACAAGGGTAAATTGCATAGTCCCAAGTGCCACCCGGATGAACTTTACCCCAAGCCAATTCACCTACTTATGAAATTACATATTCCAGGGAATTGATTCTGATGATAAATCTGCCCTTTGAATATACTGAGAAAGAACATTTCAAAATCTCCAAGTCCAATCTTATACCATCTCTGGGTCAAAAGACAGTTCAGCAGAATGATGTTGTTAAGGTAACTGCTCAGATGCAAAGCCACAGCAAAGTGTCAAATGAAAGGTGCACAGATGCCTCTGCTCACGTTACTTTACTTCGGCAATTCCAACACATCTGGTTCTCTGACAGCGGGTCTCAAAACAATACATAATCTGACATACCACGTATCTTGCAATGCCTGCGCAAGTCAGGTTTGAGTTCAGGGGATTCTGATAACCTCCACACAGAATTTCTTATCTTCTGTGGACACTTGTCTCCAGTCTCAGAGACACCACCGAACAACTAAAGCCAACATTTTGCATTTTGATCCACCTTCTAATCCAACAGAAGATGACTCCTGCTCTTTTTAAGATGAGCTGTTTTGAAGCCAAATGGAAGGAAAAAAGAAAGAATAGCATCTGCCTTTTCTAGCAATCTTCTCAGCTATCAGAAAGTCAGACTTCGATCCAGAAGACGGAGCTGAGGACGACAAATATTTGCTTTCCAAAATGGCCCCACTACAGTAAGGGAACATGCCCCAGCTGTCAAAATAAATGACAGTACACGCGGCTCTCAGGTCAGGAAAAGGGAACCCACATCCCACCTGGGTTGCTCTTTTCCTGCTGTTAAACAGGGAAGACGTTTGCTCCTTGTAGGGAGTTTGCTCGTGACTGGGATTTCAGTATCACAACTATTATTGCAGCAGGTGAGCATCTACTGTAATGTGCCACCTTCCCCCAGGACGACTGCAAAAAAACCCACTTGTGTCAGTCAAACACGAGACAGGACACAAAGCGGAATGCCCGGAAAAAGAGGCTTGAGGATTTTTTTAATATATGAGCAGCCCAGAAAACAATATTATTTTCTCAAGTCAACTCTCAGTCACACTAAATGTGAGGATGGTTGTGTCTCTTCAAACCAAAACGCTTTTCCACCACTGAAATACTCTTGGAAAAAAATTCAAAGACTTCAGGTATTTGGAAGGTCCACCTGATAATAATCTGAATGCCTTCTTCATTAACAGATGGAGACACGTTTTTTGTGACTTTTTTCTTAACTTATTTTGAAGTTAAAAATCATAGATTATAGAACACAAACTCCTTTCAACCATAATAAAATGTATTAATTTAATGCTAAGTAGGAAGCACTATATCACATTTTTAGCAGCACTTCAGCATGCAAAATAAGTGAAACATGCGGTGAAAAAACCAGTATCGTCTTCACTGCCTTTGCAAATACCCCACAGTAAGTTGAAGAACTGCACAAGCCTCCAAATGCTGTTGAAACAGTTTATTGAGACCTAATCCTGCAGCCTTTAAAAAAATCTAATAGCATAGTATTTCTATGGTGTAAATGATTCCTGTCTGTATCTGGCAGCCCCATGAGTTCTCTAAGGATGAACATAAATTCAATTATACCAAATGAAATCTGAACATACATAAGCCACATAACATTTTAATTGGGGCAATTCTTAACTTTTTTTGGAAGAACTATACAATAGTAGAGTCTACAAAGATGATACGACACATATGCTTTCTCTCTTGAGCTGCCTGCTTTTATTAATTACTCTGGCAGAGATATATTTATATTGATGTTGTCAGTGTGTGAACAAAACCTCATGGACAAAAATGGTTTAATTAAAGCAGAAAAACGTGGTTTATGGGTGGTTAGCAAATCTGTTCTTTAAAGTCAGTAAAACTTTCATAAGCGATTAGATAAAAATAAATCTTAGGAAAACATTTGCACCAAATATGTCTTTTACATTTTACACTGAAGCATATCATAAAAAAAAGACCTAAGCAGGCGCATGGACTCAATAATCTGTTGGCTGCACCTCTGCGGCTGATTTCACGTGGCTTCAGCTCTCTCTCCGTTCCTCTGCTGTACTAACAAATCTACCTCTTCTGTCCCAAACTGCTGCCTCCCTGCATCCCATTCTCCATGTCATCGTTACCTTCAGAAAATAAGCCAAGAGAGGACGAAGCCACACGCTGTCCCGCTCTGCCTCGTGATGGCCAGCGTGCACCAGTACGCAGTTACTGGTGAACTGGGGAAAGAGTTAACTGGCAGCAGGGGCTCTGCCAGCTCTGTTTTCCTGCCTGTTTCCAAGAGCAAAAAGGAAGAGTCTGTCTGTAAATAACCATGTAAAAGTTTGTAAACCGCTTGGGGACGGAAAGAATGTTTGGAAAACAAAGCTGCACTGACACTCAAGTGTGTGCAAATCGCTCTGTTAGCCACCCGTCCGAGCTGGCCTGCGCTAGCCCAGGCCTGGCTCTAAGGTTCGACAGCGGATACAGCAAATTGTGTTAAACCGCAGCATTTCGCCCTGGGGCAGCGTCCCTGTCACTTGAATTCCCAGCAATAGACAACTGGGGAAACCAGCGGCGCACGGAGGGGCCGGCGCAGAGGATGGCACCGCAGAGCAGCCCCCACCCGCAGCCCCCTCCGCGGCACAACGCGCTCTTTGTGGATGGACAATATCCCTAAGACAGACCTTGCTTCAGACCAAAGCTAGGCCATAGATGTAGATCTCACATTCTAATAAATAAAAATAAATACCTGACCTCAAGTAAAAGATCCTTCATTTGACACTCCTAATCATTTTTTATACTTCAAGTTCAGTTTTTGCTGGACTGGGTCCAGTCATCCTATGGTAATGTAACAGTCTTTTTCTTTACAGGAACAAAAGTCCTTTTCTAGTCCTGAGGGCCGGCCAGTTTATCCAAATATTCTCAGTTTACTACCAGCCCCTTTAGGAACTGATACATCCAACACAAGCGCACTCTGTACCTCCAGCGCCGCGGCGCGGGGCAGCTCAGCGCGCCGGGGTCGGGCTCGGGCCGGCGCTGGGCACGAAGCCGCCGGGCCGGGAGGACCCGAGCACGTGTCCCGCCGAGACGCCTGCCCCGTCCTCCTCCCGAGAAAGAGCCGCTCGCATCCGATAGCGCCGCGGAAAGAAAAGACATGGAGCAGCTCCTCCTCCCCCTCCTGCCATCTCCCCAGGAAGAATGTTTGGAAATGCTAAATAGTCTTTTCCATGTTTCTACATCAGTTCTTATTTTGGCTAAGCTTGTCCAGTCTGTTAGCAGCTGCCAAATGCATGAAGTAATGAGAAAGCATAGGGAGAGAAAGCTGACTTCATTCCAGCAGCACTGGAGCTAACACACCCAGTATGTTCTGTGGCTGTCAGCACGTCGCTGAAGTGGACCTCATTAGCAAATTTGACTTGAACAACCAGAGGAGATGCATTCCTCGGTGCCACCTTCCTCCTGCCGGGAGCTCGGTCTAACCCGCGCATCCCTCGCTGGGCTCACCCAGCGAGGAAGCAGCTGTAAAGCTCGTACCAAAGGTGACCTGCGGCTGGCGATGCTGATCTCACCAGCCGCAGGGTGCGAAAGAGGAGCGAAAAGCTGGGACACAAGCGGCTCACCTGAAGTGCGTGACTTTTGCTCGGCGGCTGGGGGACAGCTCTGCACACCGGTGGCCTGGTGCGCAAAATACTGCGCCAGGTCAGGTCTGTCACAACCAGCCCTAATATAAACAACACGCTTTCCCTCTTGGTTAGAATTAAAACTCCTCTGTGGAATAACAACATATTGGGGTACACAAAGGGACCGTGGCCCTCAGGAGACGTGAAGCAGCCTGTCACCCTCCGCAGCGTTGGTGCGGCTGCCGACGGGGCAGCACTCTCCAAGAGGCAGAGCCACCGGAGACAGTCCGGGGCAGAGCAGGGCAATGAGCCGAGCTCCAGAAGCACCACTGCGAGGAAAGCTGGGAAGAACTGGGGTTGTTCAGCCTTGAGGAGACTGGGTATGGGATGTAATGGCAATCTTCAGTTCAGACATCAGGACGCTGTCTAACAGCCGAGAGCAATGCAGAAAGGGACGATCACCTAACGAGATTGCGGAGCCTCTGTCTGCACAGCACAGGATAGACAAGTATCTGCCCCAAATGCCCTGCAGACCCTGCGCTGGCCAGGCAGCGGGACGAGGTGGCTCCTACAGCCTCTGTATGATTAAACATGGTGCGGTAAAATAAAACGATTGGGCCACCTGCTCTGAATAAACACGAACTGATTAAACTAGGGCTTTCACAGAAAGTAGAATCATTATTAATGGGGGAAAACCTTAAGCAATTAGATTTGTTGCACATCTATTGGGTCACTTCAGGACCAGAGCTAACAGGACCCCAGGAGAGAGGTGTCAGCCCGGACCTACAGCCCAGAGCCGGAAAGCAGAGTGAAGGTGTGAGCCTGCCTCCCCCACGCCGAATCTCCGCTCCGGAGGCTTGGCTGCCGAACCCAGCACCCCTCTGCACCCCAGCTGCTGAACCCAGCACCCCTCTGCACGCCAGCTGCCGAACCCAGCACCCCTCTGCACCCCAGGGCCACCCAGCTGCCGAACCCAGCACCCCTCTGCACCCCAGCTGCCCAGCCCAGCACCCCTCGGCCCCCAGGGCCACCCCAGCAGCAGAGGTGAGTTTGCAGAGACGCTCGCAGAAAAGCGCGGTGCTGCCCACCAGAACGACTTGAGCTGGAAGGGGAGGTCGTGCGATTAGCGGCGAGCAGATGAAGAGCACGAGGTCGTTCCCTGCTCCTCCCTGGCAGGAGCTGTGCACCGCTGCCGCGCGCGTAGGCAGCACGTGCTGCTATTTGGGGGGGAAAGCGTTCAATGGGAATTCTTTCTCTCAGTGAGTTAGCACGGGAACGCCACACATCCAACCCCTTCAAATCAGCATACCGCCCGGTGATAAATTTTACAAATACTTGTGTTATGAAGGGTCGTTTTATTTATACAGGTCCTATCCAAACAATGAAACAAAAATTTCAGCAGATAAAGGTCCATAAATCTCTTTACCTTATTACAATGACTGCTAGCTAAGGAAAATGAAGCCAGCTTATCCCTGCAACATGTGCTGCATTTTTGACAAGGGGTTTGTAATAACATGCACAAGAACATAGCTGAGACCGGTGCTGTAATTTCCATGGGGCCGAGTGCCACAGGTGCACTAATACAGGCATTAGTGAATGATTAGGCCTCGTAAAATATATGAATGCTGTTTCTTTAAGAAGCCATAAAATTTTATTGAGGAAAAAATCCATGTGTAAGGCTTTTGGTTCGTTTCATGCGGTCATTCAGAATTTCACTCATTTCTGACAGGACTATGATAATTAAAACTGTGGCCTGGGTCTGGTTTCTATAAAGTCCATCTGGCCTTCCGCGATGGAGAGTTTTGGAAGTATGTAATTGCCTGGGCAGCAAATAACTATTTTGCCATCCGCAGTAGTTTAATTTTGTCCCTGCAGCAGGGGAGCTAAGTCAGAGGGGCAAAAGATCATTAACGTCTGTAGCTAGAAAGAGGGGCTCCCAGAGCAGTCGGCTGGCCCGTATTTGTTGAAATGCTTGACACCAATGGGCCCCATTAATGCACGGGTTAGATACAATCTGTGGAAAAGGGTCTATTATAAAGGGATTATTTGGAAGTGTTCTGTAGTTGGGGGTGGGTGTGATTGAAGGACTTAAAACTGTTACATTAACCCTTAGGGCACTCCAAGCAGTAACAAACCTGGCATTAAAGAGCTGGTGTTTGTCACAATTTCTTCACTTCCCTCTTTCTCTGCCACGAGGTCAAAGAGATTAAAAACATCCATAATGCACTCTTCTGAGTTACAAAGATGAAGCTTGTTTTCTGTCCACTTTATGGCTGCAGCCAGCTCCCCCGCCTCTCTACTCTCACCCCAAACAGAATCATTAAACAAAGAAACAAATTGCAGAAGACAGACAACTGCGATTATTTTAAATGTATATATAGACGTATGTATTTACTTATGTATCACAAGAAGGCCAACACAGGTGGAGTGGTGACAGAAGAAGCTCCAGAGCTCTGCTTAAACATCCAGAATATGGCTGCTCATACTTTGCTTGGCCAAAACCCAGGCTTGCGAGCTGGCACCTTTGCTGGCAAGCAGCAAGATTCGGCTGTGTTTTAGAGAACTACACCCCGCTTTCCCCTTCCTTTCTGGTTCATACCAGGAAAGGCATAGACGAACAAAACTACTCAGAAACTTGATAGACTTTACAATACTTCACAGAAGTCCATTTAAATACAGATTGTTTAATTTACTTTTTAATCAGCATTTTGTGTAATTTCTTTGTCTGGTCAGTTGGATGCATATGTCTCCCACGGGAGACAAAAAAAACGTATCGGGTATTACGGGGCTGAAGCTAATGAAGTGATCAAAATCTGCATCACCAAAGGCAGGCACGTTAACCATCATCCAGAATTGCTCACATGTTCATATTTTTTAAATATATAAGCATGCATTAACTAGTCTCACTTTCCATCCAGCATCTATTTGTGCCCAGCACGTAGCAGCGCAGTTTGAGATGACGGGTACCTGTACAGCACTTCTGATGAGGCAGATGGTATGGCTATTATGAAACCACAGTGCGCTGAACATCGTGCGAGCAACTTGTCTGCTCTGTGTTTTGAACCCCACTGCTCTCATGTCAAATTTTTGGAAAGCTCTTATCTCTACAAATAGCTCTGCACACACTGTTGAGCTCAGCTATGTGCTATTTACCCAGTGACTTCTTTAACAATGTGGTCTTCTGCTTCATTCTGCTTATATTAAACAGCAACAAAATCATGTCTCTCTCTGGCCTGAGGTACTGCTATGCCGGCCATCTAAAAAGATGAGGAGATTCGGGATCAGCTGAATTGAGACATTCTGAGTGCTTAGAAATTTGATTTGTGGGATAAGAGGCAGAAAGCATCACAAAAAATAAGGAAAAGACCAAACGCAGCAATGCATGAGAAAATAAAGTATGTCTCAAGGTGGAAAACACACTGCCCCTATGACAGGTTGGACAAAATCCTGAAATACTTGTATATCACCTCGAGATTCACACGTTCTCTGCATTGCGGTAGTAAGAGATGAAGGAGGAAAGACCAGAAAGCGGACACTAGCTCCAGACACGGGGCAGACCCAATTTATGAGGAGCCGGAGCATGGTCCTCCTCCTTTGGCTGCAACTTGTCAACGTGACAAATTATTTACACCAGCATGTATCATAATCCCAATGACTGTGATCATCAGCTATTTCAAGTACAATTTTCTCTAGAATAAGTGACTCTTGTTTTGCTTTCTTTCCAAGGGTTCATTCATTTAATATGATCTTATATGATCCTCAAATCAATCACTTGATTCACAGCGTGTTTACAGTACTATTGAGAACATGGTAAAAACCCCAACGGCTGTAAGAGTGTCCTATTTCCTTCAAGATTGTACCATACTTTGATACAGGAATGTTAGTTACTGGCTTTACTTCACTGGGCAGCTCTGGAAACTCTGAGAGAAAACATGTGCGTATTAACTGTTCCCTAGACCCCACTTGAAAGAACAACAGCAGATACCACAGTGGAAAACACACTTTATAGAGAATTATTGAAACCGCAACTCTTCCAATACAGTAGAATGTCTGTTTTCTTTGGCATGCCCATCTTTGCTCACCACAACAATCCGACAGCATAAACTACAGTCAGAAATGATCAACATTTTAAAACAGTTCTGCTTGGAAGACCAATGAGGTTGATTAAAAAACATAAATTAGAAAAAAAAGGTTTTAAAATCCTTCTCTTACAGTGCATGAGCCCAACCCACAGAAGTTTATATATACCGAGCAGTTACGAAAACAGACCTCCTAATTAACAGAATTTTAAAGTTGCTAATGCCAGTTAGTTTATATGTTTGCTGTGTCGGTGCTCTGACCCCGCTTTGATGTGGCGTTCCTGACCACGCGCGTGAGCCTGCAAGGTGCAGGCAGAGCCTATAGCCGTACGGACGCCATCCCAAAGGAAGCGACGAGCAGCCTCCCTTTTCCCAAGCAAGACGCTCAAATCAAAGCCCCAGAGCCACTGCTTACTTTTAAACAACGTGTCTTCAATATTTTCCAGGAAGCCAACACCTCCGACATTACTATGCCTTATAGGAAACACAGCTAGATACAACCTTCTGTAAGACGATCTTATCGCAAATTAACCCAAACTCAAACTCAGTCAAGAGCATCAATAAAAAGCAGGACTCCTGAATCAATATGGATACTGACACAGTCATAAATGAAAGTTTAAATGCGTTACAACCAGCCCGTGTTTCAAAGGCAGGCGCACAAGCCGCAGGTTCGCCGTGCCTGCCATTCGCTGCAGAGCACGACTTAGCACCGGGCTTGCACCCGCGCCTGCCCGCAGAGGCTGCTGGTGCCGCGCAGGGGAGCGGGGTCCAGCAGACACCACGCTGGCTGCGGAGTAAGCGTCTCCACTAAGTCAAACATAAATGGTTTTGCTGGAAGAAACGAAAGCTTAACGGAATTTCAGCCAGGCTAGGCAGCCCCACCAGAGCGGCCGCCCCTCCCTCACACCCTTCTGCTTTACCACGTCCCCCCCAGCAGAGCAGGCGCCTGCTCGGTGCTGCCGGGCCCCGCAGAGCTGCCCCCGCCCCCGCCCGCCCGCGGACCGAGCCCGGCGCGGGGTTCCCCTCCTGCGCACCCTGCCCACGCCGGCGACCCCCAGCGTCACCCGCCGCCGGGCACGGCAGCCACGGGCGTCCCGGACAGACGTGGTGCCCGCGACAGGCCCGCATCCCTGCCCGCTCCTCCCGGGACTCCGGCCAGTGTCCACTGCAGAGGTCCAAGATGAATCTGAAACCCAAGTCTGTAATCCAGATTAAGAGACAGCCACCACAGCATAACCACGGGAACAACGTTTTCCTCAAATTCACATTTTCTCTGAACTGGGGTTTCAAGCTCAGCCCTGCTCTCATTGCAATGGGATGTCAGACTGCTAACTTGTTTGATGCAAGAAGCAATCAGAGACAACAACAGCTGTCTTAAGGAAATACATGAGAATTTTTTATTTTTCAAAGTCAGAGGATGTGGAAGATTAAGGAGTTTTTTTTAAGAATATGAGTCTTTTAGGATGAACAAAGTCAGGCACCGACAACTATACATATTTGATGATCGCCTACAGCAACAGCGGTATGTATGCTGTCTGCCCTACGTAAGATACAAACCACAGGGGTCTTAGCGAACAGACTGCTTCTGGGAGGTCCAAAATGCCATTTTTAATAAGGCTACTCCTATAGTAATGCATCCTAGATGATGCCAAGTAAAGATTTTTTTAATAGCACTCTAAAAGACACGCTGCATGCCTTAATTGATAATGCTCTTGATTAGATTTGCCATTATACCTTTTGCTAGACAATATTAAAAACTGGCTATAATCTTAATCAGCAAGCCAAATAGATCGCATGAACCCACCTTTAAAATTTGTTAGAATCCTCTTTACACAGCTATTCAGAGCGTGAGCAGAATTACTCACCCACATCAAAACAAAAGCATGCTTCTGCTGCAGCAGTGTGCAGACAACTCCCCTGAAGATTTTATTTTCCTATGCCACAGAAATCATCACTAGCAAAGAGTGCTATTTTTTCTTGGAAATCACATCAAAAAATATTCTATTCTCCTAAAGATATTGTAGATGCATTAAACCTGCGTCTTTTCTGAATCAAGGAGAGTGAAATTTTGCTAGGCGAAGTAAGCGCAAGATTGCCAAAAATCCTGAAAAGGTCTCTCAGAAGAAAAAAAAAAAAAGAAACAGAATAAAAGAAGCTGTGAAAGTTTATGAGGATAAACACTGATGACAGGTGGAGTAGAAGCTGAAATTTGAACTCCAAAGTAACTGCAAATAAAGATTTGTTACAGATGGTTTTAATATGACCTAACACTGGGATGCCAGCTACAGTATCACTTTTTCCTGTAGGCTGGACAAAACTAATAATAGAGTTATGGAAACATGCTACACTAGTACAGACACCTAACGAATAAATGGCCTTTATACACATAAGTTATCCTCCTAAGAGAGCAAGATAGGATCAATAAAATGTTGATAGAGAGACACATAGCTGGAACCAGTAACAGAGTATATTTTAAATAGGTAAATTCAAGTAAGTCCTTCATATACAGGCACAGTTATAAACGTATCTCGCTTCACATATGCACATGTACATGTGTGTGCACGTGGGTGTGTGCGTGATGGAAATGTTCTGTCTTGGCATGCGTTTAATTTGAGCCACTGATCTTTAGATCTTGGAGAATAATAATTCTCTATTTTCTAAAGACTGCATTTGGCAAATGGTTTTTCTTCCCCCTTCGCTTTTGCTAAAAGAAAGCATAAGACGAAAATATTAGCACTAGTGGTTATAATTGTTTCGCAACAACTTTTCAGAAGGGAACATTTTGCCATTTTTCAGCTATTAACAAATTTCTATTTTATTCAGGGCACTGAGAGTCCATTTCCTTCAAAACAGTTTGAATTGTGTGATATCCTCACCGCTCTCTTGGTATGAATCATTGCGCACAGTGTAGAGGAAAGAAATAAGACAAAAATCATACGTAATTCCCTTTTGTAAGGTCAAATTGTCTCCAGTAACTACTCGTACAATTAGGTATGACAAGGTTTGTTTCACATGAACCCAGCCTGGTTCCCTTCGTTAAGAGCATTGTTTGCTCTTCTTAGCGTGCTGGAGATCGTTTGAAATGGCAGTCGAGAAGGGCTGGAGAGGAGGGACGGAGCGGCCGCCCGCTGCCGCCCGGTTCGGAGGGCTGGGGGCATCGGGGAGCTGCGGCGGCTCGGCGGCGATGGGGAGCCGGTCCTTAACGGGTGAGGGTTTACCTGGACCAGGGAGGGGGAAAGCACGGCCCTGACCACTGCCCAACCTTGCCCATCCTCACCCCCCGCAGCACAGCCGCGCAGAAGAAAAGCCGGCGGCCAGCCCGGTCTCTGCTGGAGCCCGGACACGTGCAAAGCCTTTGCCAAGTGCTCTTGAGAGCAGCCCAGCCTAATGCAACCGTGCTTCCACGAGGGAGCAACACGAACCTTCAGAAAGGTCTGGAAAGGGATGAAAGCAAAGCACAGATGTTGCGTTGGAGGGCAGAAATGTATTCGAGAGTTAGAGAGATGCGTGGCACAGTAAGCGCGCCTTTATTGCGACAGCTGGGTTAGCAGAAAGGCTCCGTCGGGTGGTCCAGAGCACGCCAGCACCCGAGGACGCTGGAGAGGGGCAGAGCACCAACATCGAACTAATGAGCCCCCTCAGTGGTGGCTGAAAACAAAAGGCAGACTGGAACAAGGTAGCGGGGAGAGGAGCCCGAGAGCCAGTAGCCATGGTGGTAGCGCACACGGGGGAGAGCACTGCCTATAAAAAATTGTGATGCCAGGATCAGTAAAACACACTCACTGACTGCCAGCGTGGGGTGGATGTGCTCTACCCTAGCAATCGTCTTCCTACATGGATTTTTAATTCCTCCTCACCTAATCAAACTGCAGCCACTGGAACTTATTTGGCAATGCTGGTCCTTTCTTCATGCTATTTTTTCTCCGGCAAATTTTAGCAAAAAAGCATCCAAGAACCAGCCGGGGAAGAACACATTGATGTGCTGACATTCAGCATTTCTGGCTCCCAATGCTTTAAAGCCAGTGAACTTGGGCCTGTAATCTTTCCTGACCTGCTCCAAAACTTCTGTGTGCATCCACCTCCGCTTTAGGCGCAGGCTAAGCGAGGTCCCACGGAGAAATCTGGCTGCGCGCTGCTGAGTCTACTTGGAGTTCCTGCTTTGTTGTACCCTGTTGTATGGGGAACTGAAAGATGACTGTCATTGCTAGTAGTTATCCTTGAGTTGTACCAATGGTCACCTAAATCCCGCAGTCCTATGCCGCTATAACTGAGCTGAAACCTGGAGCGATTCTCTGGAAACCGCACCTCCCCGAAGATCTCGCCATCGGAGAGCAGGGACTGCTCAACCTGCCCAAGCACCTCCTGAGATCCCGGCTGATGTCGGGACAGCATAGAGAGCTCCTTCCTTCCTCCAGAGCTCAGCGGTACCACCTGGAGATGACGGAGGAAGAGAAAGAAGACTCTCCTCTTACTTCCACCATAAATCCACTATTTTGGCAGCTGGACCCTCTCAGATAAGTGAACAAACCGGATCTTAGGGAGAGTTGTGAAGTTCTTATTTCTGAGCACTGACCTCCACCCCAATTTCTGGAATCTCTACTTAATTTCAAAAGCAAAATCCAGCTGAAACATGCTTGGTTGCTACATCTTCGTCTAGACTTCAAGCATATAACACAGTTGGCAGGTTTAAGCATTCTTGCCGAGATCAATGACAACTAACCTACTGCACCACAACTCTATGAGGATTTGGGGTTTTTTGCACAGCATGGTAAGTGTGAAATGCAAGTCAGGGTAGGAGATGCTGCATTGTTACTGCTCTTTCCAGTATCAGCTGGCTTATTTATTTGTCATTGTTGCTTCAATCGGCTTTTAGAGGAACAAATGTAAAAGCTATTAAAGAAAGAAAAACTGAGCAAGATTTTCAGAAGTGCCAAATACTCTGACATTTTAAGCCATATTTATCAAAGACACAACTGAACGGAAAAAAAAAGAACATTAAATCAGTAGTATACCGAACAAAATGTATAAATGAAACCACTAACGACCACATTATCGTACCAGCCACTCAAACAAATTAATACAGCTAATGACAGACCTAAAAGGAAGCTAACTTTCTCAGTTTGTACACAGCAACATATGCAGATATTTTATTTTATTTTTACTGGTTTTATATATTATTCTGATAGGCATAGAGTAAAACAAGGGAAAGATTAGTGAAGACCTAAACATACTGTGTGGAAAGCAAGTAAAAAAAACTGCACTGAGAAGTGGGAACCTTTTGCCTGTTGCCGAAGTGCTGAAGCAGGACTGGGCACCCTTACCACCTTATCCCTGCCTCTTGGCTTGTGCAAAAGGATTCTTGACCAGTACGCTACGGGCTACTTATTTATGTAGGTTGGCTTGGAAAAAGTCTGTCTGGAGGAGAGAGAACCTACTGACCGCGGTAGCGGTCTCCTTGCGCTGGGCCGTATGGATAACACCGTTAGCAGTCTTCTCCCACTAATGCTGTCAGTCAAAACACACATGGAGCAGTGGCCTTACTGGAATAAATAGCAGTTCCTCTCAATTGCCAGTAAAATTTCCTACGTTTACCTAAGAATATTGTAATTGGTAGTTGGAGAGCTTTGCCTGTAAATTCCTAGGGCCATGCCAGGCACATCGGAGCGTTTCAGCGAGGACTAACGAAGCCGAAGGGCGTCTGCCGAGCGCAACCTTTTAACGGACTGGCAGGAAGGTACATTGGGGTTGGTGGTATGCCATCGCTCTTAACACCAAATGGAGTCATCAATAAATCCAACATCAGTAATAATAAAATTTTACCACTCACCTTATGTAACTTTTATTTTACACTCGATTAACTTTTATTACCAACTCCAAAGAATAAAGGCATTCTTACTGCAGAGAATTAGAAACAGCCTTTTGAAAAAAAAAAAAGAAAAAAAGAAAAAAGACACATTCTAATATTAGGGGCTGCATTCCCTGGCAGCTTAGAAATATCAAGAACAAATATAGTTTAAAACATACATGTCTAATTCACAGCTAACAGAGAAACAGCCTTACCTTTCTTGAGACTTGTCAAGTAACCCCATGCTTTACTAACACGCTGTGCTCTGCACTTCCCAGGATCAAAATCAAGTGATATTCTGCAGCAAGAAATCCCCGAGCTCCGTATATACAATAACTCAGTACGACAGCAACTGATTTAGCAATTATTGCTTTCTAATTGCAGCAAAAGAAGACCCAACTGCACAAAATATTTAGTAAGATCACCAAGGTAGATGCATCTGAACTACGTACACAAGCAGACTATTTCCCAGGAATTTGTGTTAGTAAATGAAAGAGGAAGCCACACCTTTCTATATTTCCTTTAACTCATTATGCTTATTTTCTGAAACTTTTATGAACATCAATCACGAACAGCCCATGCTGAATAAGCTATTGTTTGTTAAACTGGACAGTGCCCTCGGCCATCATGCCTGAGAAGTCAGGGGACTGTCTAATGTCTGTTTTTAATACGGGCCAAGTCCTTTTTCCCCTCCTGTTTAGTATAATTTTATACTGGGTGGACATATTTAGGGCCTGAATGGTTTGACAGTAATGATTAATACCCTGCATTAGGAGATTCCAGTGAAAGTATTCAGGAGCACGCTGTGCAGTTTGGTTCTCATCAGATGGTCAGGTCTACAGGCCTATTAAAAACAGCAGGAGAGCTGCAGACTTAATCACAGAGGCTGGGCCCATGGAGGGAGGAAGAGCGAGACACAAAAAAAGGAGAGAATGAATAGAACGATAGACCAGAGGCACACGAGAGCACAGTTTAACTCACGCTCAAACCAGCGATGAAACCAGGTGAGGTTTTCTCTTTTAAAATGTGTCCAAAAGTGATTCAAACATAAAATCTCTTTCCAGAGCCAAAGCAGGTAAGGTTAGAAGACTGTACGAGACGGGAACAAGGAGCTGAAGGTGAGAATTACTTACGGCTGAACGGCAAAAATTTTAGAAAGACAAAATAAGACCAAAAGCAGAACAGGTAATGCTAGTGCTCGATATGGCAGTAGGCCCTGGAAAAATGTGTCAAAACAGTTTTTAGGAGAGAAATTGGAGAAAATAAGCCCCCCAGAGAAAGGCATAGTAAGTCATTACTGTTGTTTGGTGCCTCGCTATTAGTTCATAGAGTCAGAGTCATCTCTGGATGGCTGGAAACCTCATTACAAAGCACAGGCCCAACTGAGGTCCCCAGTAACTCAGCAGGAACGTCGAGAGCTTCAAGCGTAGCAAAGCTGAATCCTGCGAGGCCTCCTGACCCTTGGCACAGCAGGACAGCATCTTTCTTACACGTACAATCAATGACTCACAGTAAAGAACTGTAGATGATCTCCCAGGCGAGGCTAGTATCATAATCTGTGTAATTAAATATTCAGCATCCTCCATTTGAACTAACCTGGGGGGGGTATACAAGGATGTTGAGCTTGGAAGTCCCTGGTGAAGTCAGGACAATGTGCGTCGCAAAAAGAGTGGGTATTTTTTGCCACTTCTCTCTTAGAACACGAGCACAGAGGAAAGCGCAGACACCGGGGTGAGCCCTGTATGTGCTCCCTGCAGGGGGCAAGAAGGAGAAACTGCGGTAGCAGCTGCCTAGCTTAACTCAAGGGGCAGAGCTAAGACCTGGTTTTGTTCCAACGGCGTTCTCCAGAAGGTGAGGAAGCACTAAAGGCTGGTCAAGAGTATTTCACACAGTGCTGGAGCCTATCTGACTCTGGTGTTCCACTTGCTAATTGTTCTCCTCTCACCCCTTTCTTCAGTGCTCAGAGGTTTCAAATATTAACAATCCTTGAAACATTACCCTGGCCTCCATTTTCCCAGTTCTCCCCGTGGTTCTGTGCAGGGCTGGGGACTACAGAAGAACTTAACTCTCCACCACAGCAGAAAAACCAAACCACCCACATGGAGATGCAAAGTTCATCTTACTGCAGAGTCTGGAACTTCCGCAAGGGCTGGGTATTTACTCCATTATCCAGAAAACAGTCCTACAGACCATTAAATAGCAGATTACATGCCTGTCTCATGAGAAACATCATGTTTCCGACAAAACAAAGCCATCACCACCAATTAAAATCCCAGGACGTTCCATACAGCCTAATCCCGAAGCAACCCCAGCGGTCGCTCCCCACCTCTCCCAGCTGGGAGAAGCACCGCAGCCAAAGGCGCCCGAGCGGGGCGGCCGCGGCCCTTCGGCCCCCGGCATCTGCCCCGCTGCCGGGAGCACCTCGCCTGCGCCGTGCCCTCCCGGCCGAGAGGCGTCGGACGGACGGGGGGCTGGAGGATGGGCAGGAGGCAGCTCCGAGCCCGGGCTCACCTTTCAGGCCTGGCTTCATAATCACGAGAGGGCTGTGGGAAATGTAGCTTGTGTACTGTGAAGAAAAGCTGTAAAATATCTACATGCTAAATATAAAGGTTCGACGCTGTCACTCCTTGAGACCAACTATACAAGGGAAATAGATTAATGGATTGTGACACCTTTTATGGGACCAGTTGGGCCATTAAAATGTTACACGTTACTCACCTGGTCCGCAATAAAGTACAAAGCATGCTAGCAAGAAGGATGCAATGCCAGCAAAATGCTGCTCGATACCAAACGGAGCAGGGATTCCTCCTCCTTTGAAGAAAATGGCTAAAATCCAGAAACACGGGCAGGTGAAGTTCTGTTCCTAAAACTATTAAAGCTCCGCAATAAATTGGCTTGTTTTCAGCGGTGGTGAGCACTTAGCAGCTCCCACCGAAGGCAAAGGCAAATGTTCTGTACTTAGCACTTTTGAAAGTGCAGCCTTTCAAAAACATGGCTTTTCACAGGCTGTGTAGTCTCAGGGCCACACGGCAAACGCCGGGCTGTGAGTTTTTGAGCGGCTCTGGCAGGCAGGAAAGCTTTATGCTCTCCTCGATCTGCAGAGCCGACAGGCCCCCCCGGGCAGCGGCAGCCCGAGGCGAAGGGCCCAGCGAGCAGCTCCAGGCGCGGGCGGGCAGGGGAGCCCCTCTGCCCACCCGCACGTTCCTCCGCTTTGAAACGAGGTACCAGCAGGATACTAGGACTGCTCGTACATCCTCCATTTCAGAATTTTGGCAGTCAACTTTCAGATTACACCTATTTATTTTCTTCCACACATACAAAATTTAAATAAAAGTAATAAACAAGACCGAGACTTCGTCCTTTCTAAGTATTCCTGCCACTAATACGAGCCATGGATCGCAAGAAAGTGACGAATTAAAAAAAAAAACAGCTTAACAACATGCTCGCTACAGAACTGATCTTTAAAAGAATTTAAAAGAAAGAACCGGAGCAAGGAGAGAAGTTCTGCATTTGCTAGAATAAACAGTACACTGATTGAGGTACGCATGGACTTAGGACTTCATTATTATCTTTACAGTTTCTATGTTGACCTCAAAGGTAACATCACCTCCTCCGCTGAAAAGCAATGAACTGCAACTCCTAAACTGGCACCTTCCGTGGCACAGCAAGCACAGACCCCGAGCATCGCACCGATTCTTGGGAACTTCTTGTGAACTTCCACAGCCTGGGTAAAAATAAGCATCCAAGAGTTCAACCATTTTCCTGAAACCTCTCCAGATTTACCTAACATCTGGATTCTTCCTTCTGTATTGGAAAGTGTATCCAGACGCACTCACTCTTCAGTGTTCAGGTACATGTATGAAACAAAATAAAAATTACAACTTGGTGAATACTGTAGATATGTTTTCTTTAAATTTTCAGTCATTTTTAATGAATTCTCCCAATGCATTCTTCAATGTACCCCATCAGCCTAATTTCCACAAATTTTTACAAAGTCAATATTTGTTTGCAAGGACTTTGTACAAAGCTGCATGCTGCGTTCACATGTGTGATGGCCAGCTGGAACATTTTTTCTTTATCACTTCATTGTGGAACAAAAAAACTCAATTTGTTATCGAAAGAACACAGCTGAGATCACATAAATGTCTTATCAATTGCCTTCATGAATCCATATGGTTCAGAACATCCAACAAAAGTATTATCAGAAGATTTGATAAAAGAAATCGATAGCATGTTGATCAACTGGTAAATACTCTATTGAGGAATGCTGGAGGCTACCAACTTGTAAAAAACAGCTTGATGGAATCACGAACTTTTGTTTATTAAAAAAAGGGGGAACTTCAGCTACTTCTATCATGTTTGGTGAAAATTTAGTTCTTAAACCAAGCTTCTTTCCTCCTAACGGAGAGGGTGAGCTCCTCCCAGGTTCTGAGCCGGTCTTCATGCACCTCGCTGGGGCCTCCTGGGGAAGCCTCCACTGCTACTGAGTTAAAGCTCTTATGTGGGTAACCGAGGACTTTATTCGGTAGGGCTGTCACCTCTCAACAGTGCTGAATTCATGTTAAAAACCAAATCATCGTTAAAACCCCAACAACATACAAACGGCATGTAACAAAGCCCCTGAGGTGTTCAAAGTCTGTAAATCCCCCCTTTTTTTGAACATCTGAATAACAACAAACCCAAAACAATAATTAATTCTTCTTCAATGCACAGACCCAGTTCAGTAACAAGCGCTAAAAATACTTCTGAACCTTAGAAACAAAAGAGGAGGCATGGAGCACTTTGAAAGTTTGCTCCAATGATTAAATAAATTAGACCTGAGCTGCTAAGAAGGGAAGGACAGAAAGTTCACTACCAGCATGACAAGATGTTGCCAGGTCTTGACTTGTTTACGAAGAGAAAAAGAGGAGAAACCAGCACATTTTAACAGATTTCCAAATTCCTGGCATTTTTTATTATTAAGTGACAATATGATTTTCAAGTCTAGGAGATCACATAGACTTTATTTCTGAATAAAGCAAACACAATGCCCTCTTACACGGCTCTGACAGCTGCCGAGCAACAACCGGTACTGCAGTTGGGACCAGCCACGTTCCCTCCACGCGGAGCAGAGACAAACAACTAAAATGACGACGGAGCTCTCCTTTTGCTGTGTCCTAAGAAGCTGCTTTTCCCCCTCCCTCCCTCCCTCGGCACTCGGGGGCATCTCCCAAGTCCGCCGAACGCTCTCCCGCTGACCGCGATGCTCCCGCACCAGCGCCCAGGAGCATGCGCCTGCGCACGGCAACGCCGCCCCGTGCCCCGTCCTCCCCAGTCCCCCCCAGTCCTCCCCAGCCTCCAGCGGAACTGCAGGCAGACTCCCTCTACCCCTTACTAAAAATATTGTTACTGAAATCCAACGCTCTTTTGTGAGACACGAGGAATGTTCCCTACACATATTTAGAATCATCAATGAAAAAGATCATTGCCTGAGGATAGTACCTCTCTTGATATGCGTTTAGCGGCAAAAAGGATTTCACTGCGCTTTAGTACATTTAAACCAAACTTACCACCCTCCACAACCTACACACAGAGCTAACTGAAGCTCCACTTTTTCAACCATATTCAGAACTATTAATCCAATATAACAATTCTCTTCTCAGAGGTGAAAAGAATGCAGGGCTCTCCCCGACAGCAGTCTACCGAGCCTGCACAGAAACTTCTTGCATCCCACTGCTTTCCCATAGCCTGGACCAGCTCTGGGAGCTGCAAAAAGAATGAGCGTTACCCTTCTGGAAGCATCGTCTTTTTTTTTTTGATTGGGTGCTTGAATGTGATGGACAGCAAGAGAATACGGGGCCAGGACTTCTAAACGCCCTACTGATATCTTCACATTATTTGGATTTGCAGGTTATCAGTGGGGCAGCAACTTCAGCTATGACCTCATTAACTAATGTGGCCACATCAGCACCTCTCCGCAGCCTTTATCACTCATCATGTGTCATAAAGCAGCCCGTTGACACCTCATAGTGAATACCGGTTGTATCTTATCTCCTGCAGGGATAGGACCCTCGCGGGGAGACAGAGAGCATGTCTAGGAATGCAGCTAGGAGACAAGTTCACCAGCAGCAGCTGACAGGGGATGATTTCTCAAACAAACACTGAGTGGGAAATTAATGGGCTTCGGTTTGCCACTGACAATACCGAGCAGAAATACATTAACTTCTGACTGCTATAATTTAAGAATTATTACTGTAATTTCAGACCAAAGCTACTGGGACACTTCCATCACTCTGCATCCAGAACACAGCTGCTTTACTCTCCTATCATCACCATTATATGAGCAAAGTCCAGTATCTTTCATTTACAAAAACACAGGCTTATTGCTGGTGGCTGGACGGTGGAATTCTCTCCCCATATCTGAAAATCACAACAGTATTTCCTCCTGATTTCTTCACATAAAAATCCTTCTGCATCTCACAAATTGGATACTAGGAGAAAAAGAAGCACACCCAAAACACAGCAGCTCCCAACCAGCTGGAGTGGAGATTAAAATGATGCCAGAATGTTTTACCTTGTTTTACCTAGTATTACTCTTCTGAAGATGGTTTTTAATAGGTGTATTTTGCTAAGAAAATGGCACATTTAAGTGGCAGAAGCGGTGTATTCTCTTCTTGATGCACCAGGAGTACTCAGCATGGCAGGGAGCGAAGCGCAGGGACGGGGTGGCTGCAAGTCACCTGCACACGTATTTCCAGAGAGTCACAGGGAACCCTCCACACACTCTGTTGATGTTGTTAAAACAAAATACAGTGGGCATGCATATTCTAAAGTAACGCAAATGGGCCTGTTAAATGGTATTTCAAATAAGAAATCAACAAACCCATGTTGGGTTGACTGGCATGGAAAAATTCCTCAGATGTAAGTGGAAGTAAACATAACATAATACACACTGGAAGCACGTTGGTCACTACTGACTAAACCAGGAGTGCTTCGTAGACCAAAATAGGCAACGGCCACAGAAAAGATCGCGCATCCTCTCAAACCTAGATAGGAACAATGCCCTGCGTTCTCCGCTATCGGGGCTTGCAGCTGGCAAGCCCACTCTATTTAGAGCAATGAATAGGAAAGATGATCTGCTGCTCAAGGCATTGGACTGGGATGACAAAAAGCTCGGGCACGTGCCCCGATGTGTCACTGATGCTCTGTGCAACTTCGAGAAAGTTCTGTGATTTTTTTCCTTAATGCTTCATCCATAAAATTTTGTTAATAATCTTTTCTCTGACTTAATTTAGACCTCTAGCTGTTAGAAGCAGTCGTTCTGGAATAATTACAGGAGGTGGGTAAAACCTGAAATTCCCATTCTACAGATGGAAAACCGAAAATACAGTTGCAGTGCGTAACAATTGCATAATCTCTCATCATACACCCAGGACAACTATAGTCAATGCTCGCCCCAGACCACGTAATCACTTTGCACCAGAGAAAGGCCAAATTTTGCTAAATGAATTTACCGCTTAGAATTAAAAACAAACAAACAAACAAAACAAACAAACAAGCAAAACCACCCCCACTGAGATCTGGCACCATATTACAAAACGTCGGTCTAATGTTGCCTGTGTCCTGTGCAGCGCTGGAGTGAGCTCCTCAGGTCATCAAAAACGGTCGCTGGATCGGGCAGCTGAAATCCACCTCGGGAGCCTATTCTGTCTGTGGCTCTCCTGGTAAAATACAGCTTATCTTAAATAATTAGGGGTGCTTTTCTTACCACTTTAAGATCTGTGGAGTATTAAAATGTAGTTTGCATACTGACTTGAATGTTCTCTTTTTTCTAATTGTCTTTTATTCTCCGCTTTTTAAAAGAGCATCTTGTTCTCAGTTACATTTTTTTCTTCTGTAAATGATCTAACAGCACAACTAGGAAACATCAACTTGTGGGATCTAAGAGTTGTAAAATTCAAAAGTCTGACAATTTGGTTCCCAACAGCTAAACTATGAAAAATCACGCGATCTTCCATATTATTTTATCGTATCCAAAACCTGTTATTGAGTCTGGAGACTAAAAGATCCCTTACAGTCAACACTGGGATAAAGCCTCTTCTCTATGCCTTCCCCAGACTTAAAACCAGATCTTTTATTAAACCACATTAACCTAAACATCCTCCCTTTATTTCTCCCCTGCTGGGTAACACCATGTCAGAACATGAGCTGCCAGAAAAACTCAGTGTCCTGCTGAAAGCTGTAAAGGAGGCTGACTAAATGCACAGAAGAGAAAACATAAACACGTCGGGCTGACATCTTTTGCATGGATTAAACTGACCAGGAACATCACCCGGACTTTTCCCAAATGATATAAACAAAAGCAAAACCTGATAAACATTTTCCACACCCAAGATGCCAGGAAAAGCCATTTTTGAAAAATAAAGTAAAATCACGCTGCCCTACGAAGGTTCCACTTCAGCAGAAATAGCGAAGTGTGTCACAAAGCCCATATTGTTCAAAACCCGCAGGCAGCCAGTGCACCCTGGTGCGCTCCAGAGGCAGCATCGTCCCGGGTCCAGCACGGCCCAGGGGCCGGGACCGGCTCTCCCAGTGCCGCCGGGCGCTTCGCTCTGCCCTTCCCCAGTCAGCTGCCTCTGCGTTTTGGAAGAGGCCACTGATCATCATCCATCTCCTTCGGACGGTGTCCTCATTAATTACTCACTTATCGTCCATCCCCTTCGGATGGTGTCCTCATTAATTGCTCACATTCAGGAAGTGCTCTGGAACCTCGAAGGGATGACACCGACGCACGCGAAGGTCTCGGAGCTCTCCAACGTGCCGCTGACGTGACACGCTCCAGGACACTTGGATGTTAGACATTTGTGCATCTACCTGTTGTCAGACCGGGTCACACCGGACCTGGCCCACCTTCGACAGCGACTCTTCCGAGGAGAAACCAGTACGAAACGCAACGCTCTTTTTTGGCCACATCTCCACTATGAAAATGACATTTTGCTTCGTAACAAATACAATGTTTTGTTCCAATTCCTTCTTCTTCAAACTTTTCTTTTCTTCCCAGAAAGAAACAAAAAAAGACCAAAAAAGAATATCTGATCATTATTTTTGTATGGCCACAGAATCTGAAGCATTATGGAAGTATTACCTCAGTGTGGAAGTATTTTTCCTTTTTCTTGTCACCCACATTACTTCTGAAGGTATGGGGGCTTTCTGGCATTAGTTGGGGAATTTTTTTATGTCATATTTTTCGAATGATGTCAAATGTCTCCAGGGCCTAATACAGCCTTTACTGGCAGCCAGAGTGCATACATCATTACCTGATGGCCAGGCAGAGTGTTACGAGTCAGACCACAGGACAGATCGGCCGTTTCCCGGCGGGGTCTACACCAGGCTTTGCTCGCGTCCAGGATTCGGCCGGCAGAGACGCCAGCCACTGCTGCCCCAGGCCACGTGAGCGAGTCTGCGCGTTCGCCTGCCCTCCCGACCCTCGCGCGTGCGTCACCACACGTCGCTTGACATCATCAACCCCAGCACGTGTCACACGGAGGCCTCTGAACCCCCGGCACCCTCTGCAGACAGACACGCAGGCTCTGCGCGGTTTTGTCCATACAGTCGCTTCCTTTTCCATACAATCCTCTTGAATTCAAACGCACATTCCGATTTGTTTTTATGGCAGGAGTTCTTTTCATTAGCTGATGATATTCCTCTGTCTATTAAATGTAAAGGATCATTCTGTTTTTCTCAAGATCATCCGAAAGAACATTTCCCCTGTGAATGATGACGTTTAGTTAATAATTTAGCACCGTGCTGCCCGCTGAATTTTCTGAATCAAGATATGATCAATGGGAAAATGGCTGGTTTATTGAGTTTTCTGTCAGTTTTATTTCCTGAAGACATGGAGGAGAGTGCAAAGGATACCTGCTGTGCAGAGCACACTGCTGAAAAGTTAGACTGGATCAATGCAAGTTTGCCAAAAATAATTATTCTCTCGGGGAATGTTCAAGACACTCTGATACACCAAACTCTTAAAGCTCAAGCTGGGAAGTGCAAAGACTTTTGCTTGTATTGGTGTTTTCTAAGCAACTTTAGAGATTTTGCAAATAAATATCTATGCTTCAGTAGCCTGCTTTTAATTTTTATATTATTTCTATGAAAAGCATGTGGCTGGAAGGTAGAATATGAAAAATAGAAGTTAGCAAACATGCTGCTGGTGGAGGCAGATAGCTCCAGAACCTCTCCTCCTCCCTCTCAAATAAATTCAAAGTACTTACTCAGGCGCTGTATTTGCTTGCAAGCACTGAACTTTGCAACAAGAAGATGCCCCCTTTGCACCGAGTATCTTTGAGTACCCAGCAAGACTTAGTCCTCAGTCCAAAGCAGGAGAAGGTATTTGGACAAAAACAAAGGTGCAAACGAGTTCTCAGCACACAGGTGAGCCCAGCACGGCAGCACCTCGAGGGAGGCACAGCGGGCGTCCTGCTGCACGGGTCATCGCTAATCTGCCGGCAATGAATTCTGGCAACACAAACACCTCACCTGAAGGTCAGACACCTTTCCCCCTCACTTTCCTACGGACTAAAACATGACACAATTTAGATCTCACCATGATGTTGTTTCTGAATCCTGTAATTGCCTTAATACCGAACTGAACCACCTTGCCGTATAGTGTTCTTTAAGGGAGGAAGAACACCAAAAAGCACCCTCCAGTGATGACAACAAAGAGCAGCGCAGGAAATGGATACGAAAATGTGCATTGGATTGTTTTCTCTCACATATTCAGAGCTGCGGTTTGAATGTTCAGAAAGCATCTAGTGTTTGCCTAAGATGGGATCTTACTTTCTCTGTTCCTTTTAAGTTCCCTGTAACCTTGCAGGTGTGGGTTGATTCATTTTCTCTCTTTTCCTTTTTTTCCGTAAAGATTGATTACATGCTAAGCAGGGTTTCTTTAGCGAGCACTCACATCTCTAATTATTAGCACTGCCAACTTTTCCAACACAATGCTCAGTGTCAGATAAACGAAATCTGTTCCTGTCTGTTCTGTAACTGATACCAGCTCCATAGTGACAGTCCCTGACCTAAGGACCCCAGGCTTTGTTTAGTGCTACATCTTTACTCTGTTGAGAATGGAGTCCATACACATCAAAAAATCACCAATATTAATTAAATCACAGATACTGTTATCACTTAACTGAATAATGGGCTTTTTCAAGCCACACTGAGTAGTCTCAGCAATGCTTTCCTAGTGACAACATTCAAAACTCTCTACACCTATTCAAAATAGTATACTTCCTTTCACCTTACCCACAACCTATTTGAATTACTGGTTATTACATTATGAAGTCAGAAACCTGTTCAAAATCTATCTGTACACTGCACAATACTCTACAGACATATATTTTGATTCAACATGATTCTTCTTCTAATGGAAAAAACAGTTAACCTAATTATTAAATACATAAGTATCAGCAGTCTGCCTGCAAAATGGATATTCTGGCAACGTGGATATTCTGGCCATGTCTGGCACAACAGGCTTGAAGTAACAGAATTTGGGGTTTATAAGTGCATATAACGGGAATAACAGTATTACCTGGGATCAGTGTCACTGTGTTTCTTAGGGATACCTCAGCATACCATGAACATTCAATCCTGACATTTACTAAAACTCTGTTACAGACGACAAACAGGATATGCATCGAGGTGAGCGACTCGTATGGGCGCTGCAAAGCAGTACAGAACCCAGAACAGAATCTGGGAATCCTGTTTTATTCCTGAGTGACTTTTTAAAGCATTATATCAGAATTAGACGGGCACCTGCAAGAGCCATTTGTGGCACACACAAGCTACTATAGCTAAGGGAGAATACCTTTACAAGGGAATTTTTTAAAGCATGATGTATGAATACCTCCTTTTTTATTTTCAGTGCTGTCCAAATCTAGAGAGTATATTCAGAATGTAGACATTTTCTTCTAACACTTGACAGCCAAGTCTAGCTGTCACAACAGTGAGAGCGCTCTGGCTTCCCTTCCACTGATGACTACAACGGGAAATCATGGAATTATTCATAAGAGGACTGGCCAATGCCAGCCAACTCCATCGACTTCTTTCAGACAATGACAGAGACTTGGAGACAGAAAACAACTGCAAATGGCTACATTAATAATAATGATAACAACAACAACAACAGAAATGCAGCTTCTTTTCCTACCTCCACACTACAAGCAGAAGCAGTGAAAAAGAATTTTTCAATACTGCAGAATTTCTAAGGTCTAACCAACCTGTGAGTGAATCCCGTCTGAGTTTGCCATTTCTCAAACATATCCCAAATATGGAAAATACCTGACTTTGAAGAAACGTAAAACATTTCCCCTCTGCAGTCGTTTGAACATTGCTTGGCTATATAAGCCATAACACCCCCCTCCAGCAACAGCTACTCACACATGCGATCCCACTATTTTCTCCTAATAAGAAATGCACATAAAATCGAATACTCTGCTCACAGACCCACACTCTAAGAGCTCTCTAAGAACATGTGAAAGTAGAAGCTGCTACTAGTTGAGAGTCAATTTTTAAATATTCATAATAAAACCACATCTCTAATCAATACGAAAATATCTACTATATTAATTTCAATACTTCTCATGTTAATTATTTCATTAGCTTTATTGGTTTGATAAATCTCTGAGTTTTCAGTCCTTCTGCACGGATCAGAGGCAGGAGCAAAGCTGAGAGACGTTTGCCATCTGGGGGCAATAAACTGTCTAGGCAGATGCCTCATTTTGCTCAGGTACAATCTGGAAGAACTGGAGTCCAATAAATTAAGTTATATTACAAAAGATATGGAGTGAGACTGGAGCCTAATTTAAAGGTTGCTGAGGCAGATGTTTAAGAATATTAACATTTTTTTAACTCTTTAAAACTGACCCGCATTTCTCTTTTCTGAGAAGCACCTACTGTAAATAAGCAGTGAAATAACCGAAGACAACCCATTCAGCAATGTGCACGGTTTTCCACTGTAATTTCCTTTTACATTAATGTGTCCACAGATTCTTACAGTCAAAACTTAAAGGTTAAATGCCACAGGTCTGCAGAGCTGCTTGGCTCCGGTGAAACTGCATTTATTTGGTTTTGTTGTTGAATAATTTTAAGTGATTTGCTCCTGAATGGTGGTGTGACTGAGGAACCGCCTTTCTCTTAGAGCAGCTCTCACTAAGGCTGAAGGATCATTTTACATATTCAAAGGACTTGCCAGAAATGTAAGAATAATTTAAGGTAAGAAAGTGAATACAATCTTTAGACATGTTCTCCACTGCAGAGAGACCAGGCAGGGCCAAAACCAGTCCTTGAGAGGACACTGAGCCTTTTGAGCTTCAGCTTGCCACTGCTCGCCCGGGCATCCCGCGGGCTGGAGCCCCCCCGCAGCGCCGGCAAAGCCGCCGTGCACGGGGGATGCTGCATTCAAGACCACCCCGCAAATGCCCCAGCCCGGGTGCTGCCGTGCCTGTAACGCCACTGAGGCAAACAGATTCCAAGCAAAAAGATCACAGAGTCTTATGCCAAGCTGGTGCCACTCGAAGGAGAAACCCCATTTTTGAATGGCACAACACTATTCTGAGAAGTGTTTTCCCTATTTCCAAAGGGCCCCACAGATGGGGGAAGCAAGCGTTACTGCCTTGTCATTAGGAAAGTTTAGAAAAACATTTCCTACGCTGTCCGGTTGCACTGACGGGCGACAGGAGTGCTCGGACTCAGTGGCCGTGGACCGCTTCGTGAGAGGAGCTCCACAGTAAATCGCGTTTTGCTCGTTGCCAGCATCCCTGGGCAGGCCAGCATTAAAACCTCCGTAAAACCAGCCCCTGCTGCTTGTGGACCCTCAGCACACACCAGGCAGCAGCACCCTCCAGAGACACAGGGCCTGGGATGGCTGCACAGGATACTAACGCTTTGTCCGACTGGATACGGTGGCGGTTGCTTTGTTCACAGGCTGCAGTGGCACTTTACCTGGAACAGGTACGAAATGAACTGGTTTGCGGTGAGCAGATGAATTTCTGTGTGAATGCAATGAATCCGTTTACAACAGAAAACTGGAAGGGACAGACCATGCTGAAAGCTGTTGGATGAAAATGGTTTCAGAAACATTTTCCGTTCAGATAGGTTTGTGGTTTAACTTTTTAACCTACTGGGAGGTCTGCAAACCTGGCATTCGCTTGTTTTCACATCCCCGGTAGGTCACTGTGATTTGTGTGATAGGCCACAGTACAGACACGCTCGAGACTCTGGCCCCTACGCCCCTCTTGCAAACGTGAGTTCCTTTTTCATAAAATAAGTATAATCACCCTTCACGGGTGATGAGATAATGTATTTTATGTTAATTACTAGTAAGTCGGTTTGTTTTTCAGCCTTAACCACTTCCATTATTTGTGGAATAAAAGGGATGTGGCGGTGCCTTCCCTTAGCTCAGGTTCTTTGCTACTAATCCTTTGCTACTAATAACAGGTGACTTGTACAGTTTGGTTATTTTCTCTGTCTCTAGAAATCACTGCAGCTGAACGATAAATCAGTGTAATAGGCACTTTTTGACATCCAGAATGTTGCCCTTCCTCCCTAAACTCTTTTTCACAACTTCTTTTCATGACAGTTATTAAAGGCATGTTGATTACTTGTATAATTGACTAGTACTGCTGGTAACAACACAGCAGACTAATTGAAATGTATGAGAAACAATTACGAGTAATTGGAATCAATTAATTGATGATTTTCTGGGGAACTGCTGCTTGATGCAGGCAAATTCTAATTACATTTACACAGTCTAGGAAAAAACTGAAATCACATTATAGATTTTGAAGTAGACCGGTTTCTGTTGAGGCGCAGGTTTGCAACCAGAGGAGGGGAAGGGAAGCTGCCCCAGCACCCCGGGGGGCTCCCCCGGGGACTCACCCCGGCCGGCAGCCGCAGAGCGAGTTGGGGTACGCAGGGACCCGCCGGCACCGTGTGCTCCAGGGCCTGGAGCTGCTGCTCAGCCCATGCCCGCCCTCCCCAAGGCAGGGTGGTTTTGATGCTTGGAGCAATCGATGTGGCTCGTCCCGAGGCGCCCTGACTTCCATAGCTTGTTCCGCAGGGATAACTCAAACCTCCCTCTACCTGTGGCACCAGAAGTTTTGTCTTCCTGCAGCCTCAAAACGTTACGAGAAAGGGAAAAAAGGCGACTGGGGAGTTTGCAGGGCTGTCACACCTGGCTGGTGGCCTGTGACCACGCTGGGGTGCTGCTGACCCAGGACCAGGGAGGACCCGGCCGGGGCACCCGGCAGCCCCCTGCAGCGAGGCAGAGGCGCGGGGCATTAGTCGTGCTGACGAACGCTAAATGATATTATTGCTTTGATTGTAAATACACAAAACAAACTCCGGCAGGCCAGTGGCTGCCTTTCTCCTTCGCCTCCGAGCAGAGTCGCCCTGTCAGTGTTAAGTTTAGTGTCTCTTTCTTATCAGATGGGAGCAGGCTGGAGTTTCACCGTCCTGACTCCTGCCATTCTCCCCGCATTCATTCCGACTTCCTGCTCTCTGAAAGTCAAGCTCCCGTTCACAAAAGACGGGCCTTATCTCCTTACCTCCTGACCCTGAATCATGGCTGCAAATGCAGGATTTTATGTCTGCAGGGCAGCTAACAGGTGACAAAGTCCCTTGGCTCTGTGTCTTTAAAGAATAAAAGAAACACCATCTTCCAATATATTTTTGTTATGTTGAATTCAATAAAACTCGATCTGCAAAACCCTTTTAAAACAATCTACCCTTTATAAGCTTTTAGAAATTTGGAGGACATTTGCATTAAAATCAGAATCACCTCGAATTCTGAGTATTTTCAGCAATCAAAATGGTTGGTTTCAGTGAATTTTCTCTTTCACTGAAGCCCAAAATTCAAAGTGACTGTCAGATGACTAGCTTCTTCACTGAAGACGCACTACGTAACAGCCCTTATCATAACTTACTTTCATACTTAGCCTGACTTTGAAAGAGGTTTATCAAGTCTCACAGCCGTATCACTTGAGCTGAGAAGCTTCGGTGGGGAAAGGACACGAGACAATGAAGGTAACTACAACGTGAGTGCCCATGAAAATTTAAAGTGGCAGAAATAGATGTGTTATGTTAATGATTTGGGAGAAAAACCATTTACTTGTGAGACAACATTTAAACTTCTACCCTTCAAAATTAACTATTAGCCTTCAGAAGCCTACGGATTTTTGTTGTGTTTTTTTTTTATAAACCTGTATTTAAAGAACGCATTACCCGTACGGGCTGATGCTCTGCCCTCCAGCTGCTTAGTGGCAGTGCACTGTCCTCATGTGTGAGCAGACTCAAAATTCAGCCTGCAGCTCTTTGCAAATTAAAAACATACAAAACCTCCAAACCCGATGGTAAAATTGCTTTTCATATTTATGGCTGCTAAAACTTCTGTTGCTATTTCTTCTAAAACCTATCTTGCTGTTGAAGTGAAACACTGACGTGCTGGAGGAAGAGGCCAGGTGAGCGGGGGCTGCCCGCGGCCAGCAGCGAAGCGCGCAGGAGGGAGGTCAGCAGGACCCAGGACTTCCAGCGGGTGAGGACAGGCCGTCTGGGCCACAGGTAGCCAGCCTGGCCATGAGGAGTCCCTGGGGGCTGCTGGGCAGACCTCCCCGTGCCAACCTCCAGCGCCTGGCTCCCGCCCTGCCCGCGGCTGCCGACTCTCCCTCCCGACAGCGGTGCCGAGGGCGCGCGGAGCTGCCGCAGGAGCAATCACGCACGGGAACGGCCCGGCTGCCTGCGAAGGGATGAGCCGCGGAGCGGTGCCTCCACACACCATCGCTCTCTTGCTTTCGCGATGGCTGTAGCGATCTTTGATTTTGCAGCCGGCACAAGCTAGGGATCTGTCAGATCCCTGACAGAAGGAATGCCTTGGTGAGAGAACCATTCCTCCGGCAACTCCAGGAGTGAAACGCTGACCGTGCTGCCACGGAAAAGCAGAGAGCACCCGCTGCAGCCGGTGACTAAGGGCTGTACGGCACGTTCCCCGTCCTGGAGTCACCTGGATAACGGGAGCAAACAGTCCCTCAAGGGAACCATCCCACAGGCTGGATGATCTCACAGGATGGTGCGGTCCTTGCTCAGACGAGTGACCCGGTGAAACAGGGCAGTTTGTACGCACCCGAGCAAAGCCAGGCAGGATCCCACAACTATTTATTAAAAAGAATTCAGTGCTACCTCTGTAAACTTGTCTCCGGCGTCCAGTGTCAGATAAAAGTGACATGAAAGCATTTCTCTTTACTGCCTTCCGAGCTGCCCCGTGTCCCATGGTGGGACAGTGATAGCTGACAGTGTACAGTAGTCACCAAATTGTTCAGCAAACTATGTCATGTACAAGATAGCGCAAAGAGCCTGCATTTAACAAAGTGTCTGTGGTCCTTTGAACTCGTGATGAGCTTTGTGTGCTTTCTCCTCTTTATTTCTGTAACTGCTCCAGACCCTGAGGCAGGTGTTGCAAAAAGATCTAGGCAGGGTTGCAAGGAGCAACAGACGCTTGGTCTGAGGGGCAGGAGAACAGACACTTGCTACTGCAACTGGTACAAGTATGATCCCATGAGACAAGGATTTCAGATAGGTCCTTCTGGATGCACGGTGGAAGAAAGGAACTTCTTTGCCTGTACAGCTATTTCCTTTACTTCAATATGAAGAGACAAAACCAAAAATACTACCTCAAAAATCCTTCTCCTTCCCTGAGAATCTTTAGCAATTTGTACACATCAACAGAGAATAGAGAAGCGACTCGCTTAAAATCACAGAACAAACGAGAGAGCGAGGAACATAACGCCGCAGCCCTGACTGCCAGCCAGGGCCCCCCCTTCAGCAGGACATTGAGTTTCCATCCATGAAGCATCACTCCGCAGACTGAGGGAACCTTCTCGCACTCCCTGCAAAAACCGGACTCCTCCTTTCAAAGGCTCTCTGAAGTACACGTACATGAGTTGTGAGTGGACATCCCTTTTACCTTAAACATTTGGGAAGAATCAGAGCCTTTGAAGGAAGAGTTTGGAAGGATGTTTCCGGCAAGATTAATACGGCACACGTTTTTCAAAATGTTGCTGTAATTAAAGCATCCCAGTCCGACTTCTGAATGTTCAACTGCATCTACAGGTGATTAGCAGAAGCTTTCAGCTTCACTTTCAACCTCTTTTAATTGGTTTATCACCTTTCCAGGCAGCCTGAACAAACAGCTACTACGGTTAATCTGGAATGAATTATTCAGAAGACCTTTCTCCCCAGCCAGGAGAAAGAAAAATGTCCTATTTCAAGACATTTTTACTAGAGGATGTAGAAGCTTTTTTAAGGTGAGATACTCTTCCTTGACGCTCCTTCTCTGCCTCTAAACACAGTCCAACTGCAGCATCCCAGATGTCAATGCAACAGATTTCACATTATCAGCAGGTAAGTCGGTGAGCTGATATATTCCGTATCAGAAACATGATCAGCCTGAAGGTCAAATAACTTATTGTCAGCATAAACAGAATTACTATAATAGGCCCATCTAACTTCGTTGGCCCTAATTGTATATGGCCTCAGTGAAAAATGACTCCCAGTGCACAAAAGCGTGTGGGGTAAGGGCTCAATGAAATGGGTGCAGCAGCTGATCCCTTTCATACCAGACGCAAAGACACACGGATTAAAGAAAATGTTTGGATTGAGACTAGTGCAAATTTACGAAAAGCCGGCCTAAAACTCTCAGTCATAAGGTATTGCCATTGATCTTGCAGAAGCCACAGTGAGTTTTGCTTTCTGTGTTTTGTTGTTGGTTTGTTTTTTTCCAGAGTGCCTGGATATTTTGGATGCCTGCGATGAAACATGGAAGGCTGTGGTTATCAGTGGGGCCATGTGCCCCACATCTAAGAAACACGGAGGAGATGCCCCTGTGCATCAGGAACACAGAACTTCAGTGCACAGCGAGGCAACTGGAACATACCAGAATTAAGGTATGTCTGAAAGGGTGTCCTTCCCTTCTCCCTATCCCTGCTTACCCAAGTGGCTAGACTCATTTCAGAAGGGTGTTGCAAGGGCTAGCTCACTGATTTTTAGAGAACACCGAGTCACTGAGACTTTTCATGTTATAATCAGAAAAATTTCGAAGTCCAGATATCAGCCTCATTCTCCGTACAAGCTCATTCCAGTGCAGCGCTGCCTGTTACAATACACTGAATATGTACATGGTCAGCTTTTCTGTCCCTAACACGTCAGAACGGCGTATTAAAACACGCAGAGGCACAGGCAGGCTCTGAGGGTCTGTACACCCGCTGAGGGGCACTGCCTTCCTTCAACCTCCATTTTTTTCAACTTTGACAAATTTCCGTAAGGATAATATTTTACGTTTTTTCCCCGGAACCTGCAGAAACAGCAGCACGAGGCAATTTAACTCCGCATTCAATCTTCTACGATAACAGGTTATCTACATAGCAGCCTGCAGGTCGGGCCTCCCATAATGAGAGATGCCTGGCAGTTGACTGAAAGCTGATTCCTGTCAGAAGCTATTTTCTCTCTGAGACAGAGGAGACATTGTGCCCCTTGGTGCTTGAGTGTGGCCTTGGCTACTGCCAAAAGACCACCTTTTTTTTTTTCTTCGCTGAGACAAAACAGAATACCCCTGCTGTCAGCTCTATCTGGAGCTGCTGAAAGGAGATGTATAAGCCCAGTAATGCTGCTGAGGAGATAACTGTCAAACAGCATGAAAACCGCTGCCTATCTACCGAGCGGAGGAACTGAAGCACCATGGAGGCTACAACTCAATGCTCAACAGTTCTTGGCATCTGTGAGGTCTCTTTCTTAGTTGCTTTTTAATACCCTGGTGAAAGAAAATACTGTATGCACCAGTGGGATTCAGAACCTGCTTCTACTCACCAAACGCTGCGGGAGCTGGTCAACCGGGTGGCTCCTGGAGATGTGGAAACAGGCATTGTTCTGCTTGAAAGGGAGGGAAAATAGGCAGATTCTGCAGCGTATGGCGTGCATGTGAACTAGATTTTCAACCTGGTTTACAGTGCTGGGCTCATCGAGACAGAAAACAGACCCAAAGAGAACTACAAATATGTCTCAAAGTCACAAGAACAACACTGCCTTGCTGAGAAGTTGCATTTGATACTAAAAGGCTTTTGCCACTGTAGTTAACACACAAAACCATAGGCAAAGCAGTTTGCACTGACTTCAGAATAGAAACTGTAAGTGAAGCATATAGAAAAATTATAGAAGTACTTTTAAAAATATCAAATACGGTATGGAGGAACATAAGGAAACAGTATACTACTATTTGTAATTATACACTAGAAACAGGTAAACTGATGTCTTCCTCCCTGGCATAAGCTGAAAGCCGCAGCTGTAAGGAACCAACCCCCATGTTATTCTACCCAACAGCACCTCCTGGGGCAGTGGTCTGTTAGGGTGGGCTCCAGAAGTATCTTCAGCTGCCATCAGGAGCTAAGGGCTCTTACATGATCCACATCCCCCTGGTTCAGCCATTGCAGCTGGTCCAGCAAGGTGTTTACTCAACAAACCACATCTAACAAACCCTCTGCATTTCAATCACTTTGGAAGACAGAAAACAATACACTGCACAAACAAGCGTGTTAGCAACAGCAGCCACAGAAAACAAGCAAAAACCCACCCCCATTCCAATAAAAAATGTCAAACCCCCTTTCAGAGCACTGAAAATATGAAGGTAATTAAGTTACATAAAATATATGGAGAATGCTCCTCATTTTTTATATAGTATTTGAGAATGAAGAGAAAGCAAATTCCATCAATGTAAGAAAAAGACGGTAACGTCCAGTCCCTTAAACTACTGAATCTAAGAGTAAGGTGGATTAGTCCAGATTTGATTATGCTACCCTCCTACAAATCTCTGTGCAAAATCAATGTCATTAAGGTAATGCAAAGTCAAGTTCAAAATTATTAGTTGGCAGAGGGTTTTTGCTCCCAAAAGCCTTTTTTCCTCCAAAAAGCCCTTTTTGCTCCCAAAAGCTTTTGGCAGGTTTTCTTATGCAGCTTATGACAGGGAGCTCACCAGTGTTAGAAGTACTTGTCTTACTTATGAAAGACAGCCTTTTTTTGAGATGGGGGGATTTGCACAGACTCCAGGTTCTCAAATTACTCCTGGAAGTTTACTCTAACTTTTTATTCTCCACTGGGAATGTTTTGTCCTTAGCTTCTCAGGAAGCTCTCACTACAAGCTCATGAAGCATCTCACTACATGGTTGCCACTGTCCTAGACAGACTGTCCCCCAGTTTGGGTGGTATTGCCTTTCATGTCACCTCTTGTTGATACCATACCATACCACTGAACAAATGAGAAAGGTATGTCTATGCCAAATTCCAGAGCACCAAATTGTAGCAGGCAAGTATTTCCCTAAAAAAGGTTTACAGAAAAATCAGGTTTACATTATGAGTTCTCTGGGGTAAATTGTGGATCCCTTACATCAAAGAGTATTAATTGATTAAACCATAATTTATTTAAAATGGATGATGTGCAGGTACAATATGGAAGACAGACGCACAAATCAAGAGTAATATCTGCAGTAATCCCTACCACTCTCTTAGGGCTTAACTCCATCTATTACAAAATGACTTGGCTATTCAGTCAGCCCAATGCATCCTTCTGGATATTTTCTGAGTGAGAGCTTTGACAAAACATTAGTTAAATCTTTAGGTGTCAGACAGGCATTTCAAGCGCAGTTACAGTCATAAGCACAATGTGGTCTTCACGATGTAAAATGAAGCGTTTCTGTGACGTTATACTAAAATACAGTGTGGACTTGAGAAGCAATTAACACCACATGAAGTCTTAAGATTGCCGACAATTTTCCGACTGCTGAACTGACCGGTCAGAAGCCTCGTGGACGAGCCCGAGGCCGGAGCCCAGCGGCGGGCGGCTGGCCCCGCTCCCGCACAGCCCGTCCCTCGGCCGCCGTGCTCCCGCAGCGGCACCGCGCACGGCTCCCGGCGCAGCGCCAGCAGAACGCCGCTGGCACTTGGGTACGGTACTCGGTGCACACCTCCCTTCGGCACGCGCTTGACTTCCAAATTCAGCTGCAAATCTGTCCCAGGAAAATCTGTTCCGCGGCCAGCGGACTACAGTCCCATCACTCCAACAAGCGCATCAAGTCTTTGCGACCTCCGGTATTTGACACCCGTACCCAGAACAATGCCCTGATGCAACACCGTCAGTCTGAGCCCCGCAGTAATTATCATCTTATTTGAACGTAAGAAACACTGACCCTTCGTCTGGTGCTGCTCCCTCCTGCACCTACCCCTCGCTGTGCACCCTGAAGTACCTGAAGTAACTTGTCTTGCACATGCATATTTGTTAATAATGCATGAAAAGAGAAGTTTTTTCCCCCTTTTATTTCATTAAAAGTTAGAGGCAGCACATTGCATAAATTGAAAACTCTGAAGCCTCGAACACCTTTCACTGAAATCAGGCTCCCAAGTGAAGGTAAGCTGCAATTCTTGCGGAGGAGCGATCAGCCACGGCCTTACCATCTGTTACCTAGAGAAACTACCAGGTTTCCAGGGTTATAGAATCTTTGGGTAGTATTATGTCCATAATATTTTTAGGCTTACAAATGAGATTTTCACTCTGAGGTGAAGCGTGCTACATACCTTCACATAAATACTTAATAATTGTTCTGGCTCCATGACACAACCTTGATGGAGGCCAGAGTGAAGGGACACAGAGAGCGCTTCTCTACCAAGCCACATTTCTTTGCTCATATTCCTCCTCACACTCTCCACCTGGTTTGGCACATTTTCTACTATTAAGGGCCCTGTATTGCGTTCTCCAGCAGCAGCGACTTCCACAATCTGTACATATATATATCCCTGTAAATACATACATGTATGTGTGTGTGTATTGCTCAGAGACGGGGCTCTGAGCAGCCTGATCTGGTTGAAGATGTCCCTGCTCATTGCAGGGGGGTTGGACTAGATGAGCTTTAAAGGTCCCTTCCAACCCACACTCTTCTACGGTTCCACAATAAACTTTACCTTAAACTGATATCTACATGAGCATGTATGTCTTAATGTCTACAGGCATCCTTTTTCATTAACAGAGCTTCATCAGGCTGAAAGGTTTGGGGAGGAAACTGTCCACCAGATGTTTTAACCCAGCCATTGAGTCATTTGGAAACTTCTAAAAAGAAAGTGCAAACTGAAATCAGAATGTAGCGGAGACACAGCACACGATAAACTGCTGCTTAAACCATCACGATGCAGACCTCAACCCACAAAGTGATTAATCAGATACCTTCTTTTTGTTTTCATAAATGATAAGTAAATCCACTTAGTTTATATGAATTGTGCCTGCAGGGATTCCCTCTTCCTCACCCCTGTGCTAACTCTGGGATGGCAGCAAGCCAGAAACGAGCAAATACTAGCATTTTTGAATTATGTCAACTTGTATGTTTATTTCTTTTCTCAGGGGAGAAAAATCAGTCTAGAAGGAATTGCTGGTTTCATTATTTAGTTCTGCTTTTCCTGCACTTAACCACAGTATCATTATCAAAGCATCCCTTGATAAGTAAAATACAAACTCTTCCACCTATAAGTTTAGCCAGTAAGAGCATGGCCAAGTGTAGTAACCATTACTCTCCCCTTTACTGAATGAAAAGAACAATCTTCGCTCACAGTGTATGTCTGAGAAAGTATTTTAAATTACAGACTTTTATATGTTTACATACCTAATAGTAAAGAAGCCACTTTAGAGCTTATCAGCTACAATAAAGAGAGCAGAACTTTAGGGCTTTGGTGTTAAGACTTGGACGTTAGCCACTAGAAAGCTTGGATCAGGCTAAGAAATGCCTCCCTGACATCATTACACAAGATATCACATTGTTACACACGGTGGCAAAAGGCTGCAAATAGACTGAGAAAAGCCCCTTATGTTTCTTCAAGGTTCCTAGAGACTTCTGAACCAGAGCTTTTACTGCCACGGATTAAGGAATGAGGACCCGCTCAGCTTTAGAAAGTCCAGTCCTTTCTCCATAAACTCTACATCCCCATATAACAATTATAAAAATTATCATCGAGACTCGGCTTCTGACATCAGGACAGATTAAATGCCAGCTCTTCTTGGTCAGCATCTAGCTCATAGGTGAGAAGCGGCAAATTGCCACTCATCTGGGGCACCGCAACATTGCAATACACGTTGTTCCATGTCAGTCCCTTTTTCACCCTCCAGAACACTGACAACCATCCAAAAGATTAACCCAGCTGTGGAAAGAGCTGCAGCCCACTGTATCCCATTAGCAATGAAAAAATAATAAAACGCAAATCCCTGTTGAATTAAAAAATCTCCTCAGATGTGAGACTGAAGGCAAAACTAATGAGCACTGTAGCAAGCTCAACAATTGAGCATTTTTCTTAAAATGCAAACCCTTAGAGCAAAGAGGCCATAAATTGTACAATAATCAGAAGAATCCACTTTTTAACAGAGGCACCTCTGCCAGCCTGGGTGTCTTTGATCAGAAGTATAATTGAAGAGAGGAGAAACCTGAACGTGTGAATTAATGACTCTCTGAGCTTCGTGGCCAAGTCAGGAAGCCTGCTATTTAGCTAAAGCCCCGTGATATGTATGGGGAGAGTGTTATCTAAACCACTAGGACGACTATAAAATATCTTAACAGCTTCTGCTGCTTAGCTGGAAGCAGGGCTCCCCTAGTATCTAATATGAAACAAGTGGCCCAGCCTGTGAAAGGCAGCTCTATATTCGGAGGCCACAGCGGCTGGAAGCTATGGGGTCGTCTCAGAAGCTCTCAATTGTTTTTAAATTCTGTTTTTACAAGGAGCGTGAGATTTATAGGCTCTTGAGGGGAAGAAAATGATGTAACTTGAGTAAATCAACAGGCCATTTATTCCTGGCCCTGTTTCCTCTCTGTCACTGAGCTCTGGAACTAGCCCCCAAGCACTCCCTCTTCAAAACAAGAGGCAGCCCAGGCTGCAGACATCTTGCAGGGACAGTTAAAGGCACAGCTCCTTTCTGGCGGGGGCTGCACGTGGGGGGCAGCCCCCCACCCGCGGCTGGACACGGCCCCCACCGCAGGCTGTGCCCCCCCGCACTGCCGCTGCCTGCGGCACTTGCGAGCTCCGCGGCGGCCTGCGGAGAGCGGGCACGCACAGGCTGGCTCCGTCGAGGAGACCGGCACAGGCATCTGCAACTATTAGCGGGGTAAAACCCAACGTTTTGGGTTGTCCGAGGAGAACGTTTCCCAAAGCAGAGTGCTGCAACAGGAGCGAGCTCAGGAACAGAGGGCCGGAGGGGTCTGCAGAGGGGAGGTGGATTTCTTTCCCCCTGTTTTTCCCTCTCACATTCTGGTTCTCTAATGATAACGGATTAGTTCATTATGAACAATTTCCAAACTGCTCCTAAACCTTCAGCTTAGCTTAATTGCTGCTCAGTGACCACCGGCTCATGAAGCGATGCCTCCTGAACACAACTTGGGAAGCAGGGCAAAGAGGGATGATTTTCCTTCCGAGGCACCTTAATTTGGATAAAATTTCTTTTTGTCTAGAGAGTCAGTGAACGACCTTCAGCCACAGGGACCAGGTCAGCACAGGCACGAAGTGCCGCCGCGTTGACTCGCAGAATTGATGCCCTGGTGCCTGTCTCCCGTCCTCCCAGCACACGTTCCCTTCCATGAGGCGATGGCACTGTTCAGAGCGGTGATTCCCACCCAAGGGCCCGCTGTCGTTTCCTTAGGATGCTGCTCAGATGAAAATGTGACTTCAAGGGTCTTGAAAAGTGAGAAGCGTGGGCATGAGGGGGTACCCATGGCAGGCAGTTCCCACAGCAAGTGTCGAGCAAGTAAAGCCCGCGCAGCTCGACTCCCGGGAGGCGCGGGGTGTCTAAGCGCGCTCTTACAACAAAGACCCCGGGGGAGGGTTTAATACAGAAGCATGTGTTTGATAATGACTTATTTCACAGAACAAAATCTGAACGGCTGAAAAGCCTGCTCTAAACCCAGGTATGCCTACAGGCTCCAAATTAGAGGAACATTTTAACCTTTGCACTCTTCAAATTTCAAGCCTTGTTACCATCCCCTGATCTGCTCCCTTAACCTTGACCAGAGAAGGAAATTTTTTTTTTATAAACACATTTGATGGATATACACTGTAAATAGAAGACCTTTACTCCCCCATCTCTCCTTTTTCAATGCTCTGCCTATTCAACAGAGCAAAAAACTTTTGTTTCCCGCTGACACACAGCTGCCTTCAAGTTGCTGCTACAGCAAGCAGGGCAATTTTACCTCTTAGGTCAGCTAGCCAGGTTGACCCCTCACCTTTGACAGTGATCTTTATCTAGACTCCATCTTAATTATTTATCTCAGGAAGGTCAGGAAGAAAATGCCTCTCTCAGGACCCCTACTGCTTCAGCCTCTCTAACTTGTTAAAATGCAAGTTCTTTGAGGATGGTAATTCAACCAAACCAGCTAAGAAACTGATGCGTCACTTCTATAACAATTGGGAAATGCTGATGTTCAGAGAATTGCTTTCAGCTCACAACTGTCATTCTTAAACCTAGCAATTAAGAAACTTTTCTCATAAAACTGAAAGACTCAGAAGGGCCAGTAGATCTTTGCCAATAAGAATGTAAAAGATTTTGCATCATTTTGAAATCCATTAACATATTTTTGCCTAAAAGTTTAGCAAAGATAAAAACCTCAGATACAATATAATTTTAAAACTCTTGGAAAATACAGGTAACATTTATACAAAGAATTTTTCAGAAACTTCAGCAGTATTAAAGCCGAAAGAGTTGTAAGCAAAGTTTTTAATAAAGTTATTAAAAATGCAATACTTTGTCTTCCTTGCAATAGCATTTCACAGCATAATTTAAGAAAAGCCACACACACAATAAAAGGAAGAAAAAGGGAAAAAAAAAAAAGCTTGTAGTAAAAAACTGGGGTATAATTTTCTTCAATCAACTCCAGCTCATGACTGCAATTACCCCAAATCTTTCCGAACCTTGCTGTGATACACCAGGGACAGGTCTTGGAGCCTCTGTGGGTGGCAACCTTTCATCTGCCTCTCAAACTGTTCTTTATTGTAAGGTTTCAAATTAGTGCTAGCAGCAATGAGCAAATTTGATAATTCGATCTCAAATTAGTTAATGTAATGTGCCAGGAACCACTAACTAAGGCACTGCAAAGAAGAAAATATATCTTTCCAGACTCAGGATGCAAGGTTAACCAGCCTGACATTTCATATTTGAAAAGTTGTTTTTTATTTTAATTAAAATGAAGTTTTGCTTTAAATGTCCCCCCTTTCTTGCCCTGCAGTGTATTTTTCTCATTCTGCATGGAAAAACATACTATAAATACATGAGGCACACATTCTTTTTTGATACTACATAAATTGTGTCTGACCCAGATAGCTGTGAATTGGGTGGAAATCATTAGGATCATATGTACTGATTGAGCCTTTGTAGATAGTAAAGTTAACTGGGGATATGTTTCCATGGCAGCTTCCAATGAAATGAGCCAGTGATTCAGGTTTCAGATCCTTATCTCAAGTTTACCCAAACTCATTTGTTCTGGAAATCAAGATGAAATATTTAACAAAAAACCAGACAGAGAGTTTTCCAGTGATTCTTGGTTTTGACAGGTTGGGACTATGAGGGCACGTCATCACACCTTGGTGGTTTTGTTTCGCTTTAAAGATGAAGCCAGAGAGACCAGGTTTGATCTTTACGTACTTTTGTTTGTCTTGGAAGAACTTCTCCTCCTCCGCCTCTATACTCACTTTTTCTTTTCAGGGCAATTAAATGAGCTACAAAGCTCACACCAGTCCTTGTGCATTTGCCCCTTCTGCAACACCCATGTCAGGCACCTTCCCAGCCGGCGATCCCGGGCAGCAGCCGCACGATCCGCCGAGCAGGAGCACCCAGCGCGCAGGACCGCGGGGCCGAGGTGTCCACCCAACCGAACCTTGAGACACGCCACCTCTCGGGGCGCGGGCTCAGAGGACTTTTCTTGAGGAGGAGGGCGGTCTGACCGCCAAGCTCCACCATCCCTACCCTCGAGGTGCAAGTCATAAGGGGCGGGGGTAAAAGGTCTAGCTTCTGCCTAAATCCCCTTTTCCTCCATACACAGGCAGGCAATTCCATTCTACTACGTAAAAGCTGTTACCCTCCCTTAAGCCAAATAAAAACGTCATTATTTAGACAGACTGAGATATTAAACAAGGGAGTCCAAGAGAGCCCCAAGTGGGAGTGTCTTAAAGCCAGCGGGAAGGAAAAATGTACGGGGAGAATCATGTTCAAGACCCTTCTCTGAAACCACCTGTGGATTTCTGACATTTTTAAATTCATCTTTCCTTCAGTTAAAAATATCCACTAAAATTGACCAAATCTGTGATTAGTTTCAGCCTCCTGAAACAGAACTTCCTGGGGAATAAACAGTTTTTAACATTAAAAAAAGGTTGTCATAGTCTGGAGTACCAGCAGGTCTGTCTGGACGAGATGAGCACAAGCGGTATAGTAAAATGCGTAAAACTTTCCAAAAACATGTCACAGACACTCTTAGGCTAACGTATGAAGCTTCAGTTCTTCCCTAGGCATTATTCCACATTAGGAGTGCAGGTCACTGACTGCACTGGATTTGTATTAGCTGGCAGATTTACTCTAATACATTTATTCTAATAGTACGAATTACATTTGAATCTAGATAAAACTCGAGACAACACAGACGAGTTGAGGATCCACCCAGGAAAACTAACTCCCCATACAAAATCTACTTCCTTCGTTGCTTGGTTTATTTCCTATTTGGTTTTGGCTAGGATGGAAAGATACTTGCTGGAGGTAAAAAAGTGAATGGACATAAAATTCGTAAAACAGCAGTTCTGCGAGACACTTGGGAGCAAATGCCTCCAGGCATGACCCAGCCTGCCCCGACCCAGGGGAACGCCTGCGAGCAGCGAAATTACCTGCAGCGTCTGAAGGCTGGGCAGCGGTTTGTTTTAAACTATGAGAAGCTGTGAAGCAAATTCTGGAAGTTAAAATGGAATGAAGGACTGCAAAGAGTTTGAAAAGCATCACTGTTGCGCTGGACTCTGCACCGCAGTGGGAGCCGAAAGGCCTCCAGCCCGGAGCCGAGTGACAGATGATTCTCCCCTGAAATGTTTTAAAACGGAACAGAAGACGTTCTTTATCTGTGTGGTCTGAGCTCATTTACTCCAGGAGAAATCTCCAGCTCCTGCCCGACTGAAAGCCAGGTCTTGTTCTCCCATCTGATGGATGAATGGAATTTAGAAGTTTGATACTGTCCCCTGAGATACCATTTAAATCCACAGATACATTCAGCAAGCAGGTAAAGTTGTAATGTCATTCCACAGGCTCATCTCTCCAGCTCCCCACCCCCTTCCCCTCGCATACGCGCCTGTCCTCACTTTTTCCTGTTGTTACAAATCACAGTACCTCTACAGGAATTATCGCATTTTCTTTCTTTGGAGATGTCTGTCTGGTTTTGTATGTTTTGCTGTGAAACGATAAAACAGAAAAGCAAGCTCACACACACACAGCTTCTTAACCACCTGTCTACTAAAACTAGCTACGAAAAACTGATTTCTTTGTTATTTTTAAGCTACATAAACAAAGAAGGAAAGTAAGAGTTACTGCCACTTCTCATTGCGAAGGTGTACTGATCTAAGCTACAGCGCACCAGCTTTCCCCATTACTTCTGCAAGGTGGGAAAAATACTGCTCAGTCAATATTTAAGATTGGCAGAAACAGCGTTCCTTTATGACAAACTTACCCATCTTCTTGAAATCCAAACATAAATCCCAAGCTCTATCCTAATCTTTTGCAAAGTACTTGATTTATTTTGCCTGTTCCACTGCTGCTGTAGGTTCAAAACTTGGAAAGCACAAGAATGCAGCAAAACAGCAGCAGAACAGAAGCAAGTCTTTTTTTTTTTTGGACCAAATGACTCATTTGCTGTATTGACATCCACATAGATTCTTCTCCAGAACAGACTGTGCTCTAGGGTAACTGCTGCCAAACTTGACATAAAAGAAATTCTTCCCAGTATAGCAACATATAGAACATGAGGGGCTACGGCATCTGAGTACCCCCCAAAGATGTGCGCTCATTCAGTCCATCCCAAATCAGATAGCACCAGCCTGCGCATTTCTCTGTCTCTGTGAGGTTACCTTCGCTTTATCACAGAAAGGGCTCCAAGACGGTTGGAGCTGCTACTGTTGTAATCCATCCGAGATGAATAGTAGAAAAGCCTGAAATAAAACCCAAGCTTCCTGTCCCATGTGTCTGCCAGACTGCTGGTAAAAGGTCAGGGGCATCCTCACTCCAGACTGGTAATTGCAAAAAATGAAGGAGGTGAACCCTAACCAGCAGATCAAAGGCGGAGAGGAAAGGAGAGGATTTTACAGGGAACAGACTGACTACAGGGGCAAAACATTAGGGGGAAAAAATATCTTGGAATAGAAAAAAGCCAGTATAATTAGCATTGCCTCCGTGAATCAGTCAGATACCAAGTAAAACTTAGCAGATAACTAAATATAATGAACACCGGCCAACCGTTTATTCCTATTAAAGTAGAACATGTTGATGTTTTATTTAAGTAAATTTTCTCTGGAAGTCGTAATCGCCAGTCATGTGCACGTGCTGGAAAACTTGCTTTTGGATTTGCTGGGAAAAAACAAAACCGCATCAAGATCAGAATCTTCACAATCCTCAGAACATTTAGCGCACACAAGATTTGAGTGACCAGTTTGCTGGGACATCCCAGGCAACTGTTGCAGCATCGGCCCCACAACACCAGTGCCTGAACCCGGCCGTGTCAGTCACTTACGCTCGAGCAGCCCGTTCTCTGCCGCGCGTTACGTGGAGCCAGGGAAGGAGTGAGATGCCCAGTTTCATTCGCAGTGCGCACAGATGTAAACCAGCATTTGAGCTCAGCAGAGGAGACCAGGCTGAGCGTGGCACAGTCCCCTCAGTCCTCCCCCGCCTCCCCCCGAGACCCACGGCTCCGGCGGCGCCTGGTCCCCGACGCCGCTCTGCTGGCGCAGACGTGCAGCATCCCCACGGGCACGGCCGGAGGACTCTCTACCTACCACCCTCAGCCCAAACTCTCTTCTACTTTCATTCCTGTTAAAAAGCTCAGAAATTTCTTCTAAGCAGAAAAATGAATGATTTTCCTCCCTCAAAGCAGGTAGAGGATGGCTGTACATGCTAACACTGCAAAGACAGTGCAGAGCGCCTGCCTGCTCAGGCTGTAAGTCAAAAGGAATTCCCTCGCTTTCAGGTCTGTGTATTTAATAAACTAATCCATTAATGACATTTCCTATTTAAATGAACAAGAATATGCAACTAAACAATATTTTGCAACCAAAATGGATAATAAATCATGCCTTTGGAAGTGCTAATGGTGCTCACATTTGTTCCTGTTAATGCTTCCTGGTTTTGAAAGCTGGGCCAATTCCAGAGATAATGTATTACAAACTTTCCCGCTGAAGGATTTGGGTTCCTCTAGGCTTGATTCCAGTTATAACTGGCAGCTAATACTTTCACACATTCACAAATCCCTAACTCCTCCCCAAGAGCAGAGGAGAGTGGAGAGGTTTTGGCTTGGGTCAGCAGATTTCGGAGTGTTACAGAAATGAATGGGAAGTGATGCAGCCCTCTTTAAACATTGGGCTCTAACAGTGAGTGCTCTTCTTAAATGTATGTTCGTTACGTTATACGCTCAGATATATAGGTGTACACATCTGCACACCTATGTAATGCCCTGCAAAAAAACCCTAAAACTAATGTACAGAAATGCAGCATTACAGATTTTCTTTCAGTCCTATAGAAACACCACTATATGACTCTAAATAATAGGCTTTTGTAAAAACTAACCGAGCCATTCACAAAAATCACAGCTCCATAGCATTCAAGAAATGTTTGCAACAAACACAAGTATGAATTTGAAATGGGCATAGACTGGAATTTCATTTTTCCTGAGCCCAAGCTACCTGGTTCCAGGCAAACCCAACTAGAGAAACCCCCAAACGCTGGGTAGGAAGCCAAGGGGAAAGGAATCCCTCGGTAACCAAAATCCACATCAGAAGTACAGCGTCTGTTTTCAGAGAACAGAGCTGGAGTCTGGCACTGGGTGCAGCTAGTGCTAGTTTTACTGTCTTCTAACAGAACCCAGATCACACAGGAAGGATCCGGGAGAATGCAAGATACCGTAAAGAAGTGGCTAAATGCTTTAGTAGCTTGCTGCGTGTTCACATGCCACTGCTGAAGTTCATCCCTCGTTACCTTTGTAGAGGAGCATTACTCAGTGAACGGGAGAAGCAGGATTCCCTGCCAGGCTGCACAGCAGACCCCAGCCCAGGAGCACCCCGGGACGACACAACCTGGGGTTTCACCACTGACTTCCCGCTCCGGCCCTTCGCCAGTCACTGGATCTCGCAGAGTTTCAGTTTACTACCTGTAAGAAGCGATGCCAATACCTGGGGGTTTTGACAGGGGTAACGTGGGGATTAGCTGGTGTCTATACAGTCCCTTGAAAATGGAAAGAGCCAAATATGCCATTAGGTTGAGGACAGAAAAGAATTTTTTCATTCCTATATTGCTAGTCAATTAAGTATCGCACAGTACCTTAAATCTAACCCCAAAAGAAAGCTTCACAGATGGCATCCTAATCATCACACATACACTACCAAGCATATTCAGAGAAACTCAAAACTGTAACCATCAGTCAGTGATCATCAGATGCACCCAGTAAACTCTAACATAGTGAACTTATGGAATAACAAGTCTGTGGGGTGTGGGAAAGGATATTCTTTCATAATGATTCACAAGAAATTTCTTGAAAAAACTATTTGTTTCCCAAATGTCCTCCTTACTTTTCAAAATACATGTTAGTATACGTTGTGCATTGTAAAATACTGCTTCACTGTATCTGACATCACCTATATCCAAGACCCTCAAGCACCCTTCAGAAGTTATTTCTGGAAATGTTGAATCTCATAACAGCAATAAAAGGAAAATATTGTTGTAGCCAAAATAAATGTCTATTTGGAACATATTTAAAAAGCATTGGAATATTTGTGTAAGTTTGAAATACTAGCCTTCACAGAAGAACAGCTTGACTGTTGAGAGATATCAAGGAGCAGCATAAATTTATAAAGATCTCCTAGTTGGTTTGTCTGTTCAAAGGAAATGCTCAGTAAGATAAAAGTCTGAATTCTGATTCTTTTGCAGTCAACTCAGAATCCCGTTCTATCCTCTACCAAATCAGTTCCTAAGCATGAAATCTAAACCAACAGCTAAAAAAAGGCCTCAGCAGTGCGTATTTTGATCAGGTTGCTGAAGACCAAGTCTGCGCTGCTCACAAGGTCAGCCAGCTGAAAGCACACAAAGACCTTCACGTGTCATCCAAGAAACACAGGCACAAGAGATGTGAGATCCCAGCAAGGATGTGCAAAAATAGTCGCAATTCAAGGAAAAGTGTGTGAGAAAACTGTATTTTCAAGGCTCCACTAAAACTAGACTGGGTTTAAACTTGGTTTTCTCCTGAAGGGAAAAAAAAATCTCTGTCACAGTTGCAGTCACTTTACATCTGTCTAATGAGATCAGAAACAAGTGTTTTGGCCGGTGCAAGGGCCAATGAGATCCAGTCCAGAAAAACTCTAGTTTTTCATCCTAAACCTGACAGTCCGACTGTGCACTATGCAGTAACTATTCCCGAGGTCCTGGTACGCAGGCGAAGCTCACAGACAGCAAGGAAGGGGGCAGACAGCAGGGGAGTAACACTTGCTTAACGAAGTGAAACACACGCCCTCAGTGAAGAGCCCGTACGCGTGTTCCCCCCGCGCAGGGGTGCGAGACACGTATTTAAGCCTCTGACTGGTGTAATTTCAGTTATTTCGTCTGCGCTCATTTACACTAGGATCTGGACCAGTGGCACTGCAAACTCCCCCCCTTTTTCTTTTGCTTTGAGACTCAGCACTCAGACCTCGCAAACCTTCTTACTTTATTTTTTCCTTTTCCAGAAAGAAAACCAGATGATAAAATAGATCAACTCTAGAAATATAATGTAGGGGTTCCGTTTTTTTTTTTTTTTTTAATAGAAACAACAATAATGCTTCTCTCAAGCTAGGAACGGTATCTAGGAACAGTGGAATGATTGTTGTAGGAGTGAATCTGGTTTTCATTAGAGGGAAGTGATGGGTCCAATTTCTGCCGGGGACTGTTTGCTTGCATCTCTTGTTTGTGTTCTGCGTTGGCAGTTAACCCTTTAACTGAGGAGTGGGGGAGCCTGCCGCCCGGGTCCCGCCCCGCAGGGACGACGGGCTCACCGCGGGCCCTAAGTCTGCGCAGAACAGCCTAAAACTACCCCAGGTAATGTCTGCAGCCAAGCTTAGTGGATAGGGAAGCTTCTGTCTTTGGTCTCAAGGTGGAAGGAATTTAGAAATCGATTATAGGCCAGAGAGACTTTTACACAAAAAGGAAAAAAAACCTCTATGCATACATACCTATATAGGCACACACACATCTATACACTGGCTAAAGTTGCATGCGTACAGATGAAGACCAGGCTGCCTTCTGCAGGACTCGGCGGCCCTCCCGGTGCATCTGGCACTTGTGAGAGCTGCCATGAAGGATTCACCAGGCAGGTCCAGAACCGTCGCAGCCGCAGACAAACCTCCACCGCCTGCGGCCTCCTGCCAGGGCAGACGGAAGGGACGTCCCCCTCTGCGCTGCCTCCATGTCCCAAGTTCATTACGTAGTAATGAACTAATTATTAGGCAGATACGAACTCAAAGCCAGCAGTGAAAAGTTCTGAATTGCTAACTTCTATTTTAATACACTAATTTAAATGCTATATTTACTAATTTCATACCAGCATATTAATATATTAGCAGATACTAATTTCACCAGTAAAACTGTTATTGTGTGTTCAGTCCAAGTTTCACATTCTCCAGATATAATAAAATCCCACAGTTACACAATGGTAATGAATTACTGGATTAATTTCACTTCTTTTTTCATTCACAAGTTTCTATGAATTAACTGTCAAACTTTGCAATGTATTCGCTGCTGGTTAGTGCAGTTACTGGCTTTGTGCGTGTTTGTGAATACTGCTTGATTTACAGATGCTTTGCAAGCAGTTCATCTCAAATTTAGTTCTTATTCCTTACATTGATAAAAACTCCCGTATGTGACTAGCTAAAAATGAGTGTCTCCATTAAATTTTCACAAGACAACAGTGCAAGTATTGAAATTTTCCCTATTTATGAGTTAATTCATATCAATAACATCATTTAGATTATTTATTAATAATAATGGGATAAATGAATGGGTATAAACGCAGTCAGCAAAAGCTGTTTAAAAGTGTAACTCAATTTTTTAAGGTATTTTCTGTATACATCTCACTGAAGAGAATTTGGCCCAGTATTTACAAACCTGTGTGTTACTGAACTCTATTTCCACGTATTTGTTCTCCCGTCGGAAGCGGGAGAGCTGGCACTGCTCAGGGCTAACAGCCGACGGCACCGCTCCGGGGGTCCGGGCTGGGGTCCTGCTCCGCGCCCTGCGGCTCCGGCCCCGCAGACCCTGCCGGCAGCGGCGTTCCCGGGGGGGCCCCGCTCGCCCCCCAGCAAGCGCTGCCCAAACAAGTCACAAAGGTCTTGGACTGCAAAGGTGGTTTTTAGGCATGCTCAGGGTCGCGTTGCAAGATGCAGAGTTAAGTATTCTGCCGCTGTTTTTAACGCATTAAAAGCAAGTCAGTGCGGGGACCACACAGCAAGGCCGGCAAAATTCATACTGAATAGGCCAAAGAGGTGTAGTACACATCAGGCCCTGAAGGGAGGCATATAATCTCATTAAAAAATGGTAATTGGGTACTAGCACACTTTCAACCTGAGGATTTTTCAAAATGCTTCCATTTTGCAGTAACCAGCCCAAACGAATGCGGTTATACGTCGCAATGTTTTCGTATGTTTTTCAGATTTCAGGGTAATGTAAGCGAATCAGATCACCTGCAGCTGGTTACAAAGCCCTAAAACTTTCCTCATGGTAGTTTTATAAATCATATCCTACCTTTATATAGCACTGTTCACACCATACCCTCCCAAACAGACCAGTGCAAAGTTTGTGTTTTGAAACATGAAACTCGTGGTTTCATTTCCTTTACAGACCTTGAATCCAGCGCAAATTGGCTGAAAAGTTTGCAAGCTCCAGCAGGGCACTAAGGAAAGCTGCAGTGTTGATCTCGGAGTTAATTCTTATGGCTTATCATCTGTCTCATCACTGTGCTTGGAAAGCTCTGAGCCCGAGTCAGCTCCATTGTTCTGGGTGCTCCTCACAAACGCAAGCAAGCACAGTCTCTGCCAAGAGGAATTTGCAGTCAAAGCCCCTTATTCTGCAGCAAATTCACCGCACACCCACACAGCATCCCACTGCAACGCTGAAGTATTTTCAAGATGAGAAAAAATGTGGGTGAGATACATGGAGCACTATGGAAAGAGGGTAAGATGATCAATGACAGACTGATCCGATACTACAGACTTTATGTACATAACATGAGAGACCCAAAAGAAAATTGCAGTCAGTGCCTGGCCCTAAGTATCAGAATTAGACACAACATGTACATAATGTCCAAGCTTTATTTATTAGGTTTGATTTACCTCCACATTACATGGGATGAAAAAGCTAAGCTGAATGCACTAGGATAAAATGTTTGCTTTCCTGGCCTCTCCTCTCCTCGCAACAAGCCATCTCCCCTACCAATCCCAACTCTGAACGCACTGGTCACAAAACTACTCACAGACTAGATTTTAGATATAAAATTATAACCTCGCCCAGTTCAACAACCACCTCCGCTAATCTCTAACCTGCTCTGAACAGATTCACCCTGTTGCATTGCCCTTAGCTCTATTCCTGACCGTGAAAAACAGAGGAACCCCCCCTAAGCCTCTGACCCCTCCAATGTCACCACCGTCACATCCTCAGAGCACAAATCTTAACAAATAAATAAGGAGAAAAAATTACTCTGCCAAAAGGCTTCTTGGTTAGATAAATCCAAAGATATTGTTAGTCAGCCACTAAACTAATACATGCAGAACATCAAGAAGATTAAAAGAAACTGTCACCACCTATTGCTAAAATTGTTTTCTACCCTCCTGCTTCAGCCAGTCTGCATTTCACTGGTTCTTTGGAAGAAGTTATCTTGGAAGGAAAATCCTGCTCTTCCTTTTATAGGAGGGAAAACTCTTAGACACCCCCCCACCCTTTTATATCGAACACGTTCCTGTCGACATATGCCACAAAAGAGCACCAAGCCTGTAACGGCAAAAGAGGCTCTCATTGGTGTTCTTGCCCTTAGCCCGGTCCCCAGCTAATGTTTAGCATAACCACAGTATGTCAGGTCGTAAAGTATGTATAAGGTCGCATTTCCCCCTCTTTGCCCTATGCCAACACATTTCAGACTCTTCAAAGCCATGTACTGTAAGCCTTTTTTCTGTTCAGATAATTCCTTGAATTACTTCAAAGATCTTTTGCTGCACTCCATACATTTATTATAAACTAGGTGTCTTAAGCCAAAACATTAATTGCATCTTCTAGAAAGGAAAAAACCCACCACATTTGGTAATGTGTTCATTAAGTGACTGATTGACACAGCCAGAAACAGGGCTTTAAATTCAAACTGTAGAGGAGGACAGAGTGCTGGGAGTTTCTAGTATTCAGCTTCAGTAATCTCACCTCTCTGTGGTTTATCTCTGCAAGTCGGATAATTTATCCTCCTCATGGCAAGGCAAAAAGGGGACTTGGCAGAGGGGGCAAGACAAAAGTAGACATTTTGTAACTGCTAAGTGCTAACATTTCTGAAGATAATTTTTGCAAAAGGTTTCTAAACAGCCCCTGTCAGCCAAGTTGCATTTTGTTATTTCAAAGTGACTGTGGGAGTCTAATCCAGTTCAAACCCTTTGTAAATTTTAATGGAAATGTTCATACACAAAGGACAAAAAAACGCTTAGCTGCTGTTAGATACTCAGGAAATCTAAATCTAATTTGCACTCCTAATCAGCGCTACAGTCTCAGCAATGCCTGTTGTTTCTCTGTTTTCCTACTGCAATTTCAACTGCAGTATCTATTTTATATCAATACACAGTTCTATATACAGCCATATATACAATTCTATATACAGATCAAAATACAGCTTCAATTAATCACAGGAAGAAAAGAGGAATTTTTTTAAAAAACAAAACAATGGTATATTGCTCTAACTTATAAATTTGTGGAAGCGTGGAGTAACAAAAAAAGATTACACCCATCAAAGATGAAGTGGGCTTTTTTTTTTTTTACACTTAGGGAAGATGATAAACATCCTCGCACACACTAAAGCCACGTTTTCCCTGAAGCAGGCGTGCAAAGTACCTTTTTCAGTCGAAAAGGAGGAACGAGAGCTGACTGATTCTGCCCAGGCAAGAAAAGGACAGGGGAGCTGTGACAGAGCTGCCCTGACACCGAGACACCTACACAGAGAGGACCTCACGTTGCTCTGGCCCACACCGTCCCATCAACGGAAAGTCACGCTCCCGAACAGCGGCTAATAAAGACCAGAAGTCGTCCTAGGAAAGAAATGTGAACGCTCGATGCTTAAACGGAACCAAAAGCTTAGAGGTATGAATTAAATACAATTATGCTGCCGAAAGACAGACAGAAAGCTACCGTACCCATTTTGCAGATAGGGAACTGAGGTGCAGAGAAGGACCGCAGCCCATCAGTGTCAGGAAACCGAGCAGTCTTGACCTACAATACTTTGCTCTAACTGCCTAATTTGAGTCTTCAGAAATTTTGGGCCTCACTAATTATGGATAATCCCACAAAAAATGAAGTTCATCAGGAACAAACAGAGGACCTCCTTCATCGCCCAGCGTGGAAGGTTAAGCAGACCGCAATATGTATTAGAAGGCCACGTAACAAGGCATTCCTTTCTTATTCAATGTTTTAATACATTACCAGCTTTACATTACCACAGTTATTTCTGGTTTGCTGCATTTTTGCCAGTTACGGAGCAAACTTAAGCAGTAGCTGTAACATTATTGAAATTGTAATTTATTAAAATAATCCCACAGGAGGAAAGCAATCTAATGGATGAGGCCTGAATGCGGCCAGTCAAATTCAAGCAGCTGCTCAGAGACCCCAAAGTTAGAACTAAACTTGGACAGCATCTCTGCTTGATCCATGAAGCCCTCTAATATTTCCTCCCTTCTTCACTTTGTTATAGGGCTCAAAGCCCTAGAAAACAGTGCTCTGTTATGCACAGTAAGAAATTCCTACTTATACTGAACAGTTGAAGCATGACTTATAGGTTTCCACTGACTTGAGCTGGAGATGATATAAAGTAAGATTAATCTTTGTATTAAAATGTTGGCTTACATTTTTGAACAAAAATACATTTTAAAGCAGAACTTATTTTTTTCATTATGAACAGGGTAAATGTAACTGCATCAATTCCACAACCTTAAAAACACTTGTAAAGTCAGAAATTCATTCACATCATCTCCCCCAGGAATTTATTTTAACAAATTCCTAACAAAACAACGTAAGTTGTTTAAGCACCCTAGGCTGGTTCCAATCTTAGACACCCTCCTACGGAGAGTCACGAAGCACAATTAGGAAAGAGCTTGCCGAGTACTTTGGAGCCGAGTTCTACATTGCTCCCCATTCTGCAAAGACGTATGTACACAGACATGCTTAAAGTGAAGCTATCATTTGCAATACTGAGACTGAAGTGTTATGGTATGAAAGTGAATATGTATTTAAAATAAATATTTATATAAAAGCCTATATACAAAATAGTCTTATTTTGCACAATCCTTGCAACAGACAGAAACATTTCAGGACTTTGTCCTGCTGCATTTTGGGAAAAGAGCCACATTTCTTAGGGCTATATGAAAAATGAAATGTGTGGGGGGGTTAAGGTTAAATTATTGTACGTGAAATGCTTTAAGAGATATATTAACACCTGCTTGCAAGTTGATTCTTTGTGAACGCAGAGGTTGTGCTTCCAAGATGGGCCAACCCCTTTGGCTGACGCAGCAGGCTGCCCAGCGTCGACCTGCCCCGAGGAGAAACAGGAACTTTGCCACGTAGGGATTTATTGAGTCACTGTTGGCTCCTCTCCTACTGTCTTCTGCCTACAGAGCTCGAGAGGAAAAAGAAAGCCTAAAAACCAAACACAGTCCAGACTAAACAAAAGGAAGAGGGGGAAAGTCCTAGTACATTCCTCTAGGAAGCAGGACAATAGTATTTGCTGGAAGGAAAGGCTACACAGTTCCTCCCATTTTAGGGAAACCTTTTCCCTGTGAAAATAGATCCAAACACTCCAGAAAAAAAGTATGGAGTATGTGTTGTGTTTTGCTCCACTGCATGTATGTTTATAATCTTTCCAGAAATATTAAAGAATCTCTTAGCTGCACACCTTGCATTGGGATCCCACGGGAATATGGTAAATAGAAAACCTGCCCAACAGCAACTCTGAGCTCAGTGCCTGTCCCTTCCAGCAGTGGGAGGCTGCAGGGAATGCCTGCGTGCAAACGCGCAGAAGGCGGCTCTCTGTGATCTGAGCAGCCGGATTTTGATAAAGCCACAAGGCAGAGGATGGCGAAGCTCCCTGGCCGATAAGCTGCGCTGCGGAACAGCCACGTACCGAACGCCAGAAGGCGTCACTCCAGAGCTGATGGGAAGGCAACTCCCGGAGTCATTCCCAGACGAGAGACAAGGATTAATCCCAAGGGTCCCACTGCTCCCCTGCGCGATGGGGCTGTGGAGGCTCCACAACCAGATCCCCACATAACTGCCTCATCAGCCTCGGGAGACCAGTGCCTCGCTTCCTCGCTCTGGGGTTTTGGGCAACCCAGCAGCCCCTATATGTAAATGGTGTAAATCAGGACTATTTATCTCAATGTTGGTTTAATTATTTTATGATTTTTTCCTGTTATGAAAGATCCCATTTCAAAATGAACAGTTTTGCTTTAAAGATGCCTAATATCTTTTTATTTTATTTTCTCCCTCTCCCCTTTCTTGATGCCAAACTGCTAGCTCCACAGCCACACTTGATATTTTCTTGCACTTCTTTGCACGTCCAGCAATGTTAGTTTACAAATACCCAAAAGGTGTTAAGAGTAAGCAGGGAACTAAATTTACTGTCAGGTGAAACTATCAGACAATAAAACCCCTGATGCAAATGGAAGAGGACTGTATTTTTGTCTTATAAAACTAGAGAAGACAAAATACTAAAAACCCAATCACCTAGGAACATAGCGAATGGAGCAGAGGAGATCACGCCACTCCTTTCCACCTCTTGGCGCGGTTAAGATTTCACAGTAAAAAAAAGGCCCATGAGAAATAATCACAACTCTTAAAGGAACAGAAATAGATGAGAAAGATGGATGGAGAGTCTAAAGCAATTGGTACTCTGTGCTGCCAAGCTCCATGTGCACAGAATTGCTCAAAAACCTATTCAACAAACTCTTTGAAAACAAGTCCATAATATCACTTGAGACAAACAGTTCCCCAAATCAAATATTATTCATGAATTTACCTGCACTGCATTCCCATATAATCACCAGCTCATGGCCTACATACCTTAATCTCTTTATTTATGAAGTAATAATAGAATTATATGTAAAGCGCAGAATCAAAGTTCAGCGCCTTTGATAAGTTTGCACTCTAACTTTGCCCCTGGCAATACTACGCTGCTTATTAATGCCTTGTCCTGCTTCATAGACGGATGAATCACTCTACAGATACCAGTGCAGGTTTAGCCAGATACTATTATCAAAGCCAGGGTCCATGGCGAGTCTAGAAGGTTTCATTATCACGCCATACGTAGGTGTGGGGCTGGGATGCAAATGTTTCCGCCGATTATCATATCTAAGATCCTGAATGTTTTCAGCTGTAACTGCTGTAATACGGATGACAAATTATTTGCAGAGAATCTCGGGGTCCACCCAGGCGCCGGGCTGTCCCCACCCCACGCTGAGCTGCGGCAGCACTCGCTGCACAAACTCCAGTGTTGAGACAGAAGGAGAAGGAGACCCACAGACTGTACTGAGGAGCAACCCTGATCACGTCAGTGCTTCTTGACTGAAGATTCTGTCAAGTATGTGACGTTATTGGTGGGTTTTTAATGCAGATTTTTGCAATTCTCAAAATATCATCCCTCAAAAAGACATTTTTAAAAATCTTAAAAATGCATTTATGAAAGTCTGAAAAATTCCTTAAAAAGCTCTGCAATAGGAATACATAGAAAGAAAATACACTAAGCTTATTCACAGCATAAATGCAACCATATGCTGTGGACTGCTGTAATTCAAACAAAAATGTTTAGAACAGTGAAAAATCTTGAGAAATGCTTTTGAATGTACCTAAAAGGATTATGAAATTGTTTCTAAGAATATATAACTGATAAATTTAATGACTCTCTTTCAAGCGTTTGTATTAGTTTAAAACTATTTCAATATACTACTGTGTATTATATTGTATATCTTTCTTAAGGGGTACACTGAAATTCTAGGTTATACATTTACCCTCAACAGAAAAGGCTTAATTTTAAAAATGACAAACACTTTCTTTGAAAAAATGATTCTTTTAAGCTGTCTCATGACTAGAAAACTCTCCCCCCGCCCCCAGCGGAGGGCACAAGATGACTAGATCAGGTTATTTCAATACTGAGGCTGAGGTTTCCAAACGGCTCCAGAGGAACTGGGCACCCACTTCCCACCCGCCCGCCCCTTGACTGGGCACACAACTCCCTCCCAGGCCATTTGGAATCTCCACCGGAGTTCCACACAGAGGACTGCACAAACAAACCTTCGTGGGACTCCTATAACCAAACCCACGTTCATACCCAGAAATACTTCAGTTATGCAAACACTTCGGATTTTTTACTACTCAACACCATCGTGCCATCAGATCTCAAATTCCTTTCCTCGGACGCTTCACTTCTGCTTCACGAAGGGCCGGGGCTGCCCACCGCCTCTTCGGAGGAAAACCAGCCTCGGGTACGAGAGCACGTAACGCGCCAGAGCTCCGAACAAGCTGTCCACCAGCTTGCACGGGCTCCACGCTGCAGCACAGAAAATAAAACCGATACAGGCAACTCGCTACGACCCAGCAAAAGTGCCGGGCTATAAATCCGATTGTGTGACAAAACAATCTCAGGACAAGTGCGACGGGAATACTCATTCATTTCTCCATCCCCTGTTATCGTGAGAAAATGTCATATAAAGTAACTCTTGTTCGTGTCCTTTATCCTCAAATTTATAACTGTCTCGGACAGTGCAGTCAAGGGTGAAGGTTATTTGTGTCATACTTGCCAAGAAAGTGCCCCTTTCAACACTTAAGGAACACAGTCAAACTACAGATAAAGAAGCAGACAAAAAAGATTCTGTCTTTTTCAAGTATTATTTATCTCCTCTATGTTCTTTGTTTCCCTTATGGTGGAGATACTAGCTAGAGTAAGATTCACAGACTTAAATCCTTGAACCCAAGTGTGTAATTTAATTTTCTTTCATGTGAAACTAACTTCAGATGGGAATACCAAGGGTCAAACTTGAAACTCACCCTTCTGAAACACTGAGGCGTTCTTTTTCCTAAGAAATAGATCTCAAGTTGATACTCAAAAAATTGTTTGATAAAACTAAGGGCAAAGCTTAATGCAAAATTCCCTATGGGAAGCTCTGCTGGGCCAAATATTCTTGGTGTTTTCCCAGTTAGGTAAAGTTTGTCAATAAGTAAAGCGACATTATGATAACACCCAGTGTGTTAAATCCAATATTTGCAGAGGCAGCCTCTGAGTTCAGGGCGCTTGCCCATTCACAGCCAGGACTATTCAAAGCCAGCACCAGCCCCGCAGAGGCACCAGGCACTGAAATGGCTTCAGCCGGCCCGTGCCCTTCACCAGGGTCCTCCCGAGGTCTCCCCGTTACGGCAGCCCCGTGCCAGCCCTCCGGGACAGGCGGCAGAAGGCCCCGGGGCGCTCACGGAGGAGCCGGAGCTCGTCCGCAGGATTCAGTCTGGCCTCCTTCGCTCTGCGTCAGCTTCTCTGGCGCAGCAAGGCTCAAGCTGAGGTGAAGATTAGGTGGGTTTTTCCCTCGTGGCACAGCAGGATTCCCCCTGCGAGCAAGGGGCCGAGATGCGGGAGGGGAGCCGGCGGTGCCGGTTCGGGAGAGGCGGCCTTCTGCCCCGCTGCCCGCCGGGGGCCGGGCCCTCTCCTCATAACACCGGTAAGACAGTTAATAAGGCTCCCGATGAATGATTAGTATGGATTTCTGCACTGCTAATTTCCGTAACTATCACTCTTTGAAAGACAGCTCGAGGGATTTTGGGTCCGGGGTGCCTCTGTCTCTCCAAACACAGAGCTGCATTATACGACACGGTTCAAATTGGCGTATCCCGTTTCACTGACCTAATGTGCGCTGCACTTTAAAATGATACAATATTTTGAAACGTGCAACTACTTCACTGATACTGTCTGTGCCTAAAAGCCTCGGTGCAGCTCCAACAATGGCTCGTATCTTATTCTTTTGAAAGTAATACAAAGCCCTGGCATGCGCTTGATGCTTTCTTATCCGTCGCTTTGAGACTTCATACGGAGACCTGCTTCCCCGAGGAGAGCGGGCCCTTCCTCCCCCAGCCCCGGCGCGGTTCCTCGGCCGCTGCTCCGCCGCTGTCGCCGCCGAACGGCCCCGACCCGCTCGGTGCCGAAGGAAGCCGCGGCTGTTGATTCTGAAACGGGCACCCAAAAGCGCACGCGGGCTTCCAGCTGCCCTCAGCATCCAGGCGCCCGATCAAGGGGGAAAGCGCCCGGAACTTTTTGTTAACCAAGCTTTTCTCCGCGGCGCAGAGGGATCCGGGATGACAAACTCCATGCAAACCGGCAAAGCGGGGAGCAGAAACTCTGTGCTAGTGCAAAGCAGGAGAGAGAAGTCCCATGTTCCTTCACACACACACGCTCGTGCCAGGCCCCCCGGTCCCTCCTCAGTAAAAAGGTTCTATTTAGGCCAAAGCAGACGTTTTGACACAGTTCAATTTTGCAAACAACTTCTTGGACAGGTTTCTCATTCATTCTGTTGTAAAACAAAAAAACCCATTTGAATGAATTTCTCTCCATCTATCTATTCGTATTCATACATACAGACGCCCTCACTCAACTGATTTTAGAAGAAGCAAAGCTGAATTGGTCCCGTAAGTTTTCCTTTTTGCAGAATATCTTTCCTATGCTAGTGGCCTCTTTGAAGCAGCATTTTCTGTAGTAGTCATCAACCCCAGAATTATTGGGAATTTAACCTGGGATTCTGGAGGCAAACAAAAAAAAAAAACAAAACCCAAAGCCAACAAATGTATTAATTATGCAAAACTGCTACTGCTGGGTTTAACCAACCCTCCTGAATCCTAGTAAGAATTCAAGATTAAAGCACAAAGTCAAACTTGAAGGGGTATTTATGCATATAGATTACACTACATGCAAACTACTTATGTATTATATTAAAAAAAGTGTATTTTCATTAATTACTTCTTGCCATTTCCATACTCAGCCTCAAGAGTACTCTGTATTGGAACACGGCAGTGAAAATACCTGAAAGCTTGAGACAATGTCCAAGTTCCTGTCAGAATGGAATGTAATTAGTGCAAATTAAGCAGCATCCTGAAAAGAAGGAGGTCAGAGAGAACTGGCAGGGTCGAACTGGGTCATTACCAAGCATTTTTATAGCGAGGCAAGCAGGAGGGATTCTGAGTTACCTATTGCCACTACAGTCTGAACTCTGGCTCTGCACCCCAGACCTGCTTTTCCACACAGAATGGGACTGGGATCCATCAATTGTACCAGCAGCAGCCAAAGAGCCACCGACTAAAATAACAAAAAATCAGTGCAGTTGTTCTTTTCTTCTCCTTTCAGAATTTGCTTTTTAAAATTGGAGAAAACAAAGTGCACTCATCAAAGCCCCGTGGACTGTTACATTTTCGTGCTTGGTTTTGTGACACTAGATGGCTTGGGAGCAAAAGACTTAAAGCCTATTTATCCCCAAATGGGTATGTTCGAGTAAGGCACTGCAAATCTGCTCTTAAACGTCCACCGTTTGCCTAGTCTGCAGGTGTGAAAAAGATGCCCTTCTTCAGCCATTTCAGTCTCATGAGTAGTCCTTGATCTGTGTTCAAAGATTTCAAAAACTTTACTTCACCGATGGCATCAGAATATTAGACTAGAATTAACCGATTTTATAGATACATATGCATATGCACACACACGTGCACTCAGGTATAGATACATATATATCTGGGGGGACAGGTGTATCAGTGCTGACTGCTGGAGATTAATCTTGCAGGTGGGTATCAGCTGTTGGTCGTCCCAGTCCTCTGGGTTAGAAATCCTACGAGGACAGGCTCTGTCCTGCTCTGTTTGTGTAAGCTGGATTTTTCACAACGTACTTTGCAGCCACGCACTCGAATTGTCAGGCATCCTGAACGTTTCTTTATAATAATCCAGTCTTTAATGAGTTATAACCGCAAAGTGGTAGGTGTTGTAAGATTATCCTCTTGAGCATTTGCTACCATTTTTAAGTCATTTTCTCTAACAAAACTATTCCAAATTTCTGTTAGTGCAGTAAAACTCAAGAGTTTTGTCTGTTCAGTGAACACGGAGCTTCTCACCTGCAGAAAAGTACTTCACATGCCTGAGAGCCTGCAGACGAGATTGTGATGGACCTTCTACAGAACAAATGTCCCAGAAGAAAATTTGCACTGTGTGGAGATTTTGAAAAGGTGCACAGTGCATCCAACTCTGACCAAAAGGCAATGGGATACAGAGCGTATCATTCTCCCAAGCCAATGTGAAATTTCTGGCAAAATTGCCTCTGCGTGGTAGCTGCACTGGCTGAACCGGTAGCTGTATGTGTTTTGAATGCAACCGAAATAATTTTGACGTGTAATGCTGAAAAGGGACTTCATGGTGGATAATCTCCCTGGCTGTTTTCTGTATAAGAGGCACGAACACCAGCCTCTTCTCACAGACCAAAGTCAGCTCCTGTAAATTATTTCTTTCTGTCATACTGGAATTTTACGTATCAGAAAAAGCTGCAGGGTGTAGGGGATGAAGGTGAGAAAGATAACTCTGAGCAGGTCACACACTGTTTTAGGTGAGCTTTTCATGCATTTCTACTCAGTAGCTGTGTAGACCAAGATCTCAATGGTATAGACTTTTTCTAGTGTCTGACAAAACACTAAAAAACCCCTCCAGCATGACAACAAAAAATAAATATCAAAAGAACATTTGAAGAGTTCAATAAATTGATCATATTCTGCTGAACCTTCACCCTTGTAACGATAGTACCATTTAAATGCTAATGTCATTTTTAAAAAAGTCAATTACAGGAGTTTTAAAGTAATGGAGTCAGCAGTCTTGATGTAAATCTGTTATATTAATCTGCTCTGTACACTGTATCCATGGGCACTGATGCATTCACCCCCTTTTCCCTGGAGGTAATGTTCCCTCGCAGTGGTACCAGTAATTGAATCAAGCTGATACAGACACCAAAAATATTGTAAGTCTTGTAGGTAATGAAAAGCATATGTTGATAAAGCCAGTTGCTGTATTTTTGGATAGAAGAGCACTGACATTTGGGAAGTTCAAAATTAGAATTAACCCTTTGATGATTAAATGACCTGAAATTGTCTTTACAAACTCTGTTAATTTCACTAAGAAAAACTGCTTGAAATCTGCCTTGAGACAGCTGAGATCCTTTCCCTCCCATTTTCCCTCCTTATTTCCAATTAAGTTCACTTCCACAAAGCATGATTTTTTCAAAATCTTATCAAACTGCTTCAGACGAAACGTGAGGATCAGAAAATAAACATTGCTCAGGTTCAAATTAATTTCTGCACCTTTTCTTCAGGCCTAACTGAAGCTGGAAAGTCACACTGAAAGAGATGTTTGGATTGTGCTTTTCATGTGCAGGTAAAATGGATGCAGCAGAAATCTCCAGGGGCCAGCCCCTACTCAGCAGATTTTGGGTGCAGTTCTAAACTGAATACACTCAAGATAAATCAGGCATCTGCAACCAGAGGTTTGTCACCTCTCAAACCAACTGTTACAGGTGTATTAAAATAATAATAGCCTAAAAATGTCTCATAAATTAATGGAAAGCAAGCTGAAAATGCAAGAAAATGAGAATATATTCCTGCCGTTGTGCTATTTTGCAATGCACTGTATCGCACTGAACTCGGTGCAATCTCTCATACTGGCAGCCTGTTATCTGTAGCTGCCTGTAACGCACGGTATACCCAAACGGTGTTTAGAAAAATAAAATAAACCCAAACCAGAACAAGCATATGTATGACACCTGAAGAGGGACTTTTAGTTGGGAACAAACTTGGATAAACCCCAATGTTTTGCAATTCCCCAGTCCCTGTTGGCCCATAACGAACCAGATTAAAAGAGGTGGCTCTCGCACACGACGTACAGTAACCGAGGGGTTTTATAACCAAGGTTTCCTGGGCACACCCAGAATCCCTTCACTCACATAAGCCATCAGTGATGATGCACGCACCCCCGCTGAACTACCCCAGGGTTTATGATCTTACCGAGTCACAGATCACTGGTTTGGGAATACACATCAGCTGTTAATAACTTTTAAATCAGTTGCATCGATGTGAAGACTAAAGGGTTAACAGTAATCCGCAGCAGAAGATTGCCACTTTGTGATCTGCCATCTTCCGCTGCAGCAGCAGTACGGGGCCTGACTCACCTGTGGCTGCTGCCCCGTTCAGGCAGCCTGTGTGCAAATTTCCCCGTTGCTCTGTCAGTTTGGTGAGCTGGGGCCAGAAGAGCAAAGTGCCGAAGGTGGAGGGTGCTCAGGCTTCTGCCCAGAAGCTTGCAGTGGAGTTCAAATGGATCCACAGGCGTGCAGCCTTCCCTGCTCCCACAACTCGGAGAAGCCAAAATGTCCCTCACGTTGAACAAGATCAATTTTGGTTCATGAAAACAGGAGATTATGAACGTCAGGAGAGAGGCTGAACTCCCTGACTGATGACTTGGAAGTATTATAAATACCTACACATACCTGTGCGTTTGCCTACATGTATAAAGAAGTATTATCATTTATGACAGGAGATAAAGCCTTCTGAGTATTTCCAGACAGTAAAAGTTATAAAAAATAAAAGACTAAATAAACCTATTTTTGTAAGTAGTAATAATAAGTAAATTGCATTCACCATTACTCTGAAGCAGAAAGAGTACTTCCAGATAAAGAAAATTGTCATTGAATACAGTCAACTTGTTATATAAACATGTGGCTGGTTTTGCTGTTAAGAAGGGGTTGATTAACGGTTCATCAAGATTTTCCTGCTTCTGCCCTTTGTGAATTAATTTTCAAGTGTAGGTCTAATAAAATTCTAGCAAATGTCACACACACATGCCATCGAAATATTTCCAGTGCCATTATAAATCTGGAACAGGGTACTCACAGTTATTTTGTTAGCTTAGGGCCTTATTCTGCTATGGTTCAGGGTTAAAGGGATCCACACAGTATTAAAACAAGGTTCAGGCAGCTCCAAGTTAACCACAAATTCAGAACATGTCTAACAACATTTCAACATTCTCAAAACCTGGAACTTTTCCCAAAATACTGCAGGCTCTAATATCTCAAGAAATCAATCTAGAATTTCAGAAAGGTTTTGTTACGACCAAAGCCACTTGATATCTGTATTACAGCCCTTTCCCTCCGCGCTCCCATTCCACACGGGGCGGACGGGGCAGGGGGCTGGCATCCTCTGGCCTGGCTCCCATGGCGGGGCAGACTAACATCACGGTACCACCTCTCCTCTCCGGAGACACCCCAAATACAATACGGAATATATAATCATACAACAAAGCAAAAAATTCCACATTAGTGGGGCTGCCAAATTCTTCGCGTTGGTATGCAGAAAGCAGTATTTTTTCAACAGTGTTTGGAATAATTCAATAAACTGACTTACAAGGCAACATTTAGCTACTTCCAGAGAAATCTTCTAGTTAAATCTTTTGCTGTTTTGGCAAAATTGAAAATCGCCATTCTGGCACAAAACTGAAGTATTTTAGTACTAAAAGCATCATAAGGCTTTTCTGGGTTTTGGTTGCGTGTTTGTTTTAGTGTTTGTTTTTAAACGTGGATAAATGGACTTCTGAGCTGTATCTCATTTCTAACAAATCTTCCCGCACGGCTCTACTCTCAGTGCCCTGGAAGTCATGTATCCAGGAACAGTTTAGTTTATTGGGATAATAATATCCAGAAAAGTGCTGTCATTTTTGATGTAGTGTTCACAGATCCACTATTAGGAACAGAACCACAATCCTTAAGGACTTGATAGAGACATAAACTACTACATGGTTCCTTTGAAACCAAACCCTCCTAGAAGTTGACACTTTGAAACAAAAGAGCGTATTAGTTGAAGCAAATTCTTCTCCCACTTAGACCAATGTAAAAGGGAAAAACTCTTCCAATAAAATAAATACCTGCATAATCAAGACCTGAATTTAGCCACGTCATCTTTTAATAACAGCATCTCCGACCAGACCTGCAAGAGAAGTCAAAAACATGGGACTTTCCCAAAGGACAACTTTGAAATAAAGTTAGAGTGACCATAACATTGGGAACTTTAACATTTGCATTTGTCAGGAGGCACTGGCTACCTTTCATTATGGTTTTGCTTAAAGCCAAAGGCCGGCAGTTAAAAAAACACAAAAGTTACCTCAAAGTTCACATCTGGAACAAAGTGTATTTTGCTTGATNCTCCTCCAGGCGAGGAGGAGACCCCCGCGCCGAAAGGCTGGGAGAAGGGAAGGGGAACCTCCCCGGGACGTTGCAGCTGCCGGGCACCGCCGCACGGTTCCACCGGTTTTTATTAGAAAGGGGGTGACAACGCGCAGGAGAGGGGGGGGATCCGCCTCAAAATGTTATATGTGTTTAACTTCTCACGCGCCGCGCTGAAACTCCATTTCTATTTTAACGGCATATAACTTTAATGATTGATTTTTTTTTTTTNATAAAGTTAGAGTGACCATAACATTGGAAACTTTAACATTTGCATTTGTCAGGAGGCACTGGCTACCTTTCATTATGGTTTTGCTTAAAGCCAAAGGCCGGCAGTTAAAAAAACACAAAAGTTACCTCAAAGTTCACATCTGGAACAAAGTGTATTTTGCTTGATAGGAGACCAGCTTTGAAGCGGGACTCAGTCCCTCTGTCCCCAGCTCCTTGGGCTGCTCCCAGCAAGGCCTGCGCCCTCGGCCAGTGCCGAGGACCTGCCTCAGTTTCCCCGGGGCCCAGCGCAGAGAAGAGTCTAGACTGGGCACCCACAGTGAAACACAAACTAGGAGAAATCCCAACACTTCTGAAACCAGTGGGCATCTCTGTGCCGACTTCACCAGGGCTGGGAACGAGACCCGGAGGGTAAAATTTCTAACAAGGAGCAAAACCGCCCAACAGCCCTGATGGCAGGAGCGCCAGGGGAGGGTGACGCNAGCTTAATCCTAGACCTAATCTTGACATATTGCTCCGTAACCGCCGAAGCCCGGACTCGCTCACGCCCCGTCAGCCCAAGCAGCACCCAGGCCGCTGGGGCGAAGGGCCGAGCCAAGGGAAGTTTTCCAAGGGTTTTCCCTGCCCAGGAGCTCCTGCAGGTGGGAAAGGACGCACCCAGAACCGGTTTTAAACGGGTTAAAAAAAAATACATCTTCTGTAAGGAATCATTCACACGGGCAGCATAGACCGAACAAAAACATTTTAAAACTGTGTTGAGACAATGAAATCTACACTGTTTCAGCAGAAGAAATGAAGTGAAATGGCCGGGGGGGATTACAGACACTTCAGAGACCTCCAGCTAATTTACTGGGGGTTTGCACCACCGCTTCCCTGTGACACACACCAACACCACGCCAAAGGGACGAACCGGCCGCGGAAAGAGTGACAGTAACTGCTGACAGGGGAAAACACAAACAAATGGGGAAGGNGCTGCACTAAGCACCTAGAAGGGCAGTGCGGGTCCAGTCACACCGGTCACCCCTCCGAGCGGGTTATTAGGGGACGCGGAAAGGGGAAGAAAAGGACGTTTTTCTCTTAAGCTTTAAAACCCCTCGACCGCAGCCCAACCCCTGCCCGCGGCGCGACCCACCTCGCGCCGACAGGGGGCGCCGTCACACAGGCCGTGCGGCGGGGCGCGGCGGGAGCGNCGCGGAAAGAGTGACAGTAACTGCTGACAGGGGAAAACACAAACAAATGGGGAAGGAAAGACTTTGTTTGTTTATATTTTTTTTTCCCTTTTAAATTTGTTTGTAAAGTAACGAGTAAAAACAAACGCAGACTGTACCATCTTGCAACCTGTCATTTTTTCTGCCGCAGGTCTGCTCTAGCAGAGAATTGTTTTCAACCATTTCACGTGTTTTGCCTGGCACAGCAAAACATTTTTTGTCGGCAGAAACCACTTTTAAACTGGAGTTCAAGAAATTATGAAATTGGACCTGGGAAAAGGGGTAACTGCTTAAATCTTTCTGACTCAAAAACAAAAACCAGAAAAGGAGTCATCCCAAATTTCTACCACAGCCCTAGCCCAAATCAACTTGTTCACATTTAAAAAGAAGTTACCGTCTTGTGTTTTGATTTGATTTTTGCACCTTTTATTTTCCTGTTTTGATATGAAACCACGGCCACAAACATATTCCTAAAATACCTGTGCAGATCAGGGCAGAGAAAAGGTGTAAAGCAGGACTGACGTACCTGTGCCGGCAAAAATCCTTAGGCAGACACAGCCTTTCTGGCGAAGAGCACTTCCCTGCGTGGCCTGTCTGGCTCACCGATGGTCAGCTCTCTTACACCAGTACAACGCTTTGCCAATAAAGTTGCAACCAAACTGCAATTACTTTGCTGTAAATTAGTATTTCTAGTGTTTTTCAATGGCTCCACAGGCAAACACAGCCAAAGAAACGTGGTAAGAAAAGCCAGTCCTGTGGTATTTCTGTCAGCACAACACCGGGCACGATGGCTCTTGTGAAAATGCTTCCTCTCGAGACAGATGCCCAGGCCTTCCCGACAGGCTGCGTTAGCTCACCCGGCAAGATCCCAACCCACTGAAACCCCTGTGAAAGCGCCTCCTTGCATGGCTTGGGCCACGGTTTTGCTCCTGGATTTTTGGATCCAAGTACCACTAGCCCTTCATGTCACTACTGCAGGTGCAGCAACAGGGTAAGGGTGGTTATTTTAAAATTAAATTCTTTGTTAGCCGACTTCTAGTGGACCAATTGCTCTGAGTTGCCTTGCAAATGTGAGGATTTTTTAATTCCTCTCATCAAAGAAGAGAGTTCTCTTCCAGTTGAAACTTGGACATATTTGCTCATAGGAGCACATTTTACAGTTAGAAAATTTAAAAAACAAATGGTTCAGACATTTTTATAGGCATGAAAATGAAGGCCAAGTTGGTTAGTGGTTTCAGATGCTTTTTATTTGCAAATCAAGAAGGGCTTCATTTATAAATTGAAATTGTACTGGCTGCTAATCCTGAAGGCAGACTAAGGCCATTGGCTCTACTTGAAGAAGTAGAAAAAAAATGTGTTTTAAAGACAAATTATTTCATTTGGAAAAATGAATGCTGTGGTTGGACAGTACATTTATTTTTTCACAAAACTCATATAAAGTCTTTTAGATTACAGTTATTTAGCTTTAACTGCATTGCATTGCAGGGACACTACACTTCACTGCGAATCCATGGCGCATCGTGCGTGTAAACTCCATGCTAAAGCAGGCATTCTGCGGCATACTCCAGCTTCTTTACCCTAACCTTGCTCACAAATACGTAACTCGGGAACTTCAGGGGATAATTATCACTTCTGTATTGCAACAGAACTCCGGGAGCACCAGGCTCTTTATACCACCACGTTGCTGAGCAAGCTCCACCTCTTCAAGACAAAGTCCAGCTTTCCCCTGTTTTGAGAATGGGAACCGATGAACTGAGACGATGAAGCAAGTTGCTGAAGCCGTCACAGCTCATCTGTGCTAGGGTGAGGAATGGACCCACACCCCCAGCCTTAGACCTCAGCTACCTTTCTCTCATGCGCTAACTACCCAAAGCAGCTCTCCCCTTTCTGAAGCACCAGTAATAACCTTTTTATCAGGCAAAATGATTATTCTTATCATCCAGTAACACACTAAGGTACCTTGCTTAAGATTGGATACTAGCGTTCTTAACTGTTAGTGTGCACTGCAAATTAATATTGGAACTTTGTAAATGGTGCATGTTTTGATACAGCAAGGATTATGTTTCTGGACAAGATGTACAAAATGGTAAATTGTTTTAAAAGGTGAGTTCAGAAGGCAGGGATAAATGAAATAGGACCAAATTATCTTTCTATACCTAAGGGAAGGCTGGACATTAGTTTCTCCATCTCTTCCTTACTTAATTCCCCTCGTCCTGATGCACTCACTGCAAGATAACTCTGCTACCTGCTGAGCTCAGTTCACTCATTTATCATCCTGCAGGGAGCATGAAAACTCGCAGACACAACGCCAGCTTTGCACCCAGCTAGTCACCCAACTGTAAATGCTTATACAATAAGCAGTGCAACCACTCAACAGACCCAGAACATCTTGTTTCTGTCTTCAGCACTTCACGCTTGCCTCACAAAAAATAACTGTATTTCCAGTGAGAAGCTCCTTCAGCATTCCTCAGTATACTGCCACAGCACCTAGGAAACTCGGTTGAGGATTGGCACCTTGTAGTAAATGCCAAGTAGTCAAGTGACACAGAAAATAGGTCCCATTTCAAGGAATTAGTAAGTCAAGAGTGAAGCAAGACATAAAAGTCGGATGCAACAAAGAAACGGGGAGGAGGGCGAGGAGGGAAGAGATGAACCAGCCATTCCAGGTCATTGTGGGTTTGCTGTTTCGTTCCTGAGCGCATCACGTACTGTTTCATGAGAGGTGATCGCACTCGGCAGATTCCCGGGGATCAAGGCAAAGTCACAGACTTAATAGTTCATCAGAAAAAATGCCAAAGGATGCAAGGACAAATGTGGCGCAAAGCTAACAGCAGTTTGAAACGATGGGCAAAACTTAAACCTGCCTCTAGTGAACAGTTTGATAGACGGGTACATGAAACGCACAAAATACTTGCTCTATTACTGGTGGGTTTCCTGACAAACACAGAATGTATCCATCCAAGTCCTAATTCCATTATTTTAATTCTCTGAAACAATTACTGGCTCTCTCTCTGGTTTATGGCTTCTAGTATCCAATCTCGTCCTCCTTTGCCTTCTGTTTAAATTTTTCTCTCTCTCTGATGGAAAAGAAAATCTCTGGTGCTGGTGGACTGTCTCCCCCTCAGCTTCCCTCGCTGAGATCATGGCTTGTTATCACACCAAGGCAGCACTGTTAGCTGTCTCCTGGAATTGTTTTTGCTCAAGTCAGATTTTTTTTTGGGGGTGGTGGTGTTTTGTACTTTATAGCAAAATAACAATGATTTTTTATAACAGAAACCATTCTGTTATTACACTGAGTTCTTATTTAGCTGCATTTAAAAAGCTGAGGAAAAGCTGTTCACTTGCTCATATACTGGAGGAGGAGGACGGCAGATCTAACCATACAGCTTTTTTTCCTTAACACCTTCCATATGCCACATATCAATCCTTAACTTCCTATAAATGATAAGTAACACTCATTTTGATTATTCACAGTTGTTTTGGGAGTTCGTACATGATAGGCTTCTCTCTCAGTCTCTCACCTCCTCCCCCAAACTGCGGCCACTCTGTACCGTCCCTGGAGCGGGACCAGGGTGCTTTTCTGTTCGGTGCAGACGGTGCCTTTACACACCGTAGAGCACAAACGTAAAGCTGATGCACCACAACGGTTACCACCATCGGGCGTTACAGACAGTTGTCTGCCAGACCCCTTAGAGACCAGGTTCAGCGTTTGGAAGCCACAGCTACGGCAGGCAGGCAGCTGTGAGCATCCTCCGTGCCAGCTGAAAGCACTACAGGGGCTGACTTGGGTTTTTTAATACCAAAAAAATTTGTCCCGAAATGTCATTTCCCGGAGTCTCTTTCCTACTCCAGACCCTCCCAGGAAGAGACAAGATTTCAGCCACGCTCCTTAAGCACCAGGTGCCCTGTCACTGCTCACCCCCAGCAAAAGGCTGCGGCGTTTTTGTTCCATTTCTCCTCCTCTGTGCTGGGAAAAATCCCCGTTTGGGCCTCGCTTCTTCTGGACAGTTCACCCCCGGGAAGGCCATCCCGGGCGCAGGGATCCTGCGAAGCGGCCGGAGCCCGGCAGCCTGCGCTGACAGCACAGAGCACCTCAATGTTCCCCCGCGCAGGGCTCCCCGCGAGAGCCACCCCAGCGCTGCCGGCAGCTCACCGCAGCCGCCGGCCGAACACTGTCGCCCCTTATTCTCCAACGTCTCCGTGACCTCCTGTCATCTGAATGTCTTGTTCTTTTCCAGCGCTTTGATCTGACCACATTTACCCAAAAAAACCAACTGCTTCTTGGGGGCCCCGACCTCAGACTGCGTCAGTATCACAAAACGACGTTTTATTCGCTTCCATATCCTCTAAACCTGCGGGAGATCAGCGGCTCTCTTCACCGTTCAAGGAGAAGACACCTAAGCAAGATCACCGTCGACCCGGTTCGGCCAGCCACCCTCCACGCCTCTATGCGGAAAACCTCCCTGTTATCCTTGATCCTTTAATAAAGGAGCCAAGCACAAAATTCCCAGGGCTTATTTGTTTTTAAAACACTCCAGAGCCTAGTCCACAAGCAGCCTCGCTCAGACAAAATTGTATTTTCAGGGGAAAAAAGTCGCATTTTGGTAAGTTTTTAAAAATGGGCCCAGCCGAAATTTAGAAAACAGATCTGCTGCGAAGGCGTGGACATAAACAAGAACTTCACTCCATCACCTCCTGCCTCAGGCGCTGAGGGCGTGAGGCGGAGATCTAGCACCCTGCCCTGGGCGTCACTGTGCAAGGCCAGGCCTAACAGCAAGCAGAAGCAGACCAGCATTGAAAAGCAGCTTGTCTCAGAATTTTCCAGCGTAGAGCCATCTCCAAGGATGTTTTAAAAATTCCAGTAGAACAAGGGACCAAAGAAGAACTCTTCATTAAACAGAAGAAAACCTGACCTATTTTTTAATTTTTGAAAACCTGAATATTTTTTAAATCCTCGAAAGTGCGTTAACATGGGCTTACTGGCTTATTGACGGTTTTGCTTTTATGCTATTTTCTTACAATCATACACGTTTTCTACAGATATGAAAGTGCCACAAAAACCTAAAACCTGGTCATGAGGTACTCCTTGTTCACTTCTAACTGTAAAGGATTAGTAACCTACCGAGTCTGGAGTACTTGTAACCTCTTTGGCGTTTCAAAACAACCGCAGAGCCCTCAGCACTTCACAGGAGCAGGTTCTGGGGTTAAAAGCTGATGGTACACGATTTACAAGCTGATTTTTAAAGACATTTCAGAGGTAGCTGAATTGTGAACGCTGCCTTGTTAGAAGCCTCTGCTGTCCACTCAATTTAACACGATAGCTGTATACATTTTGTGCTAAAATACAAGGTCTATCAATTCATTAATACCTGGGCAATGCTTTGTTCTAGGGGCTCTTTACCACAGCTGCAGGGTTTTTTCACTCACAGTTGAGTGTCCAAAGCCACAGAACAAACCATGAATCTCACAGAATTCTTGTAATGGCTTTTAAACCTTACATTGTGGACTGTTTATGGCGCAGTTGCATTTGCTTTAGAGATTTGTTTTAATGCTGTTGGTGTTATTTAGAGAGATATTAAATTCAAACAGCTTTATGGTTGCTAATAAACATCTATTACCATTACAGACATTCTGATATAAAAGCCTCATACAGGTGCTTTCTCTGAACTATGCAGATTTGATTGATTAGGCCACAGTAGTTTATTTTACACTTCAGTGGTCACTAAATCTATCGTTAAGATTAAAAATTGCAGTTTGTGCAGTCTGGGAATAACTTTACACTCCAGCTGTAAAATAAAAGTCACTTTACCAAAATTCTGTGGGAAAAAAACACAACACACAGAGCAGGTTAAAAGAAGAAAAGTTTTGTAACACCTTATTCAGTTCTGTTCAGAAGATGGATTTCTTCCTCTAACATGCATCACACATACTGTCAAGCCAAAGATCTCCAGAAAAGCAAGATACAGGGAAAGATTTTCTTAAAGCACTTGGAAACCCCGTGTAGTGCAGGGTTCTGGGACACAAGCATCACTACAGCGTGACATACAACACAACGAAAACTCAGGTTCTGAACCAGCAGAGAACGTAAGTACGTGTTACCTCTAGGCATGTAAGCAGTTCTGCTGGAGTCAAATTAAGCATGTGATTAAACACCTTTCTAGATCAAGAAAGATCTTATAAAATATGCATTTTAGTGCAAAGTCTTTTTATTCTTGCAATGCAGACATTCTCTTGCAAGATACAAGAATTTCTAGTGAATTAGGAACATCATTTGGTCTGTGTATTGCAGAATAAGGCAATAAATGAGGAATCTGCAATATTTTAATATATCTAAATTTTCTGCAATAAAAAAAATATTCAAGATTGCAGCAAGGCCTGCTGCAAGGAGATTAAGTCAAGCGTGCTTAACAGACTGTACAGAGTAGATATTAGAAAAACTTCTTTCCAAAGATTTATGCTGAGGGTGCTACTTTGATATATTTTATTTCTAGCTTATTCTAGCTTTATTTCCATTTAACAAAGGAACAAACCAGAACTGGGCAGGGTTTGTGGGACCCAGCCATTGAACTTCTACAGCTGAACCACGGGGGAAGAGCTTCTACTCATCCTCTTTTCTTTGTGCACAAAAGTAAATATATGATGTACTAGTGTGTCCTAGTCCCACGGCGCATCTGGGCAATGTGGCAGCTGTCGGATGTACATAACGTCATCTCTTCAGCTAAGGGATGGGGCAGAGAAACAGGATGGGGTTTAGACTTAACAGACAGGTGTAGGAGCAGCCTCTGAAGGGGACTGTGGATTTCTCCAGTCATGTTTTATTCTGAAGTTCTAACTAAAGGGATTCTTCAACTCCTGCATCAAATTTAATCCAGGCCTAATTAAAATATAGGCAATATGGGCTTGCAGCTCAGGACCCATGTCTTCAAGTCATGGAATTGAATTCTTGTTCTTTTTCCCCACTCTCTTTCTAAGCTTGTTGCTGAGAGTAGGATGGGTGATTTCCCCAATAATTCCTCATTTATGAAAGAACTGCCCAGATCACAGATTGGTAAAAACATACTTTGAAACTTACTTAAAAAAGAAAGGAAAAAGTCATCATTTCAACTGTGGCCACTGTTTCTTTACGCCTCTGCCTGAAGTTAATGCAAGGCTGGTTACTGAGTCTTCACAGTACCTGCTGTAACAGTTCCAAGAGTTATTACCACCCTCAAGGTCCTTGGGACCTGCAGCTAGCACAGCAGCAGCGTAAGGGTGTAAGACACGAGGGCAAAAATCCCAGCTCTCCCAATGCCCAGCTACGGAAAGGAGGCCTCCTGCTCCTCCCGAGGGTGGGATCTGCTGCTGCCTTCTACGCACCGGTGCAAGGAAGAGAGATGTGACCATGCCACAGTGCACTGGAGGCCCTGCACCGCCTTCTTCCGTCCGGGATTTTCAGTAAATAAAAATGTAAGTGAAGACTATCTGCGTAAGAGTTTTCAGGCGGTGTGTGTCTCTTTTTTTTTCTTTTTCTACACACACACATGTACATACACAAACACAGTCTATAAAATCCTGAGGCCCGCAAACCTTTAACTGAAATGCGTTTGTTATAGTCGGCATTCTGGAGAGCACAGAGAGCACCATCACCCTGTGGAACAGGAGAGGCATCCCATCCTTTCCCGTGAAGCAGCTCTTTCCTTCGGCTGACAGTTTTGACCTGCTCCCGTTCGCAGCAGGACCGTTCAGCGGAGGAAACGGCACAGTCTGACGTGCACCTGGAGGAGCAGCTTTTAGAAAAGGAAGTTGGTAGACTTTAAGCGTGACATTTGCACTAACAATTTTGATTCAAATACAGTGTCATTTATTACTGTCTCCTGTATTAGCTGCACCACAGTGCCCACCGGCTCCGATTCCATCCCCCCGTCCTGCCGCAGCAGCCTGCCTGCCTCACAGTGCTCAGACAGTGCCCACCAGGGAGAAGGTTGATAAATGGCCAGTTTATAATGCTGTCATGCCAATTTTGTCCTATGGGAAATGTGTGTCTCTCTCAAAACAGCTTATTACCAACCTGTGGCTGAGGCAATGATCAATCAAACTGATCAGATATGGCAAACATGGTAACTGATATAAAGAAGATTTCTTACTACACAGTTTGAGGTTAACATGACAAATGATAGAGTGAGAAAGAATAACTTACAGGAGAAAAAAATAGCCCATTAAACACTGAACTTAAAAGTAGCTTTGGGAAGCAGAGTTAACAATTCCTTTTAACATGCACTCATATTCCCTGTTCATTCAGGTAACCCTGAATGCATTCCCTTGCAAACTCCTTGTATAATCCAGAAGGAATGTTTTTTTAAACATACAGTCTGATGCAAAGAGAAATTTAAACCACCTATGCACGTCTTCAGCACTCAGATTTGATGGTTCACAATGCAGATAACGCATTGTTTCATGACTCGTTTTCTGTCGCACGTGGCAGCCGCAGTATCAGGCGAGACTGGGATTCAGTTGTCTAAAATGTGAAGAGTGGCCAATGTACAGCTTTACATCAAAGTTCTGTATAAACCGTTAAACAAAATGGCAAGATCTATATTGAGACAGGTGCTCAGGTGCCAGGAAAGACAGAAAACTGTTCTGTCCTAGGGGACTGAGTTGTATCATGCACTGAGGTTTGGAGTCCTAACATGCTTATAACCAGCAGAGTACTCTACAACTTCAAATTTGCCTTTTCTTAAATTTTCATGGGGGAAGCAGCATGAGAGAGCATTGGACTGGAACTCAGGAAAAGAAACCCTGAGTTTTACTCCCCGCTCAGCCGTTGCCTGATCGGTTTGCTCTCAGTCTTTCACACGTTGCACTTCAGTTTCTCCATCAGCCAAACGGAGATGAAGGACCTCATGTTTTACAGCGGACGCTGTCCCTTCCACTGACTGCACCTGCTGCCAGGGCTGTGGGCCCTGCTACAGAGCAGCTCAGCGGCAACCTGCACGTGCCTTAGGCAGAGCACCTCCCTCGCACTTCTCATGTACTTACACTGCAGGAGGTTTGGACTGTCACTTCTGAAGAACACACAGCCTGCCTAACATGATAGGGCCTTGATCCTGAGTGAGTATTTTGCTGCAGCTTAAATAATAAAGGTCAATATGCAAGTGGCTTGTCTAAATTAGCTGCTCTGCCACTGCTGACAGCAACGGAAAGGTTTCAGGTGAAAAGCCTAGAGCAGAGATACATCACATCTTGTCAAAATCCCAGAATATTTTGAGATTCTCTATGGTCAGTCAGAGCAGAGCTATCTGAGAATGATACTTTTCCCAGAACTTCATCTTCTTGCCTTCAAAACCATGCAGAAAGNTTGTCTAAATTAGCTGCTCTGCCACTGCTGACAGCAACGGAAAGGTTTCAGGTGAAAAGCCTAGAGCAGAGATACATCACATCTTGTCAAAATCCCAGAATATTTTGAGATTCTCTATGGTCAGTCAGAGCAGAGCTATCTGAGAATGATACTTTTCCCAGAACTTCATCTTCTTGCCTTCAAAACCATGCAGAAAGAGTGGTGAAATTCTCTACCTTGTACATAACCTAACTGTAATGCAACGGCTTTTCTGAAATACGCACACAGAAATGTACTTCATAAAACAAGATGGAATTATGGCTCGCTTTTGTCCCTTTTTCATTAGCAGGCTTTCTCTGAATGGCCAGATTATTAAATGCCCTTCTAGCTTCACTGGTCACACAGTTCTGAGATCACGTTGGCAGAACTGGGCGTAGAATTTGAGCCGTTATCTTTTTGGGTCTGGAAGAGGGAGCATCCCTCGCAATACCAGCACACACTATCTGTGGTTCTGACTGTTGGCGAGGTGTTACAGTGGCTGCTGAGCCTCTGGCGAACATCTGATATTATTCACTTGACTGAGTTTGTGAAAATGAAGCCTTATTTGCTAGCAAAATTAATGAGAAAAGAATCTTCAATGAGACAATAATTTATGGCTTCCACAGCAGCTAGCATGTACAGTGAAATTCATCTGACTGTATTCTTCACAGTAAAGGCAAATAATAGGGAAAAAAAGTGTGGATTTGTTTTCAGAACATTGTCTGTTATGTCAAAATCAGGTTCTTAGCTGCGTATTTTATTTTATGAAATCCCTCCAAATTTGATGAAGGTTGAAACAAATGGGCCTTTGTCCCCCTCACCATACCACTGCATTTAATGACAGTGAAATAAAATTCTACCTTATGGCTACACGCCAGAGATTAGATGATACGAACAACTCGCAACGTGTTTTAGATTTTGTGTTACATTGAAAACGGAGGGACATTCAAATACGTTTAGAAATGTACACATTCAGCATTATCTATCATTACTTTACAGAAAAGTGAGAGCTGCAAAAACACATCCTTTTCCTTGCAACTCAGATCTCTAATCTGGCCATAAACACCAACTCCTGCCTTTCCAACACAGAAAACTGCAAACAGAAAAGCCAGAAATGCATCAGACAATNGTGCATACATTTGTAACGTGAGGTCTGATCTAACTCAAATCATTTTAGTTTTAGACTTTTCTGCAGTTTGTTCGTTTTATAAACTAGAGTTTAGGAGATATAATGATCAGAGAGCACAGAAAACTGCTTTGTCGTGTATCACTGTGTACACGAGAGACGTTCTACACAGACAACCCACCTCCATATCCCATCCAAAGTTCAGACCTTGTTTGCAGGCTGCAGTTTGGGCAACCTTTAGCGCTGCCATCATGTATTTGTTATGTTTTTATACTCCCCGAGACATTGGCTACTGGTCACTGTGGAACACACGATGCTCCATCAGATAGACCCGAGCTCTGACAGCGTGAGCTTTTCTTCCCTGTACTGCTCAGGTGCGAACATCCTGACAGCCAGTCCCGAAACGCTCACTCTCTCGAGACAAAAAGCATACTCCAGAGGCAGTTCTGATCTCAGACAGCTTGATCTTTGCATGTAATTGTGCCCTTCTTTTTCAAAAAATGGATGTTAAGTCCAAAGGGGGGAAAAAATAATCACAGGGGAGAAAGATGCATGCTCCTCTTGCTCAGCTCCTCGCTAGCCGCGCACATTCCACTGTGTTTCCTAAAAACTACAGTTATTGAATTATTGATAACCATTACTGATAGCCACTACAATATCTGAGCTGTTCCCACCGTTTTGGGTGCAAGTTACTTGCTCACGTATAACGACACAGGCCTGAGAAATCGCACTCGATAGCCTGCATGGCCCCGCTTTGTAATTGTGAAGAATGAGACCGTTTAGTGGCAAATCAATCTGACAGTGTCTGGTTTGGGTATTTCAGCGTGTTTGGGCTGAGCTAGTTGCCCACTGGGAGTGATGACTTTGTAATCAGCTGCTGGGACCCAACAGCACACAAGTGACCCAAACTCTACAAATCACACTTTGCTTTTTCACAAGAAGTTCGCAAATTCCTGAGCTTTGGTTGCAGCCACCGTGCAAGCAGGGAAATACTGCACTGCTTTCCTCGAGCCACCCCGCGCTGCCAAAGGAAGGCAGATTGTTCATTGCTCGTCTGTCTTTCCGAGGGTCAGCTTTAACCGCCGATGACTGAGGTATCCCAGAAATCACACGGGATGACAGCTGTGGATCAACTCGTGCCCTGTTCATTGCACTCACGGCTTCTCTTGGGGGATGCAGATTATCGGGGATCTGGCACAGCCAAACTCCCTCTGCTCTGGCTCAGACAGACCACCGCAGAGGGCAGCGGGGCCAGAGGGAAGGGTCCATCAGATCCCCTAACTATATGGATAAAAACAGACCGTGTTCAGCTTGGGACATTTGAAAAAGGTGGCTTCACGTTCCTTTCAGCTGTGATGATTTAGCAGAACCCAGTAATGGACTGATTTTACCTAGGGCAGGGAAACGATCTCAAATTTCCCTTCAGTACAAGGCTATAATTTTAAGAAAGATCTCCCGAGATCCCGTTTCTAGCAGACTGCTTCTTCACAATACTCTTTTATCGGGTTCATTAGCAATATGCTAACTTCTATCCTCACAATCTTCCACACTTTCCTAAGCACCTACTACAGCCAAGAATATCAGAATCTGCTTCTTTCCAGTGACCAGCTGCCGGGTATTCGGGTGTACCAAAAACCTGTGAAATTCCCACACTCGGATGAGTGTGGACGGCACCGGGGGCTCTGCGGCAGCCCGGTCCGGCCGTATACAAACGGCACACGCCACACAGGTGCGTGTGAAAAAACAGAAGGATTTTTTAAAAATCTACTCTATTTTCTTCAGAAATTTATTGGAAGTTTCAATTTAAATAGATGTCTCGGCATGGAGATGAAGGGAGAGAAAAATATACATGTGTCTGTGATGTTACAAAGTTGATTTCTTAAAGCATGGAAAGCAATACAATTTCCAAAATATTTACTGGAATTGTTACAATTAGTAACAGCAACAAAGCCAGGGAGATGTGTGGAAGATGCCGCACAACAGCCTTGCTCGGGTCCCTACGGTGACCCCCCGCCCGTGTCATTCCGCTGCGGACTGCATCCCTGAGGCCGATGGGTGGCTGTCAACGTTCACGTCAAGGAGAGCAAGAAGATTTCCAATACTCTACTAGCAATATTCAGAGTTACTAGAAGTGGCAACACATTCTGCGGCAGAATTCTTCTCCGTGGAGACTGTACAAAAATCAGCACGGACTTTTAAAATACTTCACTGAAGGGAATGCACTACTAAAAGAGCCGCCTACATGTGATAACAAAGTTAACCTAATCTGTTCCCTCTTGTGTGCTGGGGCACTCACACATGCAAATCTTGTCTTGTTCAACTGTGTTTGTTCACCTCCATAGTCCTTCGGTGATTCAAATCTGTGTCTTACTATCCTATAATACCCTTGTCTAACAGTTCTTTTTAAATGCATGTGTTAATTATCTTGCCACTGCTGTAATTTCTCCCTGTAGTCCATTAATTAAGAGGTCACAATCTAAGAGCATGTTTACCCAATAAGCTTTCTTTTTTAATTATCCTAATTGCTTGGATACTGACAAAGACTCTATCCCTCCCCTTTCTCTGAGTGGATTAGAAAACGACATTTCAAAGCCCCACACAATGATGGGTTTGTAAAACACACACATATACATATATGTTTTTATAACTCCACAATGTTCAAAAATCAGAGGTCAACAAGACACAAGACGTTATATTTGTATAGCTATATAAAATGAAGATACAAATTGCTCTTCACTAATTTGTCTATTAGTCTAGAATGTTATATTGGTCAGGAAAAATATAAGCAAAACTTTTAAACCTTCAGTACCAGGAACAAGAACAGCTAGATGTGTACAACTTGTTCTGTTCTGGAGACCGTCAGAGTCTCTTACAGAAGTGCCTCTCTCCCTGCACCTACATGGATGCCTTTGGATAAAAGCAAGCAGGAAAAAAAAAAAAAGACAGAAAGAAAGAAAGAAAGAAAAAAAGGCAGTAAGCTTTTACTGCAGCAAAGATCAATTATTATTTCCCCACCCCAAATACATTGCCTTCCCATAGGTCACATCTTGGCAAGCTGGTCCAAATACTTTTTTTACTGACTTAGCGAAATTCAACAGACAAAATCTCTACCACTTAAAAATTTTAAACCCCTCGCTTTGTCAAGCTTTTAAAAGGGAAAAGTAGCTATTTGAATTCCAGATAGGATTTTAACACAACAACTAGCAGAGGTTATGTCCAGAAAAATTACTACTTTGTCAGAATGTGAAACAGCATTTGATATGTCAACTAAAGTACATTTTTTTGTTTTAATAAAGCAAATGTCTCATTCAGACTAGTCATCTCAGGAACTATATAACAGAAGTATAATTACTTAGAAATTGCTTAGGTAAGCGTGATTGATGCATGGTAAATAGATGTTTCCAGCACTTATTGTTTCTTCCTGATGGATTAGGAAGAGTTGTTTAACAGTTCATTTGACCAGTCTCTCCTGGTGTTTCTTGAGTCTGGCTGTGCCAGTCAGCACCAGCAGTTCCTGGTAGTTTAAGTCTCTTTATTAAAGATTAAGATGTCAGAGGTCCTGCATTGCACAAAATCCCAATTTTATTAACTTCTCATTATCAGCTGAAATATGAAGTGCATTTCTTTTCATCTAAAGTAAGGCACTTTCTCAAGGGAAAGAACAGATATATAATATACATTTATGATGATTAAGGGTGGGTTTGTTCCAACTTGACTGATGCTGGTGAACATTTTCTCACATGATGGGTACCACATAGATTGATACTTCTCCCCCAGAAAGCGTTCAAGTATTTTACGACTGTGGACCATGACAATGTATTAGTAACTTGGCAGTGGTGAACCATGTGGTTGAACACTTACACTAGAGCACTTAAGTCACTAGTGTTTTCATTCAAGAGTAGCAACACGCAACGTACTGGGCAGAAATACGGGACCTCGAAAATCACTCAACCAGGACAAGTAAAACACTGGCACTGGTTACATCCAGTCAATGTTCCCCTCTTCATACTCTGCAGCTCTAGGAAGACAACAGAGTAACAGCACAAAGACTATTAAACAGATCACAGAAGCATTCAAAGTCCGCCTTCTGACCAGAAATGCAGATAAGTTCTAATACCATCTATGTGAACTTAGGCAGCAACTGATAAAGTTAAACTGCTGAAGGCAGCAGCACTGCACAGCACCCAAATACCGTCGCTTTTGAGAGACTTCTTTTCAATCCCGTCTGTGTTATAATCAGACGCTCCCGCGCACACCGAATAGCTACAGGGCAACGGTACATGACAGGCACTTCAGGTCCTTTACCTCTGCGATCCTCAGAGCCGTACTTTTAAAGGAGTTTTGAAAGCTGACGAATTTATGTATTTTGCATATTTTAAGGAAAGCCTTTGACGTACTTCTTGTTTTCAACCCCATCTATTGCAGGAAGGAAGGAGCTGGCACTGTGTGTACTTTCCCAGAACAGGATGACTCTTGCTGGAAATTACCCCACAGAAAGAGTTAAGAGGTAGAAACTGTTCTAATATAAGGCACGTCCTGCACTAAGGGATCAAAACCAGACACAGCTTTACAGCGCAGCTCTTGTGAGGGTTAAGCTCTATTACTTCTGGTCTCTGCCACCGCTAATGACACTCAAACTAACTGCATTTCTATACCTATACATATGTCTAGGCAACAAATAAGCTCTTTAATCAAACAGCTTCATCTACTTCTAATTAATTCCATTTCTGTGCCTTTTCAAGAGTACAGGAACATACAAAGATACAGACGATGGAGTACATTCTGTTGCCAGTTGACAGCTCCTCTGCTCGAGCCTCCCTCATGATTAGGACTAGTTCTGCGTGCCACTATCTTACATCTTCAGTATTTCTGCTGCTTGAGACTCAGCGGATTCATGCCAAAGACCAAAGGTAACAAGCGGTGGCTGTGTGCAATTAGTTACAGTTACCTCAGTGAATTGCTTTTGCATTTGCTTATAGATTTAGATCACCTTTTGTTTTCATCAGAAACTATTCATCTTGTCTTTTGAGTGCGTACAACAGTGCAGTAAGAGAAGACTATGGCATCAGCTGAGCAAACAGAGGGTTGTTGTTTGCATATCCAGACCTAACGTAAAGTCTACAGTTTGAGGGCCACCAACTTTGAAGGAAATGCTGATTCCTCTTCTACATTTACTTCTTTGATAAAACAGGCCAAGGTATCAGAAAAAAAACAAAAAGCACCCCCTCAGTATTTAGGAAGGAGAAGTACATATGCCATAAGCTGTCTATTTCAAAGGTATGTATGTACAAAAGGCATGATAAGTGGGTGCTGAATAGTTAGGAGTGGCAATTATCAGTTACACATATCATTATAGTCTCTCAACTTTTCAATAGCACAGAGTTCCTAATACCATGTTTACTAGATCAGGTAAAAGGGGACTCTTAATACTGTGCAAATATGACTTACCAAAGGACTTTGCTTTCTCACCTATTCTTGGGCTTTTCAAATCAACATTATTAATTGGCTGGCTTATCGGTAAGTGCTGTCTGGCAGTTAAAGGATGTTTCCACCCATTGCAACGATACATAGAAACTAAGCAATGTCAGCCACAAGGACAAATAACTTCCATGTTGAAACAGAAAACTATTTTGACACCTTAAATCTTCTTTATAGAAGCATAATGCATTTCAGCATTAATTTGCTATCCTTTATTGCATCAGTTATTCCATATTCTATCATCCTTGGTTTTCCTTATTATATTAATTCAGACCTCTGGCTTACAGTTGCAAATATTAGGGCTATTTTTCTTCCTTTTTTCCTTCTTTCTTTTCTTTTTCTCTGGGTTTCTATTATTCAGGTGTGTATAAATACATTTTTAGAATCTGGATCAACTAGTTTCCTTAGGAGTTTAGGAGGTAACTTTCAGCCCTTCAGATCAACTTTCTCTTAACCTGCCAGCTCTCCTGAGCACCAAATCCACTTGAAAATGGAGAAAAATATTTGGCTGATAAGGAATACTGAAAACAAACAGCACAAAACTTACCAGGCACCATTAAAGAAAAGCAAAAAGTCTAAAACAAGAAGAAAAGCATTCACAAAAGCCCCCATCTCACATTTTTCAGTATGCTTCAGCCTGCACGTGCAGCCTACCTAGAGGACGCAAGGCCAGGTTCAGCCTCCCTGCCTCGTTCACTCCGTGGCTTGCTTTCACAGATAAACTTATAAGCACCACAAAAACCCGTGAGGCTAGTAAGGATCTCGGGAAGTCATCTAGGCTATCCCTTATTCTAATGCAGGATTGTGTATATCTAGTCCAGCCTGGCAGGTATTTGTCTAAACCTCTTAAGAGCCTTCAGCGGCAGATATTTTATCTCCTCCCTAGAGAGTCTACTCAGGTACTAAACCATTCTAGTATTTCATTTTTTGTAACATCTAACCCAAATCTTTCTTGCTACAAGGCTGGCTTCTTCTCATCTTATTCTGATGGATGTGTGATACAGACGATCTCCCTTTAGGGTAATGAAGAATATGAATTTTAGCTTCAGCTGTTTATTTTACAGAATGACAACTGCTTATCTTAAAGAAATTGCCCAGCAGAAGCATGATCAGACCAAATTTATTTATTTAAAGTATTTCTGTTTCTTTTTAAGAGGGTTTCCCTCTGCCACCATATTGGCTTTGCAGTTGTGACCCATGAATTAAAATGCTCAGCATTTTTTTTTCTTTTTTTTTTTTTTTAAAGGAAATGGTTATTCATTTAGGTAGATATTTAAAGAAAAATCAAACAAATATTTGATGTGCTGTGTTAGCATGAAAAGGGGGAGCACTGTGTAAGCACAGTAAATGCAGGTGAACTGTTTCATGTGAGTGAAAACAAACCGGGGGAAGAAGGGCTACTCACAAAGGTAAATCATGGCTGTGTAAATACAAAAAGAGAGGTATGGTTATTCACAAATGGGGAAGATAGTAACCAAACACATGGCTATTATAATCCGGTGTTTGACATAATTTAAGCATCATAGCAAAAGAGTACAAAAAGCACAAGACTAACAGAACAAGCAGAGATACAGGATGATACGGTGAATGAGATCAACAGAGTTTTTTCCCACCCAAAGAGAGTCCAGCACATTTTCTGACTGACACTAAATATTAATTTAACCACATATCTGAAAAATACATTCTCCCTCTTCAAAGCCTAAAAATGTGACGGGTTTTCCTCTGGCATAATATTATCACAGTAAAAGTAATTGTTTCCAGTCATTCGAACAGATCTGCACGGGACCGGATCCATCTGAAAGCAGTTTGAGGCAGGGGCCAAATCTACTAGTGTTGCCATCAGGCATTTTTTGGTTATCTGTCCCTTTTTGGAATAAATCACTGGCATGTGAGTTTGTTATTCATGATATTTACCATTCACTTACTATCTAGTCCTCTTCTAAAACCTGCTCATTATGCCAACCAGATCTACGTTTGTGGCTCTCCTTTGTTATGGAACAATCCATCTCGATATACTAAAAGAAAAAGTCCTTGCTCTTTAATTCTACTAAACCTCCGCAAGAAGGAAAACACACACTCAAAGCCTTGTCCAGCTCTAAAGCATTTGTGAACTTTCAGAGAAAAGGAAAAAAAAATCCATTAGCTTCTTTTCTCATTATTTATGTACGTAAGCTTCTAACACTTTAAGACTTTGGCTGGCACTGCAAACAGAACAGAGAAAATACAACAAGGAAACCTATTTCTTGGGTATTTCCAGCCCAGTTAGTGTGAGGAATTAGAAGAAATTAATTTAAAAAAAACATCATGTGCAAGGTTTTCATCAATGTTTTTCAGACCAAAGGGGTTCTGATGAATTTCAGAGATGCATCCAAACTTCTGAGCAAGTTTCCAAACCAAACAGACTGCAAACTCTGACATTCATCCGTGACTTGTTTGCCAACCTTCCTATCATACAGCAAAAAGGGCCATTTAAAATCATCTCAGAATAATCTGCTTTCATGGTCATGGTCATTTTACTAGCCTCTATCTGTGTAGCACTATTAACTCACAAGAACACAAACATTCATATAGCAAATGGCTAAAGCCTTGGTCTAGGTTCAGAAATAACATGGACATATACCGGGATTAAATAATAAACCTTGTTTTTCTGACTTCATTACTCTGAGAAAATCTTGTTATCTGGATAATAATAATAAAAATGTCTATTTCCTAATATTACGACTTCTCTTCTTGGATTTAAATAACTTTAAAAAGCAAAATTCATCATATAGCTGCGTGAATAGCAATCTGGGCACAAAGAAGTGAAGTCCTTTGCCTAAAGTCATCCCAGCTTCAGGACGAGGATGGGTTTTTTTCTGGAAGCCACTACCATAGACATTAGACATCTACCAATACAGCAATGCCTTGGAAAAAGGAGTATGAGCTTAAGGCCTAACACTTCCGTACAGCAGGGTTGCCCAGTTGTTACCAAGGGGGGAACAGGTAACCGGAGGTTTGCTTAGCAGGAGATGCGATGCTGTCTGCAGGAAGCATATCAAAGCGAGGAACAAATAAGCATATGGTGAACATCAGAACTGGAATGGAAGATGGGCGACCATTCAAATTAGAAGTTTTTGTTGGCAAAAGGACCAGCAAATACAAACTGCCAGGAATAAATTTACGTTGGAACTTAGAAGACATGTTCTAGTCATCAGAAGACAAAAAGTCTGAAAGAAATTATCTTACTGAAGGGGGGACACAATCTACTTACGAAAGATTGTACATCCCTACTGCATGTGATTGTAGGAAACTGGACAAAATAACCCAACAGGATCGCTCCAGACCTCTGTTCCTAACAGGAATTAAGGTGGAAAAGAAACAGCACCCATATTAAGCATATGAGCTAACAGAAAAGGAATTATGTCAGAATAATGACCATTATAAATCGAGAGACTGAGGTTGAGCTGAGCGTCTCACAAGATTGACAGTGTTTTTCTTAGTCTATAGATTTGCACGGCACCCTGGGCCCCGTCATCTCTGAACTCCTTCCACAAGTTTTTCAGGATTCACCTTTTTAAGATTCCCGTGACAAAATTATTAATCTTCATTTCAAGGAAGCAGTAGCTGAGTAAAAGACTATTTGAAATTGCCAATATAACTCAGCAAGCTATTTCTGGGCATAAGTATAGAAAGAGAAAAAAAGTTAACCAGATATTAAGGGAAGTGAATGGACAGTGAAAGTCACTACTTTTCGGGTTTTATAGATAAATATATAATATTTATAATAATAATATATAATAATATTATACATTATATATTTTATATATAATTGATATATATTATATGTAATATAATAATATATAATAATATATAACAATATATAATAATATATAATAATATGTAATCACAGGGGGGAATATGAAAAATGAAAATTCTTCTTGATTAATTTTTAAATTTAATTCTTAAGGAAAGAAGAATTATACCTCTTTAGCACTATCATAAAAACTACCTTGATGCAGTAGCATTTATGTAAACTTCCAGAGTTTCGACCAGATTGCATATAAGGAAGAACTAGTCGTTTTCTGGGTGACACAAGCTGAAGCTTATGACTGAAATTCCAGTGGAAATTAAGAGAGAAAATTCCTTTAGGAGATGTGATTTATCCTTCTGGAACAGAAGGAATTATTGCACTAAACAGGGTCTAAAATGTTCTGACAGCAGATATGCATAACTATCTCTACAGTAATTATTAATGAACTGGAAAAATGCTCAGCAGCAAGCAAAACCCACTCTTACTGGAAGCCAGCAGTCACTGCAACAAACCCCTAAAATAATCAGCTAACTCATGAAGATTAGGAGATTGGATGCCTCGATATGACAGAAGATTTCTTAATTTCAGTTACTTATAAGACACATTAAGCCTAAATAGAAGCATGAGGAAAACTTACTCTGAAGTTTATAAACTAGTTTATAAACTATTCCACAGCTTTCTATACTTCTTTTCTGTACTTCTGTATTATATTTTAAAATAAGGAGGGGGGAAAAAAAAAGAAGAAAAAAAATCAATCACTTGGGTAGCCACATAAGGATTTAAGCACTTAATTTAGGTTCCTCTACTTCTACTACTACTACTTTTTTTTTTTTTTTTAATGTGCCCCCTTTCTGTGTGCATTGACAGCTGGTCAAAGAGTACATGTAGAAGTATAAATTTCAAAGAAAAGTAACCAGACTTCAAATCCCTACAGCTGCCCAACTGGATAGAAACTGTCACAAAAAAACCCTCTGCAGCATTAGGAGGGAGATAGTGCTTGTTCTTCTCTGCTCAGGAATTTAATCAGGGGATTTTCAACACAATATCAAGCTAAAGCTGGAAAGTCAGTGAAAATTACTCAAGTCATAACTGAAGATGGAAAGATAAAGTTCACATTTCATGCTATTTCTTCTATTATCTTATCTTTAGGGTTATGTGTCTGTCAGAAAGAAGTTACTGCTAATTCAATAAAGGTAAAAGCAAAGGCAACAAGATAGAGGATTATAGACTGGAAAGCATCGCTAACCATCGGAAGGACAGTGTGCGGGGCCGCGAAGCTTCGCAAGCGATGGTGCACCCCTTGTCTGCCTGTGAGCAAAGCAAAGGACCCAGCGAGGTTCTCGAGGAGCTGCAGGCTGGGTCCGGCAGCAGACGCGCTCCTTTCTTACTGCTTACAAATCCCGTCATGAGCTGCCCAATGTAGAAACTGCTGATCAGCTAGCGGGGAGAAGAAAAATAAAATGCGTATCTGACTTCCAGGTTGCAATCAAATAAATAACCCATAGGTCATCTTGAACAACTTTGAGGTAATTATAAACAGCATTTAGTTTTTTTCCAGACTTTGTACCTCTTCTCGCTATTACTCTGAGAAATACCCACACATGTGAAAGAACACTCAGATCTGCCGATTTCAGCAGGACCAAAGCCGTAGGTCCCTTGAATCTTGCACTGAACCTGCTGAACATAAACTCAGAAGTCGATCCACGCAAGTAGAGGCTGCGTCCTATTGTTCTGGACGCTGAGCAATCCAGGCTGCCCGCTGTAGCTCACAGCCCAGGCAGGACAGATTACCACCCCAGCAAGCATGGACTGACACGGACTGAATTGGTAGGTCTGAAAATGAATGATGCCAGCGTAGAATCTTGGACGTGTTGCAATTTCCTCAACTGCAGCTTTATCTCCTCCTTGGGAAGGACAAAGTCAGCCCTGCAAGCTCTTGTGTCTCTGAATTAGCGTGCAAGGGATTTTGGACTAGGAACTTGGCAAGTCCTTGTCGGTTTAAATGCTACATAAATGCTCACTGCTATTGTAGATATAAATTAAAGCTAAGACTAGAATTGATTGTACATTTCCCAACCCAAAACTATTTTGTTGAAAAGTTACAATCTGATTAAATCAAAGTAGTCATAGAAATTAAAATTTATCAGAAGTTAAAGGAAATAATCTGAAAGTGTAACTCAGTTAAGTTTAAGTAAAGTATTTCTGGCTCAACTCAAAATAAAGTTTTGAAAACTCATGATGTTGTGAAAAGAAACATCCATATTGAGTAAAAAAAAATCGAGGACAATCATTAAGATGTGGAGCCAAGATTTTCTCATTACCCTCCAATAAGTCTGCATACAGCACTCACTCATGCAACCACTGTGTCTACTACACAGAGCAAAGGGAATGAACTTAATGTGCTTACGAAGTGCTGCTACTGCCTGCTGACGTTTCCATGGCTGAAGATAGGAGGTGCTACTGAACATCACTGAATAGCTGACTTCTAGTAATTATTTTTCTCTCAAAACTGCCCTATGAAAAATAAATTTGGGCTTTTTTTCAGAACACCTATTTTATAATCTCATAAAAACCTCATCTAATCTAAAACCCCATCTAACTGGCATCATCAAAATATACTGCACTCCTGGAACGTGCATGGGACAACGGTCATATCTACTGTGTTGTAAACCCTTGATATATTTCTAGAGCAAAATATGAAAAAAAAACCACAAAAGCATTTTTTGTTTTTGCTATGATATATATATTTAATTATAGGTCACGGGCATCCAGTTCCCTGCTTTTTGGCTTTCCCTTTTTTCTTTTTAAAGCAGCACCGTAGGTGCTAGGAGCCAACTTCAAGTCACTCTCCCTGCTATTCACCACCCCCCCCTTTCCTTTCCTCCCCAATTACTGTCCAGGTTTTTCTTTCTAGCTAGCGAGCTCTAATAGGCCTCCTACCTGATATATATTCTCTTTAATAGCTGCACAATGTGATTAACCGAATGCTGCACACACCTCAAGATCACAGATTATATTAATAGAACCATCTGGCTTCTATAATGTATGTAATGTATACAATAAATCCTGATTCCAAATTTCACTCTGGAACAGAAACCTGTCCTACTCAGTGCAATCATTCTTACAACACTGATGTATATTCCCAGTGCTGTGTAAATAACTGGTGGCAACACACACAGGCACGCGTGCTTGCAGCTCCCTCCTCCGCTGCCGTATCGGTTACAGTCTTCTCGCGCTCCCAGCCCATCCCACGTGTGGTTCTGAATCCAGACGCAATTCCAGGAATCCCTCCTGGCACACTCGCCCTCTGCATCCAAGGAGGAATTGCAGAGCGGACCGAGGTGGGGGTTACCTTCCAAGTTAACATACAGTTTTGAAATCCCAGAGGCTATCATTCCAAAATTTGTGATGTTTTGTCTACTCTGGTGATTTAAGGTTTGTCAGAAAATGTCAGAAAGGCCACGAGGCCAAGGGCTTCCTGATGACTGAGGATTTTCTTTCACATGACCTTCCTGAAGTTGATTTTGGGCTCCAGACAGTGCTGCCTTCAGCTCTGACAGGGGCCGGCTGGCAGCAGATTCATGGGGCTCTCTGGGGCATTCTGGCATTTTTAAACTGAGTAGAGGCTGTAATACCTCCTAATCATCCAGAATATTATTTCACTAGTAATCGTCTTACAGGCAGTACGTAAATGCCAGCCTTTCAGTTTGCAGTTCATTTTGTTAGCAGAAGAAAGAGTATGTGCTCAAAGGTATGCAAACAATTAAAAACGTATCTTGATTCAAATGAATAAACACATATGTGAAGTATTTTTAATTTCACATACGGTATTCCATGTGTTTTTTGAACAAGGAATCGTTAAGTATATACACACTTGGCGATAAGCAGGATTGTGAGAAAAGCGTTAGAACTGTCAATGTGTGCTCGTGATCATTTTCACAAGCACAAAGAGAGCTCGCTCACCAGGACACGTGGGTTTCACACTATCTAGGAAGCTCCTAGCTATAGAAAAGTTTATAAATCTTAAATTTGCATACCGCGTTATCATAACCGATTACTCAGCCAAAATGCCTTAACAAGTCTCCCTTATTCGCATTGTTCTGCAGAAGTGCCTGACCTTGCCAGCCAAGCCGGCAGCTTCGGACAAGGCGGCTCCAGGCGAGTGAGCCAGCACGGCCGAGAAAGGGCAGTAACGTGGGGCTGAGAGGCAGCTGACCGCGCTACCCTACGGATACTCACCACAGAACATAAGATATTTTGAACCACTTACAAAAAGAGGAATAGAATGAATTACTTGACCAGCTAGCTAATGAATTACCATTTCTGCCCTAATGAGATGAGGTTGCACTGATGCTGAAATACGACTCTGACACTTATTATGAATTACTAGTGGAGTGGTTTTGGCTTTTTTCCCCTCTCGAGCAGACCACTGGTCGGGCACAGGGGTTAAGCAAGACAGCAGTTGGGACTTGACTCTGCTACTCAACGCCTCCTCTTCAGAGATGCAGCAGGTCACCGATGCAAAGCAACGCGAGCGGTTGGTTGGTTTGTCAAGGGAACAGCCTCCTGCCTTCTCGCTCCCAAAAAAGTGCAGCTGGTTTTGTTAATAACTTGAGGCCACCACAAAGCCTGTGTGTTTATGTTTGAGATGCATTATACGAAGACAAGGTGACCTCTCATAACTGACTATGCCTGAAGTTAAACGGACACTTCTATCTTAAGAGATATTGTTCAAGAGAGATTCATGTCATCTGGAACAATGTGTATAAATAGCTCAGCAATACATTTCGGACACTTCCCTCTCAGCTACAGCAATGCACTTATTCAAGAAAATAAGACAGCAGGTTACAAATTAGTGCTAAAAGAACAAGTCAACGTAATTGCTCTTTGGTTTACACTGGTGGCTGTAGTGATTTAAGTATGAACTCGCCTAGAGCGGAAGGGAGGAAACCAACTTCATTTACAAAAAAGTCTTAATTTAAAATTGTATGAGGCGTTCACCCCGTATCCATACTTTGCATTAACTTGCCAACAGAGAACGTGGTGAATTGCCATTACCCACCCTAATCATCCGTCCTACTGAAACTACTGGAAATAGAGGCCTGCGCTGAGGCACGCTGTTGACATCTTCTTGGGATGCACGTGGATATAGTTGACTCGAATGTACTGGAGATATGGAGAGAGCAAACTTCACCACTGCTAGTCTTCTTAACTTGCCCTGATTTATGGGTTCAAAACCCCCAGAGACCTCTTTATGGAATCATTTGTCATACACACACACAATACAATCAAGCCCAAACATCTGTATCACAGAAATTAAACGTACAATGTTATTCCCGCAAAATAATTTAACCATCACTTTCTTCGTTGACTTTTCTGTGCCAGCCTTACACCTTTTTTCACTTTATATGCTTCATTTCAGCAAAATCAAGGATGCAAACTTCTTAGATGTACTTAGTTTCCATGGAAACCTAAGCTGACCGCAACATTATTGTTCTCAAGAGGGAACTGACTTTACTATATGTTCATTCACTGAATTAATGGACTCCTGGTTCTTTTATTAGCAGCTCTCCAACAATGGAAAGAGAGAAATGTTATAAAAAAGACTCTCAGACAACTGTCCACTCTTTTGTCCAGGGCTTATTGGAATGACGCAAGTCTATTCAAGAAAAGATTATAAAAATCAACTCAAAGCTGCCCCTGTTTGTGGCAGCTAAACATACCTTTATTTCATAAAGATACAACCTATAAAACAAGAAAATTAAAGCCCTTTCTGAAACAGCAACTGTCAGGCAGTGATCACGTTGAAACTGGACGCTAACTATGATAACTGGGTATCGTTACACAATCTCGTAGGGTTTGTGAAGCATCATTAACCTCCAGTTTTGGTCACTGTGCAGCGCTGTCTTCGAGCTCTCAACAGTCCGGTACATTTTATAAGAACACGCTCTTCTTTTTTAAGCTAAATTTAAGCACGCTAAAGCAGGGGATATTTTAAAAATAATTCAGCCTGGTTAATCGTGTAAATTCTCAGTAAGTATGAAGACTCTTTTAAAACCACTAAAACTGGGGGTTTGATTCTTCAATATACAGAACGGAAAGATGAAGAAATATCACTGAAATTTGGATTTTTAAATCTTTACTAACAGTTTTAGAACACCTTTTATTAGAGACAGATAATAAATATCCTCATAATATATATTAATTGCAGAAATGCAAATGTTTTTTGTGCGGAGTGCTGCAAATCCAGGAACTTTAAACAGCTGAAGTTAAAATCTCTAAGCCGAGCTCTCTCTGCATGTATAATATTATGACAGACTGTGCTTAGGCCTGAGGGTGTATGGCCCAGCTAGTAATTGCTCCACAAAAGACAGTTAACAGTTCCCTTGCTCTTCTCTAACTACCTTCCTGACTGCTTATTGAAGTCTGATTTCTTACTCCTCTGGGTCATCATTCATCAGTCCTACAGATCCCACTGGGAGAGACCGACCAGACCTTTCCATATCCCTTGTTGCCAGAGGCCATTTCTGACGGCCCATGATATAGAAAATGTCTTCACAGCAATCCAGTGGGACAAACTATGGTTATAATACCCAAATAATCATTTTGCAAATTATCATAATTATCAATCAATCATCTTGTGTGAACAATGTGTTTCTGAAGTATCAGATGGTTCCTGTGACCTGTAGCATTTTGAATATAATAATAAACCGAGAGAGATTTATGGCCCTATCCCACTTTGCATCTGCAGTAACAAAACGTTTGTTCGGTTTTACTTTTGTTTTAGGAATAAAAGCTTTCCATCTACCTAGGTTTCTTGATTAGTACTTGACGCTTTCTAAGAGGTCAAGATTTCTAATCTCACCCGCTTTTCTAACAGTAACTTTATTTTTAAAAGATCTATGTGATTTGGGAGTAGAGAATAAATTACTGTGCTGCATAAATTACTTCTGGTTTATAGTGTCATCAGCATTATGCTACGAGCTTCTAGTATTTTGCAATGTAGGTATGAAGTCAGCCAAAGCAGGGGGAAAAATTGGTTTTGTCTTCAGTTTTTGTTGTTCTGTTTTTACAATACCAGATTGAATCCAACTCTTTTGAAGCTGATAGCATCTCCCGCTCCCTGTGTAGTACATTCTTGTTAATGGATAAATTCAAGCTCTCGAGAAAGTCAAAGAATAAATTTAAAGCCTTTTGCCAAATGCCTATCCTATTGGATTTTGATAAGACGGCTATTGAGCTTTAATAATGTCTTCTATCCTTTTTCAGCTGGCCCTTAACATGTCTCTTTATTTGTCCCTAAAGCCTCTTCAGCGATGCCTTTTTATTACAAGTCTCTCAGCTTGCTCTCAAGGGAGACAGGGTCGACAAGAGTGATAGATAGATAACTCTATAGATTATCTCCCACAGATGTTTTCTCTCCAGTAGCCCCTCAGGCTATTCCCTCTAAGTAAACAGAAACTAAATAGAGAGTCTACTGAAGAGAGAAGTCCCTGAGGTCTCTTGTCACCACAGTCAGAAAAACAGCCCATCCAGAGGAGGTTGGCTGGGAGCTCTATACACAGAGCCTCCTTCCATGTGATTCTCAAACCATCATCCAAAGTGACTTTTAGATGAGAGAGAAATACACCTAGCGTTGCTCCCTGGAAAAAAGGTGTCTTGTAACGGACACTGGCCTTGTTTCCTGCCGGGGGAAGTCTAAATCTTCCATCTTCCTCTCAAAGTTAAATCAAAACGACAATGAAGATAATGATAACAAGCCATTTTTTCAATGTATTAAATGCAGTGGAAAAGCTTGAAAAATTCAGAGCAAGAGAACATGTGAGCTGCTCTCTAAGCAAAATAAACAGACTGCAGGAAGATGGCTTGGAAAAAAAGACATCTGGGAATATGGGACAATATACCCACAGGTATAACTTACGTATTTGTGCACATCTCTGAATGTATGCATTCAGTTCACTAAAAAAAGTGACTCTCCTCTTTTAGCATTACTTTCACAATCGATTATTTACAATTAAACAAACAGGATGAGGAGCTGATGTATATTTGTGCGAGTTAAACTAAATATCAGCAAGCAAAGTAGATAAAAGGAAAACTTGTTAGGAGTATACCACGTTTTAATCTATGGCACAGCACATTTCCAGATACGGAAAAATGATCCTGGATACAAGTCCTTTAATAATATTGCTAGAAATCTTAATTCTTGTGAGACGACCACTAACAAACAAATCAGCTTTCTGGTGTTAGTGGTCCCAGCAGAAATCACAGTAATACAAACTGAAAAATACCGGACATAGTGGGAAAATACTTCTTATTTTGCTCTAAGCCAAAATATATTTATTATACAATATAGTAGTGTCTGCTATGCTATATCTTCAGACTTTTCACTGCCTTTCAGTTTATGAAAAGTTACTAAGAGAGCATTTTTCTTCTGGCAGCTTAACAGCAGAAATACTACTGGGGTCAGGTTTTAAGCAGAGATTGCTTCCTGTGCATCTTCCTATACCTCTCACTGCTATCACGCTTCCCTTCCCTGCTCTGTTTTTCACTGTTTTTACAGATTTTCTCTGCACTCTAGAGATTTTTTTCTCTTCCTAATCCTTGTTACTACCCAATTCTGAACCTGCGATGCAGCAGTCAGTCAAATGAGCCACTGCAAATCACGGTCCCTCTGTTTGGCTCTGACTTCCTTTTCTCCCAGTTTACATCAGCCCACCCACTACCGTTACATTTGTCTTCAGTCACCTTCTCACCACCAACTTATCTCCGAAGGAATAGGAATAAATTGAAGTCAAATCTCAACCATTGTGTCTTCAAGGATATGACAACTGAATGATTTAGAGAGGTTGGAAAAGGAAATCTTCTCCCAAGAGGGTTTTGTACCACTGGAGCAAAATGCTCGAGTACTACTCACAAACAATTTTAAGATACTACAAAAATGGTACAGAATGATTTTTCATTCTTTATTTTTCACTTTCTTCTGACTGAAAAGCTGTCTAGCAGTAGTCTTTTCACAAGCCATAAAGTTTAGACTTGAACTCTTTACCTTACTGCTTTGACCTTTTTTACCCTAGCTGTAAAACCCTACTGCCCATCCTTCAATAAATTTATCACCTCATAAACTCCCACTAGTGCTTCTCTACAATGCATTTAAAAGACAGCAGTGGAAGGCCAGACCTTCCCCCCTTGTCAAATATCATAATTGTCCAGTTTTATACCTGCTGTACAGGAAAATATTTTTCAAAGACCTGTATTTTTTGCAACATTCTCCTTTGAAATAAAAGTAATGAAGTTTAAATACAAAACCATGTATTGAACATAAAGCTGCCAGTCTAATGTTTCCTTCTACCCTTGTTTCATACAAAGCCTGCTCTCTTTAGGGTAATGTAGATCCTGTGAGGTAGGGATGTAGAATTTATTTGTGATATTGTAATTAAAGACTGAGAAAGAAATAGCTGGGCAGTTCTGAGCCACGGAGAATTTACTCCATCCTTGTGATAAGTGCGTTGCGATAATAAGAACCTGCCACCTTGTCACCATGTCTGTTCAGACAAAAGGATCCCACAGAGGCAGAGACAAACACCAAATGAGTTATGGAGATGAACAAGGTAAAAAGTTCAGCAGTATTGCGATAGGTCCTTTGCAAGGTCATTGGATGGTCAAAGGACGTTTCATATTGGTAGCCTGGCTTTCTAAAATAAAAGCTTATTTTTCTCAACATGGCAAGAACAGAACGGTCCATACCGGACATGTGTCTAAATATCTTTTCCCAAACTAACTTTGGAGCCTGACAAGTATTATATTTCACTTTGTTTGGCAGAGTGAAACAAGTGTTTCCTTTTAGCTTTCAGAGTTAAGCAGCAGTATTGAAGCTCGCCTAAATGGATGAATAAAAATGGCAGTTGCGGCAAGGTCCAATTTAAAATATTTTCCACTTTCAAAAACTCATACTTTATGAATAGGACTGTGAATACCCATTGTAAGACAATTGCATATGAAAAGAATTACAGCTGGCTCATTATTTCAACAAGGACACACTACCTCTAGACATCTAGAGGGGCCATAATCAAATATGACTTGTAACACTTTACTTTAGTAAAGCCGTTAACCAAAAGATAGCCATGGAAAGAATGTCATTTTAGCGTTACTGAGAATAACCCCAACCAAAATAGTAGACTGGCTACTGAAATATGTAGTGTTGAGGCTGCCTCACAGCTACTATGAAGACATTTATACAGCTGGGCTGTATTTGGAACACATTTTTCTCTGGTCAGTATTATAGTTTAAGCATCACAATGTGATGAAAAGCACCGGTAATACATCATATGAGTTAAATTTTATCCTTTCATATATCTACTCCTTTTCCCTTGGACTTCACATAAGCCACATTTACATGGTGAAGTGACCTCTAAAAATTTAGCACTTTTAACAAAGGACCAACATTTTCTTTTACTGGAAAAGAGGTAAGTGAGGTTTTTCGATTTGGACTGGTAGCTGTTTATATTGTAGCTGAATCCAGGAACACTTCAAACTATTATTTTCTTTTTCATAAATACTGGAATCACAAAAAGACAAAAAATATGCCAATAGAACCACAACACTTAATCCAAAAAAGCAACAGCAAATATTGAAAAACTTTTATGACGCTATTGCCATACACACCTTTGTTCAAAAGTAAGAAGAGAAAAAAGTGTCTAGGTGTATTTCAAAGCCGGACAGTAAAGCAACTTGCATAAGATTGATCCATATCCTACCTTTTTTATATTGCCCTCTTGGGAGGCCACCTCAGGGTCAGTCAGTATTTGCTAAGAAAAAACAAAACAGAAAAAAAACTAAGTTGAGTTGCAACTAAGAATGTTATAAAATAATAAACATCATCATCATCATCATCATCATCATCATCATTATTATTATTATTATTAAAAACTCTGAACTGCAGCAGAGTGACACAGACGTTTTGGAAGTTAGATGGAAGGCTTACACCAGAACTACTATTATATTCTCCCACACATTTTAAGGTTTTCTGTAGCTTCTATAAATAATTTCCTTAGATTTGGCTGACGAGAACATGCGTTTCTTTCCCCAACGGCGGGTGATGTAGGACATGGCACAGAGAGGACGGAGACCTGTGGGCTCTCCAGGAGCCGCCAGGCCCAGCCAGAGGAACGGCGACAGGGCCAGGGCTGGCGGCAGCCGCGCTCCCACCGCCCGTGTGATGCCGGAGGCATCTTCTGCCCCGCAAACACGAACGCTCTCCCCGCCGGCAGCCAAGACCTTGACACAGCACACCAGCAGCTGCACCCCAACGGCAGGGACCGGCGCGGGGTCGGGGGATGCTTCGGTACCCCCGCGCTTCCAGCAGCGGCGCAGGAAGCTCTGTAACTCCCCCTCCAACAGAGATGTGGTGGTACCAGTCATTAAAACGCTGCTGAGTTCTACCTGAGATTAGACCTAGGTCGGCAGGCGTTCGGGGAGGTCAAATACCTGAACTTGGTATCACGCTGGATGGCCCCATCAGGATAAACATACTCTTCATGGAGCTGCCAGACTCCAAGTATTTAAGTAGTTCCGCTGACCTCAGGGGGGTCTCGGGGGTCTCAGGTCAAGCACATACTCAAGTGCTAGGGTGGGGTCAAGGTACTTGGGACGTCCAGGCCCTGGCAATGCATTCTGGCTACCAAAGAAGAGCAGAAAAAAGCTCCAAGGAACAGAGATCAAAATGCAAGGAAACCCAAGACAAAATGAGAATGGTTGTACATTGCAAAGGAACCTTGCTTAAAAAAAAAAAGAAAAAGAAAGGGCCAAGGAGGCTCTGTTGCCTTTCAGCAGCTGAGGATTTGGCACAAAGTTCTTGGACCCCTTTGACCATGCCCAGGTGAGATCGACCAATTTAAAAATTTTAAAAATGTTGGCAAATACCTCCAAGCTCAGCTGTAATAACAACGTGTCATGTTTTAAATAGTAAGAATCCTAAACCATTCTGTATTTTACAACAGCTCTAATAGATAGTGAAATTGCGGTTTAGAAAGTAGCTGAAAACAAATAGGACCAAGAGGTGAATACCAGAGCAATAAAAATCTGTGTGTCCTGCACTGGTGCGTGCACACACACACGCTGAAATCTCACCCTGAGTTACTGGAAGTTAAATATCTATCTTGCACAGTTAGAAGCACGTGTCACCAAGTTGCTGGGGAATTGCTGACTGTTCTCAAGTGCGGAGCACTCACGGCTCCCGTTACTTTCACGGGGAACTAGCGACCCTCAAAAGCCTTTTGAGAATTGGGCCATGAAACTTTCAGAGCTGTAATATAAATATGCCTATGCTAAATGACTTAAAAGCCTTCATGGAACACTGCTGCTTCCAAATGAAGACACTTAACTATAATTATTATATGCAAAAAATCTCGAAATACTATTGGTTAAGTATGTGCATTCAGAGTGCATAATCCACCCGTTCAACATGACCGTAAACGTAGAGGGGAAAAAAAAAAATCAAAATGAAGTGCAAATTGGGCTGTGGTATAGTCCTATATAAACAGGCTTAAGAGTCAGGAATTCCTGAGTCTGAATCTAAATGCCAACACAAGCTTCCTTTTGTTGGTTTGGATAGATCTGCGCTCAAGGGGCAAGTTCTGTTCCTCAAACCATGGGGGTTTTTTTTCCCTCAATTCATAGCAGATCCCAAATTTCAAAATTCTTAGAGAACAGAATTTCTGTAAAAAGTATTTCATAAATATTCAAAATTGGTACTTCCACAGAAAAGCATCAGTGGCCGTTTACCTAACTGTTCATTCAGAGTATTTCAAAATGGCTGATTTTTGACAAGGTTAAATATTTTTTCAGTTTCCTTCTATTACAGAGCTTCTGGGGGAACAAACCCCAATTTCATGAAGAATTTTAGTCTTGATGGAACCATCTCCACACTCAAACTATCAGAACACTTACGTATGGGAAAAGGTATTCTAGCAATAGTAGGAGATCAGGAACTCTTTTTAGAAGGTATTTAGAAGGTATAGTTCCTTTACACCGGACTTTAAAAAAGGAAGATGATTATGTCCAAAATGCAACAGTACGGGACTAAGTTCTGCCACAGACTTTCTGCGTGGACATGGCCCATAACCTGAACGTGCCTAAATTTCCTATTTGCCCACGTCAGTAGGACAGGTTGACAGTTTGACGTTGAAACGGGTTTGGTATTTGGCGGGGTTGGTGTGTACTGTGTGCGTGTAGGGGCAGGGGACACAAACCAAAACGTCCTGCTGCCGAACCATTGCCAGGGCTCTGCCAGAGCCTGCCGAAACCTTCCCGGGCTGTGGAGGAAATGTCGAAATTCTTCTTCTGCATCCCCAGCTTGGAATGAAAACTGCCTGACACCACCTTTCTAGACAGAGGGAATTCAGCAGTCAGGTCAGGTGCGCTTGCACACTGTAAGCTCTGCGGGGCAAAGACTGTCCTGCGAGATGGCTCCCTGCAGCAAAAGGAGAACTTGACTGCGACGTGGGCTGTAAATAGTACCTCTAATTAAATGAGAAAGGGAGAAAGAGGGAAAGTAAGTACCAGATGCGATGTTTATTAATAAGAATAACAAAAGATACTTTGAAAATCGACTCATTGGGTAATTTTAGCTCAGGCTGGACTTCATCTTATGCGAATGCCATAAGACTAAATATAGCACTTGACGTGTACAGTGGGCTGCACTTTTGCAGTTAACACAGATGTTCTTAAATGTACTCAAAATTTACACCATATGCTTTTTCTATCAACTGATATGTTGATTTTAGCCAGAAGAAAGACAACATGTCAGCAGCAGCCACGTCAGAAAAACTTGTGTTTGAGGAATCTGGCTGGAGGTGCATCTCCTCCGAGCGTGGATGAATTTCACTGCATTTCATTTCCTGGATTCAGCAAACTGGTGGCAACAGAATCCTGACTTAGTTACATTCGTTAGGGATGTGCTATAATTTTTGCAAAGCCTCCTGAATGTATACTAAACATGTCAAGTAACACCATGTGATTCTTTTTGAAAAACAGTTTACAAGCTGGCATTCTCCAGCTGCAGTTAACCCTAATTTGATTACATTACCGAGACAGATCACAATGAGCTTATGTAAATAGTAACGTTATCCATTCATTCCGTGAGCTCAGATAAACTGTCATTTAAAAAAAACCCAAACCCAAAACTTAAATAGGCATGGCTTTGCATTCAGCAAACTCTAATGGCAAAGAGGACAGACTAGAACCTGCCCCTTTGTATCACTGTGAATCTTGATTTTTAAGAAGTATTTCTGCTCCAAGTTGGAAACAGAAGAGAATGCCTAATAATTCCACAGAAGTCGGCCTGCAGATAACAGCACTTTTTTCAATAACTTGTTCTTCATTATCATCTGATTCTTTAGTAAGGCCTCAATACACCACCGTTGAGGTCAGCAAGACTTAAAGCTAAGCAAGCACTTCGAAGTTTCCATCAGAGCCCAGGTATCTGCTCTCGAAGCCGCACTTCCCAAGCTGTCCTGCTCTACGCCCGCTCTGTAGAGCCCCTCGCACCCCCCGTGCCTGGTCAGCCCCGGTCAGCCTTACGGGGACGTCGCCTTCAGCTCTGGAACCCAGGTTGTGCCACCCACGCTGTCTTAAACCAGCCACCATGCATGCAAACCCCCATCTTGAAAACACTTATTTTGCCTTAAATTAGCTGAGGGACTCCGATTCTTACGTGCGCACAAGTTCCCGTTAATACTTCAGATGAAATCACCGGCTATGTCCCTACTGTGCCTAATCTGCTGTAGGTAATGGGTAAGTAACGCTGCTCAACCGAGATGCGATGACCGTACCCTCTGCGTGATCACCTGGTGCACGTGTGAGCAACGTGACACGCAGAGCAAACATTTTCTTCAGCCACCTCATTACAGCTTTAAAAAATGTCTCCGCTGTGCTACTGAGAAACATTCATACCAGCAGAGCAATCACACCAACCCGATGCTCTGCGTCCCAACCCCGGTCGGTATCTGCCACCTCCAGGACGTGGTCTCGCAGTAGGAAGAGCCGTCCGAGAGCTGCGATACGCACCAGTTACAACACGGCTTCCCATTTCCATGCGGCCACCTCTCCTGTCCAGCACACAGACAGCAGCCCAAGGATTCTCACGCTCTACCTGCTTTCTGCACCTCTACTCCAATTCGGCTCAGAAGAGAACACTGTTATTAAGCTACAAATCTTGTTCTTCATAATTTCCATTAATTATTCCTTCGAAAGTTTTATCCTGCAAAGTCCTGAGAGTGCTGGCCCTGACCCAGTCAGGTATTTAAGCGAGTAGTACTAGTAGATACTAGTACTCTGCGAGTACGTGTTGGCTCACTTGGCTCTAACAGCTACAGATTCTTTACAACTTTATGCCTGTGTCTATCTGGCTTTAGCAAACACCACAACAGCATTCTCTACTGTTTCCAACTTGGAGCAGAAATACTTCTTAAAAATCAAGATTCACAGTGATACAAAGGGGCAGGTTCTAGTCTGTCCTCTTTGCCATTAGAGTTTGCTGAATGCAAAGCCATATTCTAATGAATATTAGAAATTTTCATTTCTAATAGAAACAGAAATGTCGCATACGTGAGCGCTGTGCTGGGCAGGGGCGAGGAGCGCACAGCGGGCTGTGGGACCCCCTCCAGCGCAGGGCCCCAGAACTCCTCTCAGGAATTCGGCAGACGTCCCCACCTCCGGGCGCCTTGAACGGTGCTGCAGCACCTCGGTCTCGGCAGCAGAACGGAGGGTGTTCAGGTCACTCCCGTGCGGCAGTTCCAGCAGGGATATGGGAGGTTTGGTGGGAAAAAATGGATCTTCTTTTCAACTCTCTGCTAGTACGTGTTGGCTCACTTGGCTCTAACAGCTACAGATTCTTTACAACTTTATGCCTGTGTCTATCTGGCTTTAGCAAATATCACAACAACATTCTCACTCCCTGCTGCCCAAGGACAATTTTAAAAAAAAAAAAGCACATGAAGTATTTTTCATTGTTACTATTTGCCTGAGACATGAAAAGCCATTACTCATTTTATTGACAAATGCTGTTGCCGCAGCAGTAGAGAGCTAATCAACTCTGCCATTAACAGCTCTGTAGATGGCAAACAGCAAATGCACAAGCAGGAAACGGTTTGTTTATTTATTAACAATTTGCCAATTTTGCAGTTAAACCAAAAAGCTGATTTGTGCAAAATGTAGCACTGTCACAACAGTTGTTGCTTTTCTAGTTCTTCCATGAAGTTTGGCATTATATATAAGTCTTATATAGTACCCAGCCAGGTTATCAAGAACTCACCGCTGCTTTGCGGCCACTCCTTCTATCACAGTCTCGATACATCAGTAACCAAATACAAAGATTATCCTGGGTACCGCAGAACTTCAAAATGGCACACAATACAAAACCAATACAAAACTGTTGAACTCATTTGCAAATAATCATTACATAAATACAAAAAATCAAGCAGTAAATTTTGTAAGCTCTGAACTCTCTGTGGAAGAAAAATATCTGCTTGAAAAGCCTACAAATGAAGGTCCAAAGACTGAGTTGCCTGAAATTATATGGTAAATCAGTGGCAAAATTCTCAACCTTTTGCCCTCTCTAACAGACTATGTAGCCTCCCAATTGAATAAACTGGAAGAATTAATAATCTGATGTACTGTCACCAAAACTATCAAGTCCTGAAATACAAATGGAACTATCAGCTCTCTTCTGCACAAGAATGTTGTATGGATGGCCACACAATGCTTCATGAGCCGCGACAGCTTGTGCAAAAAGCACTAAGGGTGTTAATCCAGCTCACGATGTTATTTGAGTACTGGCAGGGAATGGGCTGGCTTGATATTAATTTTAATCCAGATGCTTTCTGTGTAAACATTTTCACCTGTAGTTTGCATATCTTTTTTACCTTCCAGCACAAAGAGACACTCTTCACCTGATTCCATAGAAGTTTCTTAAACACTGTAATGATTAATGTCCATTTTTGACACTTGATGCTTTTACCTTCCTAAATATAACGTCTCTCAGCTAGGAAGGCCTTGCCCAGGAATGCCTTTAAAACATGATCATCCCAAGACCCCAGAGGTGGAGCTATGGAAAAAGTCACAAATTATATATGCTGATGTAGGCCAAATGAATTGATTAAAAAGCACTATAGTGCTATTTGTGCATACAAGATTAACTCTGTTGGTAACAGACCTCGAAGGAGTGTGGGTTCATGAGGACAGAAGAACCATGTGAGCACAGTATTAAAGAAAATACGTATAAAATACACATAAACCTAATCTGGGATTGCCAGGCTTACATTGTGTTTCTTCACCGTCATTTGGTTTTCCACTGGGAAGCTGTCCCATCACTGCACAAACTGCTAAAGAATAAGCCTATTCAAACCCTTCAACCTCCTCTGCAGTTCGGCGCAGGAGGATGAGCAAGACAAGCTTTTGAAAACTGCAAATAGCGTGGCATGGGCTCACCCTGGTGATGACTGTAAGCGCGTTGTTAAACTTTGCATTCAGGAGCCGGAACCGTCCTTTAAATCGCATCAGCTACAATAGCTAAGTCACAGAGATGATGTTCTTTCATAGTAAAGCCAGGGGGAGAGAACCCACAGAAAACCATTTCAGCACTGAAGAATTTTTTCTATTAGCCGTATTTTTAAAATACAGGGATTTTATAGCACTTTCTGGCCAACATTTTACCAAAATTTTACATTTTCTATAGTAAGTAAATTTGTGAAGCCCTATTAACTTGAGGAAATATTCAATATCCTGCCTTGGGAATTTGAAACGAATGTGCCTGGAATTAAGAGGAAAGGGAGGAAATTCTTCCTCTTCTCTGAGAGGAAGAATTTCCTTTCCTGGCTGGTGAGTGAAGGAGGATGAACAGCACTACTCTGACTGGCAAGAAACACGCCAAGGGCTGAAAAGAGTATAAAGAATAAACCAACCATTCACTGCTAAGGGCAACCCCAGCACAATTGGGAACACTGTAGAGCAGCCAAACTGTGGTTTGTGGACCAGTAACAGTCTGCAAAGCCGTGGTATGCACTCCACAGACCATTTTATAACCATTTATTTTTCAGTTGAAAGTCTGAACAAAAAGGTGGTGCAGTGCTGCATGAAAAATGTTCAAAATTAGGAGGGATCCGTAGCCCAAAATTTCTGGTAATCTGCCGCAGGGAACACCTCTGCACTTGCTCATGCCTTATGTCCCGTATGGCTTTACAGAGGAATTTTTCCTGTTTGCCAACTTTCAGGAGAACAAAATGCAGTTTACAGAGGCGAATCATTACAGGTTATTCCAAAGGGTGTTCAAAAGAAAGAAACATCCTAAGTCATCTTTTAGCAAGAAATAGCACCTTCTTATCACATGAAGCAAACTTCTACACATCCAGAAAGGTGCAGGAAAATGTCAGGGGTAGTTAATGTTAAGAAGAATGAATGTCAAACATTAGGAATATGTTTAAGAACAAAGAGTGCAAGAAAGAAAATAAACACGCAATTAATATACATGGTATTGCAACTTCTGTATCACTTTTTAAAGACATAACTCCTCCATGACATTGTGATCAAGTTCGACTGCAAATACCAGGAAGTTAAACAGAATCTAATGGAGAGCATTTGTAATAACTTCAATAAGCTGAGGACTTAAGACTTTCAGCCAAGACAAATAAGAGAGGGTACTGATTAGTAAATGTCACCATTTCTCTTGCCAAGCACTCAGGGACTGGTGATAGGAGAGTATTAAATATAATCTCACGGTCTTTAGGGGCTCTTTGATTTTATATTGCATTCTTATCGGCTTCTTAAAGTCCAGTGTTAATGAGCATGAGAAATGCACTTGATAGTTTGGCAGGTTTGCTAAAAGAAAACGTATTTCATTCATTACATGTGTTCCTCGGATCCAAGTTAGAGATGCATTTCCCTTTCCTATGGCACCACATCTAACCTCCCTCTGTTCTTTTTCTCCATTTCAGCAATCCAACATCAGCTTTAGCAACCATCTATTTACTATTACTATTCAAAGCAAATAGGTTTTACCAACTACAGAGAATTACGGACCCTGGAGCAGAGACGAAACATTTACATAGTAAGTGCACACCCACTGCATCCCCCCTTTTGCAACACATAGTGATTCTTGAAAGAAGAGTAAGTCCCAATTAACAATGTAAGCCTGTAAGTCTTTTGTCTAGGATTTTGGTCACTTCTTGAAACTCCTCCCAAAAAAGAAATATGTAACAATACACACAAGAAAAAAAAAAGTTTAAATTAGTTCTTATTTTCTTTTTAAAATACCCTTACAAATATTATCTTGAACTCCCTTTTTCCTGAAGGGAAATTCCATTATAAAACTGAATTCTGGAAAGATGAAAGCGACGCTTCTCTCTCTTGTCTAGCACTGAGCAGTGTGTACAGTCCAAGGATTAAAACAGAAGTTGTAATTGTATCTGTATTTACCCAATTTGTTCATCTTCAAACCTGGGAACATGCCTAGCAGACTTTTATGCTAAATAAAATATGAGATCCTCTGACACAACACGCTTCTGAACTGCAACCCAGTTACATCTTCACTCTAACCACAGAGAAAAGAGTAGCAGGATGGAAGCTTAGAGTCATCAACTCTAAATTCTGTCTGCCACAGAACTACATAACACAATCACTTAATGTATCTAGAGGTATTTATTATCTGAACAAAAAATCATCTTGAAGAGTGAAGTGTAATGTTTTGGTTAACAGATAAAGCTCTGCTGTTTGCAGCAATGTAAATGGATTGGGCGGTTAGCTTTAGTCATATATGATCCATCTATCTTTTGTTCTCGACCCTTTTTAGTTATAAAAATGACCTTGATATTGACAGAATAATATAAATTAACTTCCTCTGTACTTCATATATTGATAACCTGTTTGTTAAGATGATCAGTAATAATCATAAGTAAATAAAGAGAGATCATACATCTTCTTGTGATGGCAATGCTGACATGCACTTGATCTGACGTATGGGGACCTCTGGGCTTCGGCTGAAGAGCTCATACTTCATATTAAATCGTGGCCTTTCTATCCAGGACACACATTGACATATAAATCTATATAAGGCAACGCACTCAAATCTTAGTATCTAATCATACCTGTTATGACTAGGATATCTTAGAAAATACCCTCAAAGGCAAGAAGTGTATTGAAAGGGATTCAACAAATACTCCATCTAGTCCCTAGAATAATTCATTATTTGAACACCAGTCATTTATGCCTCCCTTTGGGTGAGGTTCATACACAGCTTATCGACCGATTTGCCTCACTCTTGGTATCACCGGGGTGGCATTCATTTCCAATTCCGTTGGCAAGACTTTCAGAAACTCCCTGCCCTTCTCCCTTCAGCAGCAGAGGTTAAGTACCTTCAAACCTACATGGCAACATCAACACTGTTTCTCTTTTCTTACGAAATCCCCTTTGTCATAGACAAAGTCTTGCCATTGATGCTGAAACTGGCACTAATATTGTAGGAAACAGGAAAGTCTCAGCACTTCAGTCTCTCCATGCATACAGTTGCCAAAGAGAAGGACGAGGATTAGATGGACCAAAGTAAAAGATTTTCTTCTTCAGGTCTCAAGATACAGAGCAGAGCCAGCTGGCTTTGGATTCTCCCATCACCCGCGCTGAATGATACAGCCTCCATCCTTATTTAAATGTAGTAATTATACAGTTAAGAATTTAAGAAAGAACAGAGAAAAACGACTCATTTCATTCTCTTCCTCACAGCCTAAAAAGACACTGATTAGAATTATGAATTGTTTTACCACATTTAAAGAATATATAATGAACAATTTTTTTCATAGGCATGCTTGCCTGTCTTGGTTCAAAAGCCAAGTCTTTTCTCTGCCCAAGGAACACACAACTTTGCTGAGCTCACTGAAAGTGTTCTAGTTCCCCACATGCAAGCATGTCAAATCACAAGCACAAACATAAAAGCCAACTTGCAATTCACTGCATACAGAATTTGCCAAAAATCCAGCTCAATAAACTGCATCTATATCTAGAGCTTACCCTCAGTTCCATCAAAATAATGGCCTTCAATGTAACCATAGTAGTGCACCAAAGCTAAATAGCTAAGCTGTGACATGTACATTTTTGATCATTAATCACACTTGAAGGAAAATAAAGCCAATACGCAACGTTCCCACCAATTTCAAAAGTCTAAAGTGGGAAATGCACCGTCTCATTTAGCAGCTTAGTTTTGCTGCTCCCACTGTGAAAGGAACGAATGAAAACAGCAGCCCTCCTAAGAGCTGGTACCGTCCAGGGGGAGCGGAGGCTGTCTGGGAATGTAGCCCTGCCTGGCACGCAGACAGAAAGGATGGGATATGTCAATTTGATACCCATCAGCAGGATAACCTAACTGTCACTTTAACATGACAAGGTCATAGTCAGTCAGTGTGATGCAGTAAGAAAAATGGCCCATTAAAGCCTGAGAAGAACTGGAAGAGAAACATAGAGCTGATTATGAGATGCTCGAGTCCTATTTCTTTTAGTAGAAGACGCGGATGTTCAGTGCTCCTTTGCAGGGACGATCTTTTCTGAAAGAAAAGTAAGAAGATGGTGACTAGCGTAGCCACCTCAAGCGCCTGCCACAGAGAGCTTGAAGTCTACGTCACATAACTCCGATTTAATTTAGCAAAATATGTCTTTGATAAACTGAAGATATGAAGAGCCTTGCATGGGCTCTAAACAGGCGGGGAATTTTCTGTACTAGCGTGTTTCTTTCGTGGTATGATCTGTGTTAACCACAAGGAACAGCTTCTGCTATCGTATATGCCACTCTTTTGCCACTTGTCCTCAAGACGTGCTGCCGCTCAAATACGGAGTAAGTTCTTATTCTGAGTTGGTAAGTTAACTTGGAGAGGAATTCCCTGTAGTAATGTTCTGTGCAAGGAAAGAGAACAGAGAAGGGCACTTTGTCTTCCTTTATTCAGAAGTAATACTAAGCAAATGATACTCTCTATAAAGAAAAGTTAACACGGAATTATTCTGTGGACTAACTTCAGACATGGGCACAATCAGTTTCTTATTTAAAAAGCATACAGTGTTGTTTTATCTGAATTGATAGGGGGTGCCAGGTGAGTTCCCTTTTAAGAGCTGTAGAAACAATCTCAGACAGAACTGGATAATATTATGCTTGGAATGATAATATTGTGTTTGGAAAAAGTCAATATTTTACTTAATCAGCCAGACAGAGAGTGGGTGGCAATTTCAATGCATTTTCTTGAGACAGGAATTCAGGGAGTCCAAATGGAAATAAGTTTCTGGTTTTTTCTTGGGCTGCTGATGTCTTCCACAGGTAGGAATTTGTGTTCAGAGTGTTCAAGGGCGTGATATAATAGGATTGGGTATAGCTCCAGTGCTTCTTTGGAGGGAATGCCATCTTGAGTGTGTACAGCTTCACCTCACATCTGGTTTGTAAACCAGCTACGTTTCAGGAATTGACAAATCAGAGAATTACAACTGCAAGCTAAAAAAAATTAAACCTAAGGTAACCTTCAGAGCATCTGTATAACCAATAAAAATGAATCACTTCTCAAAATAAATCTACGACAGCGCATCATATGCTATGCTGTGTATCAGGAGCGTAGCAGGAAGCATGCGGTTTTCACTTTCTCAAGTATACAAACAGTTACTGAGACATAATACTTCATGGCTACAAGACTGTTAGTTGGTTTGGTCCCATTTCCACAACGTCCAAAAACAAAGGTAGTAAAAAGAATTCAAGAGTGAGCGAGAGAAATTTTATCTATGTAGATATTTGGCATTTGTCCCAAGTAAGCTTCTAGAAAGGATGCAACCTTAAGAGTAAATCCCTCAAAAGCCTCTCAAAGGCTTTTTAAGTAATTCCTGGGAGAGAAGACCTCCCGGTTAGAAGTGCTGGAGGTGTGAGGGCAACATACCCTGAACAGCAAGATCACAGTGCCAATACGACAGAGGATCAAGAGTGACGACTGATGACTGCTAGCACCGCCAGTTACAACGGGATCCGTTGCAAGAGAAAGCCTACTATATACTGAGCCTCCAGAAAATGTAGAGAGTTTTAAAATGTGACCTCTCCTTTAAGCACCCAACTATGACCTCCTGCGTGAATTCTGGATTTGGGGTGACTGCAAGTGATAGGATCCAGAAAGTTAAGACCTGTCTCTGCAGCTGTACCAGGAGATGCTGCTGCACTGCTACAGGGGTACACAGATCACCTGTGCTGCCTGGCACGCCACCGGGATCCCTCCGTCTGGTGCAGGTGTACGTGTGCTGGAGCAAACGAGGTTTGCTCATTCTTCAGGAAGGCCAGAAGCACCTACCCTCTCCACCAGGACCACTCTGGCCCCCAAGACAGAAATGGGCTTTTATTCCCCAAGAGAGAGGCAAGCCCTAATCTAGACAGAACACTGATTAAAAGAGCCAATTAATAACTAGAGAAATGAGCTTATAAATACAGTGAACACTTCATTTCTTGAGGTCGGGGAACTTGACCATTATCTGTCTGCTTGCGTTTTCTTCATTAGCCGTCTTCTCAGTAAAAAGAACTTCAAAAAGACACCTGCCAAAACGCTTCCCCCCACTTTGACCGCAGGCTTCAAGCAATGGTCCCAGCTGTCAGAGTGTTCGCTCAGAAAATTCTGAAATCTCTGCAGAAGACTTTCCTGAAGTAAGCCAAAATGGCTAATAGATTTTTTTTTTTTTAAATTCCATACGCTACCCTTAGTAACTCTAGTTGTTTGCTATCAGAATTAAAACGGATTGTACATTTGGAGCTTCTTTCGGAACAGTACCAGATTAAAAAAGGACTATTTTTTTCATTAAAAGTTTTGAAAAGCACACACAGTCCTCATTGTTGTTAAACACTCCAAGTAGAGTTCTGAAGAAAATCTTGGGAGATTCAGCTCTGAGTATTGATTACAAGGAGTTTTTTAATCTTGTGCCAAAAGGAACATTGAGGTTAAAAGATGGCTCCATACACGATCTTGCCAAATAGCATTTCTGTTTACATCTTAAAAAGCTACCACCAATAGATCATAGACAAAAAAATGTCCATAATGTATCCAGATGCTGGAAACTAAATGTATTTAAGCCATTGAAGAGGATTTAATGAAGAAAAGCAGTTTTTTAACTGCCAGCCTAAAGTAAATAATCACTGCTTTGAGTATAGTTGAGAGATCCTATCTTACCAAATCATCTGAATGTGCCATCAAGGAAACTGTCGCTTTGTGGGCATAACGTAACAGCAGTTGAACGTTGAACTTGGTCTTCCTCAACACCCTAAACCTCTTGGGATTGAGAAACTGTAAAGCAAGGACTGCAAAAGCAACAAAACTCCCTAGTGCTTGTCAGTCTGTACTGCTGGGTCACCAGGGTCAATTGGTCCTGTTTTGACTTAAGGAAGGGAAGGATGAACTCATTAGCGAAAGGCTGCGGTGATTTCCCCCCATCTGTCCGTGGCACCTGTTTGGACCAAGTTGGAAACGGACCAAAACCTGGCAAGTTGGTCGGTGGCGGCTGCTCTTCCTCCCAGCACAAACAGGTGAAGAGCTGTAAAACGAACAGCACGGCTTTTACACAGAAAAACACGATCAACCTCAGCTGAACGTTCATATGTTTCTTGCTGAAGGCTACTGAGTATTTGGCATCGTACTGCAGGTTGGGCTAACATTCAGACAGTTCCATAACGGACTTCGATGCTTCGGATGAGTTTGTGGTGTCTTCAATTTCTCAGAAGGCACCTCCTCACCCCATCCTTCCATTCCAGGCTTCCTAAATATCACCACTGTATTAAAGATGTGCATTTTTATAATGCAGAAGTAATTTGCATTTCTTTTTTTTTTGTTTGAAACAATAAAATAATGATTTCTGGTATTAGGACAAACAATGGAATAAAGCAGAGAAGCAAGGGGAAAAAACATACTATATTATATAATTACCTGTTTTGCTACAGCCAAGGATGTCAATTTGACTGTAAATTTATAACTCACAATTGTATGTCCTCCTTCCCTAATTCAGGCACTCAGCCTTTTGGTTAGAAGAACCTTAAAATTATATCCAAAGCAATAATCTGGCTGACATTTAGCTGGGACAGGAGCTCAACTTGACTAATCCCTCACCTCCAAAAGACTTACTTTTGTGCTCTCACTTTTGCCAGGAGTGTAATGACAGTGGCATTTTCTGCCAGTCTATACGGTTTCTAAATTGTGTTTTGGTTCAAATAATAAAAAGTGAAAAGAGAACTTTACAACAACGTATCCAGGCTGCACTAGTTGGTGAAAGTACCAAGAGTTTAATTCACTATTCCAAAAGTAAAAGCTATTTAAGCAAGAGTTCTCAAAAACAACAACCAAAAAAGGTAAAATATCTGCTTGGACTGATGCGTAATAAGCGCACGATTCAAACTAATACAGACAATTTAGTTTTTTGGAATAACTTATTCCACAACTCTAAGTTTTAAGTTTGGGGTTTTCACGTTCTTGAAAGCCTTCCAGGATATCTCAGGAACAGCCGTACGCAACGCAACCCCGGCAGTCCTGGGGGCTTCCCCAACACGCTCAACAGATACATCGACTCCGTTACTTTATTCAGACAGTACATTGGATGGTGTTCTGCAGGCATTCTACACGGAAACAATTCTTCAGGTGAAAAGGAACATTCCTCCTTTATCGGAAAATAAGCACGAGAGAACATTTCCATCCCCCTTTTGCTCCCAGAGCCTTCTGTCTATACAACCAGTGTAACTTTTATACTGTTTTTCACCTTTCAGGATGCCCAATGAAATGACCAGGTGAGCACAAACAATAAAATACAGCCAAAGAAGGAACAGTCCAACTTTACTTTTGGTTTTCTCTTGTGCATGTATGAAAAAAGATTATATTCTGTAGAGGGAGATTTGGCCCTGTAGAATTGCTGTCCTAAGTCACTTTAAAAGAATACACAAAGCAGCATTTGCAACATCATCTCATGAGCCATAACACTAGAATTCAAGTTTTATGCATTTGAGTTATATGCATTTATTTCTCACAGATTTCGTGCAATCTGGCTCAATTATGAATTTGACTGCTTTTTTTGCAGAATATAAAATCCTTTTCCTTGCACCACATAATTGTGTTCCATGGCAGAACTGGTATTCATCATTGCCCCGCTGTCCCCTAGCCTAAAAGATAAAACATCCACAGGGTAATAAATGTCAAACTATGATTATTGATGCTTTCAATTAAATTGATTATCTATTTGAGGTGCATAGCATGGTGATTTATTGCTGTCTCTTTACGTTGTACTTGGCACAATGGCTTCCCTGAAAGGTGAGCGTTTTGACTGTTTCAATAGATTTTCTATTAAATCTGATTTTTCAAAAGTGGCTCACAACCACCTCAGTGCTCGGTTAACTGAAATGGCACCTGATCGAGTCTGAAATACGCTACCTGTTCTCTGTTAGCTTCTGGAGCATAGAGGTTAGGAAGCAATATGTGAAAATAGAAAAGGAAACTTTCGTTTAAGTGTTAATGGAAGGACAGAATACATCCTTGATTTACATCCCTCACTCAACAACTTTTATTTACAGACTATATTAGACAAAAAGTGTGTATAATCTTGAGCTTTGTTGAGTACTACCCACCTCAACAGAGAGATGAGATGACCTTCGACTCGTCTCTAGCATTGTGTTTTTATTAGTTTCAGATAACAGGAGCTATAAAATTCAAAGACATTTGCTCACCAATGATAATCAGCAGCTGCTTCACAAACAAGGCTTTTGTTAACTGCGTCATGGTTAAGGTGACACAAGTTGACCCTTATCTGATAATTTACTTGAAGAAATGCCTTATGTGGCTGGACAACCTAGTACCAGCTTCCACTGCTGTTGTTTCTCCAAAGCACAGTACAGTTTGTTTCAGTCTGTTTCAAAAAGCAACTTTGGCTCGAAACCACGTATAGTCTCAGCAAGCTATGCATGTTTTGTGAAATGCAGGGAATTAGCATGAGAAAATCGTAATTCTCTTAATGTGCTGTTCTTGCTAGCTATGAAGAAAAATATGTAAAACTTATCTTCAAGCAGGTAGATGTAGAGAATCTCAGCAACAAACCCCACCATTTTCATGGGGAAAACATTCAGTGCTGATAAGCCATTGACTTTAAATTTGAGACAGGGACAAATTTTCCTCCGTTATTCCCCACATCTGCTGTTCTCAAGTAATGGGGAAGCACCATGTCAGATAACCTTGTGACTGAAGTTCCTGGTGCAACATCATGCCTGACCAAGTTTCCCACCATTTATTATCAGGAGCACCCAGGACAAAAGACAGAAGCCCAACTGTGCTAGCTGATATGAATAAAAAAATACAAAGATGAGTCTGCCTAAAAGACCTCGTGAAATAAGTAAACGCAATAGATAAACAGTGAGAACACAAAAACAGAAGGATTACTATCCCAATTTTACAGACAAGACTGAGACAAGAAATTAGGTGATGTGCCCAAATCACACAATCTCTGGCATTTAGAAATTGAGTTTCAAGCTCCTTAGACCTAATCTTAACAATAAGGCTGTCATTCCTCCTCAGATGCAAACACCTTTGACCCCAGTAAGCTCAGAATTATACACACATCAATTCAGACTTTGAAGCCTGGCTTATCTCTCAGTAGTGTAACTGTCCCCTCCACTATAACTGAGCTATCTGAGGAAAAAACAAACAATCAAGGAAGAAAAAAGAAAAACAAAATCCCTACAGCTCAGGTCAGAATTAACTATTTTACATTTGCTATGTTCTACCTCCATCCTGGCAAAGCCCAAAGGGCTTTATAGTTTCTGCGTGTATTAGGAATCCATTAAACACTAACTGAAATGTGACCAACTTCAGAGAGGAACCACAGCAAGTATCTAACAACCCAAAGCAACCCTGCAGAAGAGGTAAGGGCAAATATTAAAGTAGCATTTCCATTTGATAGTGTTGGCTGCACTTGAGAATGCAGAATGCAATAATCCAGGCTTAAATCCGGTCATCAAACCAGGGTGAATACCAGTTACGAGTTTCTGACATACCCCTATTCGAAAAGTCAACTCGCTAATACCTCGGGTTCATCAGAACATCATCCTGGAGCATCAACTCAGAAGGACAAGTGACACGATCCCTGCACAGCCCTGGGTTTTTATTAAATGTCCCCCCTCAGAGTATTAGACCCACCCCTGGCTGACCTGTAATAGCAGATAAAAAACGTACTCCACGCTGGCGTGGCACCAGCACCTGCACTGCCTGCCAAAGATGAGGCTTCAGAAAAAGCACGTGGAGATTCCAGCTGCTGGAACATGTTCTGCAGCGCTGGACGTGCGGGTCCCCACAGCTACCAGCCACACGTCAGGGGTAGCCAGCGCTGGGATATTGAACTGTGAAGCGCGCTGAGAAAAAGCGTATGAGAAAGACCACAGGCAACAGGGAATTAGGACAAATTCTTTTCAAAACTACAGATCAAGGCCAATTTGCTTAGCTGTTTCTGAATATCAAGGCTATTTCCACAAAAAGATAAATATATGTACTGTAAAGTTTATGTGGCCAGCCACTACCCCTGCAGCAGAGGTTAGAAAATGTGACATCTGGTTTCCAAAGGATCTGTGTGTGGCCACGCACAGTTGTAATTATAGCAACAATTTGTAGAGAACATGAATGTCTTTTTTTGGCTTGAAGGATGACACTAAAGGCTTGGAAGGAAAAAAAAAGACTAAAAAAAAAAAGCAGGAAACCCCATATGATGGAAGGCACCGACCTCCCTCCTTAGCACACATCACAAGCTCCCAGACGCATGGAAACGAATTCCAAGTAACCCTCCGTGGCGAGGGTTACTGCATTGCTCCATGAACACGGACTGACGGACGGAATGCGCCCGTTCTGATGGGAGCAGCGGCTCGGAGGTGAAGGTGTTTGCATATGTAAAGTGCCTGGACGGCTTCCAGTCCTCCAGAACGGAGAAAAAAGTGCGTGCACTGGGACGCAGGAGGAACACCGTGTTCGGGCTAATTCTGCCGCCGCGCCTGGCTCTGGCATGGGGGGTACGTCCACGTCTGCGCACAGCGAGAAAGCACCCCCCGTGTCACCCTGGGCTCGTGCTCCGAGCGCTCTCTTTCCACTGCCTGACAAAGAAACAAAAAGTGACCAAGTGACTCAAGGGGACTTGCTGGTTTTTATTTCATTTGACTTGAGAAAAAAACAAATTCCTTCACCCTGAAAAATTTTGGAACCGTGAGTACCACTCCCTTCAGCACGGATTGTCCGCAAACGCCTTCCTCTCGGAAGCAATGCACACAGGAGGTCGCGGCAAGCTGGCCCAGCAGCCTGGGGAACTCAGTCCACCACTACTCACTCTCTGCATTCTTTGGATAGCAGGATAATGATTAAAAAAAAAAGGGAAGAACTTTCTGAGCATTTATTGCTGCTTCCCATACACGTTTCTTAGAATTATTTTTCAAATTTTATGGGGCAAAGTTCTGCCCCAGAAAAGGCAAAGAAAATGAAAATTGAAATGGAGACAACTGTGGTTACTTACTCAAGTTCAGTCTATGCCTCACAGATCTTCCCACCCAGCCCCCCCAAAAATTCCTAAATCCTCCCAGAAGTTTAAATCACTCTCCCTTTCCTTCCTGTACTAGATGCTAGAATGTGCCTCTTCAAAGGAAACTAATTCTTGGATTCACCGATGGGCTTGGTTTCATGCAAAAAGTGCTGGAGCTCCCTGTTTTGGCAGGAAGCATCGTGAAAGGCCTGTCTCAAAAAGGAAACACATATTTGGCCTTCTATTCTGTAACATTCAAGCCTGGAACCCAAAATAAACTGCTTTTGCTCTCTCCCTTTCTTCATATCAACTAAGTAGTACCGTTTTCATATCAGGTCATAAATAACTGCCTGCTGAGATTCACATGAATGAAGAAGCTGCAAACTGACTCAAGAACAGCATCTTCATTCCTGACAAAAAGAAACCATCGTACTTGTACTTCAGAGTTATCTGACTAAAGGCAAGGTCCTTTTTTTTTTTTTTTTTAAATAGGGACACATTGAAAATGTTACTGTCTTATCATGGCAGCTGTACACAGCTATCAGTAATAACTGTGACGGCTGGACCGGGCTGTGGCACAGAGGAACTGAGTAGGCATCTGCTCTGTTTAACGCACAGGAAGCACAGGGCAGGTTTTAAGAAGTATGCAGAGGATGTAATGGAGCCTCTAATGTGTTTAGGTTTCTCCAGCGGAATCTAGTTTTATCAGAAAACAAAGGTCCTGATGGGATTATCAGCAGAAAGAAACCCAGAACCTGTCTAGTTAGGAAAGGGGCTGTGGAGATTGTTATGTCAAGGTGCAATAGCTTCCTTCCAGGCAAAACTGAAAACTGCTTCTGTAAATTAGTCTCCTCCACCAAACCTACTGGAATTTTTAGCACAAATAAATCAGTGCTTGCCTCATGCTAATGCCTTGTAGAAAGGAAAGAGAAATGAAGATGTCTCTCTAGCACGCTGACGTTGCTCTGCCGGCCACCAGTATCTTAGCAAAATAGAACGTTACTTTAAGCAGCTTATTAAGAAGCGTACAAAGTTTGTCCCTGTCCCCAGTGCTGCAACGCACTGCCCATCATGATGAATCAAATAAATGTCTAAAGCTTACAGGCATTTCACACCTTCAGTATCACTGTTCCATCTTCAGCTAATTAGCCCTCACAATACACAGAATTAGAGCAAAAGGTGGGGTGGGAGCAGCAAGGGGGAAATAGGAACCAAATGTGTAAGAAACTTTTTCACAGGCAGATAATAAGATTGCCATCTAGAAAGCAGTAATTATTTGTGAACTTGATCCTTGTCTCGTTATTTTTTTGTTACATAGTTAATAAAACAATCATCATAATTATTTAAATTCAAATACCAGCCTGTATAACGTAAAAACGAGCCATGTCAATCTGTTAGTCTCAGGTCTGCTCGGTGCAGCTGTATAACAGGAAAATATCAAGGTGAAGCCATAAAAATCAAAGCTGGTGCCTTCTGAATCTCCCAAAGGTCAGTGTGGACAATTCCCATCACTAAGGAGTTTCATAAAATCCCGATTTACATCCTGGTTAAGGTATTACAATACACTCAAAATAGTGTTTGGATTCAAGGGCTCTTGATGAGACCATGTAATAGATACAACATAGGTATTTTAAACAGAGAACCACAACAGTGCTGAAAAACACAGCCAGATTTTTTCTTCGCCTCCCCTATCCCTGCCGACTCGCACTGTTCTCTCCCCACTCCTTTCTCTCTCGCCCCTTTGTCAAGTGGTTGGCATCCTCCGGCAGTTCTCAAGGATTACGCTCTTCACGTGGTAAGACGTATCATACAAATCTGTTCCTCTCACACAAGCAATACACAGGAATACCACTACTATCATTAAAAAACAACTGCTACGGCTGTTGGGTGACACTTTGTTTTGTTAAGGATGTGGAGGGGCTGTTCATCAACAGCCTGAGCCTTTATCTCCAGCACAACGTTCACCCAGTCCTCTGTGCTGTAACAAAGGGTGCCTGGTTTTACCGATCGGTTCCCAAAACGGCTGTAGATGGATCAGAGCGGCATTCCGCCTCGCTACGGCTACCCGGGGTCTCTGTCTGCAGACAGAAGCAGAGGATGAGACCATACACGCCGCTGCTGCTGCCCTCCTCCCTTTCCCCTCCCGTGCCCCCCTTCTGCTGTACCCTGGCATCCCCTCACCTCCCCCACAAGCACCAACTAAAAAAGGGAAAGAATGAGAAAGTGAGTACTCTGTAGCTGGCACCGCAGACAATGTGTGTCTTGTGTGAGTAATTTAGCACTATGGCCAGTCAATCTGGTTTCTGGGCCCAATGCCCTGACCCTCTTTAGAGCTGCTCTCTCTCTCCAGCACAGTGTGAAACATTTCCTTTCACAGCACTGACACTTTGCAGATTGAGACGTCAGGCCTGTCCAACTGCAGCAAATTAGCAATTTTTCTTTTACTAATTGGAAATAAAAATGTTTGCTAAGGGAATAATTTGTAGGAATGCAGTGTTAGGTTTCCGGCTTTTTATAAGGATGCTTTAAACTTTATACATGTGCACTTTTCTTCTGTTTTGATGCCTTGCACTGTAAATTTTAATAGGTTACTCGACTGTTAACTTTACAGTCTCAGCCTTCCAAAGGATTAAATGAAGTTTTTAATTTATCTTCCTCTCCAAGGCAGCAGGGTCTTCTTAAAGTACTGCCTAGCACAGCTTGCCCACTTCTCAGTAAGCAAAGAAAAAGAATACAACCCCAAAGGGTTAAAAACATACATGGCTACGTGGCATCTGGATGAACCTCGGGCAGGCGATTTGTTTGCAAAGCCTTCAGTTCACAGCTCTCCAAAGTTCCCTATGAGCATGGTGGAGAGAGATGGGTAGCAGATTCAGGAATGCTGTTCAGCGTTAACCTGCCACAAACGGGCAATTTCATCATTTTGAATCCACGTATTAGCGCAGTGGTTGCACTCTGAACAAACACGAAGCGTAACAACCGCCTCATGTGTCTCTGCTGGTAAGGAAGAGGGGCAAGGAGGCTCTTCTCTCCCGTTTTTTAGCTTATTTGCACTAATGCAGCTCTGCCCATTCGTTGAGGGAATAGTAATACTTTGGGCCGGCTTTGGTGGTGACGGTGTCTGGATTTTTAAACTCCTCTGACATGCAAAAGTGGACTGGGGACACTTGGATCTATTTGATCCTAAAAGTCACTCCAGTTAAGAAATGGCATGCAAATGGCAGTCAATAAAGACTTCTTCAAATAAAAAAGTTCTTCAAGAAAGCGGGATCAGGAAAGAGCCTCCTATAATCTAGAAAAACCTGCTAAGAAACTAGAATTGAAAACAAAATGCCCTTTTGCTGCAATACAATATTTTAGTTTAACATGTCTCTGTAATTCTGAAGGCACGGAATGTCTTCCTGCAAACCGCACTCAAGCAGTAGTACATTAGCTCTTATAACAATGCCAGCACATAAAGAGTTACTGTTCTTTCCCCCTGCACCCCCCCATAAAGCATTTGACAGCCATGCCTAATAATTCTTTCTGGTGTGGTTTTTCTTTTTCTTGATGTCTTTATGTGAATATGAAGCCAGAGTGAAAGGCTTTGGGTGACCCCCGTGAGAGAGAAAAAGTATGAACTACAGAGAAAAAGAGTGAGATATAGACTCCCTGCCGAGACATAGGCATCTTCTCTGGCAGCTCACAACTTGGCTTCAGAGGGCCTTTGTAAAGGAAAAAGGACTCTTCTTCACTCAGGCTGTGACAATAGGTGTTTTGTCAGAGAGGGACAGGATAAAAAGCAGGGGGTGGGAGGCGAGATCATCATCGGCAAGGGGCTAGCCTTTGGGGCCTGCAGATGTTGGAAGGAGGATGATTTATTGCTCCAGTGTCCTCCGTGGCATTTGGCTACCTTCCCAGACCCCACCATTGGTGGCTGGGCGGGAGGAGGCAGCGCCGCACAGGGCGGCATCTCCCAACCTTCTACGGGCAAAGCCGGGGCTGCGGCGGGAGGGACCGGCCCAGCCCTGCCCTGGAAAGCCCCGGAGGGAACGCGCTGTACGGCCATTACTTCTGAACCGCTCTAACGCGAGGAGTTACAGGACGTATTTTTAGCTCCTCAGCCTGGAAAGGCCTAGCAGAAAAAAGAGGTGCGACGGTTACCTATAAATTACAGGCACTGGCAATCAGGTCACAGGACAACTTTGTGCTTAGAATAACCAGATCCAGTTAAGCCATCTTCACCCCAAACTTGAAACTGAGAAGCTCGGGGGTGTTTTTGTGGGTGTGAATGCGCAGGAGATTACCCTTCCCACAGCTCCTGTTACCAGCCAGTATAACTTAGGCTACTTCTGCAGGGCCCCGTCTCTGCCCATTCATTAACGAGGAGGGAGCAGAGCTGAGGGGCAAAGCTTTCTGCTGTAGGACAAGTGGGCTCTGCATCTGGCTGGCTGATCCCAAAGACAATTTGGTGTGGTGTGTGAATGGCAGGGAGGGATCCGATGCCTGTTTCTTGCTCAGAAACTACAGAAAGGCTCGGAAGCAGTGAAGGAGGATTTATGCAAATCAGCTGAGAAAAGGAACCAATATTTTGGATGTCTCTCCATACCCCAAAAAATCTCAGAACCGTTTGAAGTTTGCCCACTGCTCCATATATCCAGTATATTGAAAAGTATGCCAGATCACTGAGCCAGGAAGTTCTGGATAATTTCCAAGAAAAAGGAATCACAGCCTAGCAAGAAATACACTCCAAGACAGTATATTGCCAGGAGTTTGATTTAGGACTTTTGCTCCAGCTCCTTTCCTCTTTTCATACACAGTTTTCCACCACACTTTCTACATAAATACTGTATCCTATGGCTGACAGCCTCTTTTAGTAGATTTATCCGTCAGTGGATTTACTAAAAATGTTTTCTGTTGAAACAAGGGCACATGCTTCACCTCAGCAAAAGACAAATCAAGAGACAGTATTAAAATACAAACCCAGTAAATCCTAGACAAGATAGATGCAAAGAAAAATTTTCAGAGTCATTTTGTACAGAAACTGTTAGGTAGAAAAACTAAAGAAGTGAGAGACAAATGCAAAAGTGGAAAGTGACTGAAAAAGGCATGAAGGAAAATCTACAAAATTCCTGAGATGAGTGCCACAATAATAATGCTTAACAAAAACCCACTACTGAAGAGTGCTATTAGTTTCAATTGCCAAGACCCAATAGTACCTATTACGAGGGAAATCTCAAAATGCTTCGCTAAGCTCCAGACACACTTTTCTGCATGTACTCAAAACTGTTATATCCATTTACAGAAGGAAGTGAAGCATTCAGAGTATAAGTGACATGTCCAAGGTCACACACAGAGTCAACTGCAGAGTCAACAGAAGAGTAACTAGATCTTTGCTAAAATCCCTTGGCTTTGACTGCTAGACAATGGCTCCCCCTCCCACGTAATCAACCAGTTATGGAAAGGCATAAATGCGTATTTGCAGGACTAAATATGTTCACTTGAGAATAAAAATGTTTGGATTATTATCTATAAATTATATGACATTATCCAGACCCCTCTGGTTTGGAAGTTGGATAGAAATTTGATGAACTACAAGCAAGACACAAATGTCATAAGAGAAGCTTTGCTTTGACTATTTCTCTTCGTCTCTGCAAAAAAGTAAGAACTGCAGAGATATAGCAAAAGAACACAATCCCCACAGATCTGAATTTTCCAAAACCTCTCAAGTTGTTATTGTTATTCCTGATATTAGATTGTTTATCACTATTAGCATTTAATATTCTACTCCTCCTTGCCACAAACTGAGGTTTTCTAAAGTAAGGCGGTGACCACAAAGCTTGAGCAAAGAAGTCTATCTAAAAGGCAAAAGAAATGTTGTCTGGACCTTCACAGACTGTCAGGTCTCAAATGTCTCACATTTTCTGATGAAATTATTAATGCTACTCCATGAATAAGTCTTACATAGCTTGCACATCTTAGGAGCTGTTATTAAAATAATCAAGTTGCTTTTTTCTTCACTTCCATTTTTTGAGACTGTGTTTGTATATATGTACAGATCCTCCTTATTTGAGTGCAGCAAATCCTGTGCACTGCGCGGTGTCAAGCTCTCTGGCTCCTGAAGGACGTCATGGTACTGGAAGTAGAATGTATGTCAAACCACGCTGTAAGGGAACACGCTGTTAAAAGCTGGCTTTGTCTTTTTTTTTTTTTTTTTTAATAGGCAGTGTTTGGACTACGGACATGGATAATACTGCATCTTTAATGCTTTGCAACAAATTGCCACATCAGCACTAAATACCTCCACTTAATTTTTCATTTGGATTCGATGAAACATTTTTTCCCATGGAAGGAAAAGTCTGGTCTTTGTGATCGTGGCACTGCCAGCCCAAGTTACAGTAAAGGTTAATCACAAACAAGAGACAAGTAAAGTAGACAAAGAGCATCATACACTTCACTTTTCAATGGATGTTTTCATAAATGTATGAATAATTTAAATTATCATTGCCGAGTATTTATTCGAGTGTTTCAGGGGAAAAAAATGCCTCCTCTTTTTTTTCCCCTCCTTGATTCTTTTCATTTCTGTCTCATCTCTTTTATGTGCTGCATCGGCTGTTTTCTTGCCATCTGAATCAGTTTTTTGGAACAATGGGATGTATGAGGGCTGAGGGGGCAGTTGAAGAATACAGCCCTTGTTGTACACTCTGTGACTTGACATTGATTAATGAGGGTGCGGACATGGACAGAATTTGATAGAGAGAGAAGGGGAAATTGGAGGACCTGAGGGCACCAGAAGGAGGAGGGCAAGGAGATGACAGAGGGAAGACTAGAGCGATGCCAGTGACTCCGCGCAGTATGTGGAAACAGCGAGCGCAGAAGTCGTCCCACTCGGGGCCATCGACCGTGAGAGACCCGACATCGCCGAGAGGTTTCTTGTACCACGAGAAAGACCCAACCGTGACAGTGGGGCCTGTCAGAGTATCACACCTCTCTCCAGGTTTATCCTGCACGTCAAGACTCGTCGTGTCAACATAACCCTTTCCTTCGTGTGAACCTTCGCCCCCAAAAATATCGGTAGAAAAAGCTTTGCTGCTTCCTCTATTCTTTCAGACGTACCTCCGTCTCCACCCTGTTGGTTTACTTTCAAAACCTAAACACTGCGGTTTGTAACCTTTTCTGCAGGAGTCTGTAACACGTACGGCTGTGTTAAAAAGAACGTTCGGACCCAGGCTTCCCAGATGCCAGGGGAGGCCTAGGTCAGCTCCGCTTCGGGGAGAGAAAGTGTTCCAAACCCCGTTATTTCAGTAGGATGTCTTTTATTTTCTCACGTGAACACATCAGAAATACTGCTGCTGGTCAGAAGAGAGTAACATTCATACACTGAAAAGCCAGAGATGGTTTTGGCTGGCTGAATGTTTGGGGGATGAGGTGTGGCTTTTTAAAAAATTTCTTTTTTTTTAAGAAACCCCCCTTCTCCCTTCAGAAGTATAGGCCTACAATGTGCTTAATCACTCGGGGAAGTTGTGGGAGAAGAACAACATGTTTCTTGAGTCTTGCTGGGTGGTTCAGGTTTAATGAAGCCTGAAGCATACCGTCACCAGGTTTTCTTTAGTTGTATTAAATTGGAAAAAAATTAAGTGTATAACAGAAAAATTCAAAAAGCAGAACAATGAAAAATCACTGCAATCCCTTAAGATCCCATAATTTTTTTTTTTGCATACAGAAATCTTCAGATTTCTGTTGATAATGCAGCAGAAAAAAGCACTTAAATATGATTAAACCAAATTTGAAATTTGTCGCTTCAAATTTAGTATCATTCTTATCTGTTTTTTCACTGAGGTGCCAGTATACTTGTTCTTATCATGTATGTTCTACACTACTAACAAAAAGCTTAAGTCTAAGTAACAAAAATCTTACATCTAAGATATATTGGATTTAACAGTTCTGGAAGTTATGCGTAACATTTCTAGAAGGAGGGAGATAGGAAAAGACTGGTTTGACCACATGGAAACATTCTCATTTTGTCTCAAAATACAAGAATGCAAAATAACTATTTTCCTTAGGTGTGACAAATGAGTTGGAGAACAAATTTTACACGTTTGTTTAGCACTTCAGACTGGGGGACGGTTCCCCACACGAGGCACAGCATTGCCTAGAGGAATGGGCTGGGTCTCCCTTTGGTGGAATCGCAATTGTAGATGGATTGAAAATAATATCCTAAGGAAAATGTAAAATCAAGGAATTCCTCACAGTGTTAAATAACGCAATACAAATTATAAGGCAGCAAATAATAAATGCCGGGCATGCCACCTGGCCTAGGAATACAGATGGACGGTGAAGACACGTAAGCCCTGAGGTGCCATTCCAGTTGGCCCACGGTCATTTCTCTGCAGAAGAACGTGCTGCTGCGCAGAAGCACCGTCCCTACAGAGGCTGGCCAAGGAGCCTGAGGCAGAAGGGTCGACAGACACGATTCTTCCCACCCCGCTCCAGGGATGGCTGCGGGTCTTTCCTGCTCCCAGGCTGCCAGTGCTCTGGGCTGCGCACCACTGACCTGGGAAGTGCTCATGGTGAGACACTGGATGATTAGGATAAACAAGAGGAGGGCATCAACACAGCGTAAGAATAAGCAGAGAGCTGACAGACATCTCCTCCTAGTATTTGGAAGATGGTTTGCTAATTCTGCTGTTTCGAGGTGCCACTGAATAGCATCCATGTGAACTAGTAACTCTTAGGCCTGTCTTGTTGGATCCTGCCCTCTGCAAAGAAAGATCAAGCCTGCTGGCTCAGCCAGAACTGAAACGGTCACCAAAGTGCTCAAAAGCCATCTGAAAGCTTTACGCTGATCTGTGTGATGTTCAGTTAACTTCCTCGAATGGGCTTCGTCATACAAGGTGATGCATCAAGAACACGGTAGCCATCAAGTGAAAACCTGCTGTTTTAGGAGTGCAATACAGCTAGTTTTGTTCAGTGGTAAAGACAGACAGAACCTGCAGTATGTCTTGGAATTATTACTATTAAAAACACTAATAGCAATATATTTCTAGTCAGAAATCTTTACAGAAACCACTCTTGATGAAACCTGGAAAAAAAGCTGCAGTTTCAGTAATTTCAGTCATAGAGAATCCACCCCAAAACAGCAACAGCCCAGTTCTCAGACTCAAATTCAAATTGTTTTGCCTTTCTCCACCGCCCCAGATAAATTCGATATCTGCCAGACTACTGACTGTTCATGTGCTAATCTGACTCAGACTCTCATTCATGGCTGTTCTCTGTTGCATAAAACATTAAATGTTCATTTAAGGGGACAGTTGTCCCTACACCCCATGCGAGAGCTCTCACTACCAGCCTGCTGGCCACTCTCAGCGTGTCTCATTTTCCCTTCATGTCGGGGAGAGTGAAAGATCCTGGTTTTGCTGGCACATATATAAAAGGAACGCAGAAAAGTTTCACAGATGAGTACAGCCTCTCCTCCCTCTCTCTCATCTGCCATGACCACCACCAGCCAGCCACCAGCTTTAATGCCTCCCCCGAAGAGCAACACGAAAATCCTACATGGGGGTATCAGTTGCCTCCTGGCTGTTCGATGCACGCAACCTGTTTGAGCACCAGTGATTTCTGCGTGCAAAGACAAAAGCAGCCACCTGGCCCTGAACATCTGGCTGAGCGCAATGTCTTAGAGTTTTTCACTGCGGCAGAGTCTTCCAGCATTTCTCTTTCTCTCTCTCCTCTCTGCATCCAAGACAAGATATCCAGTGATCACCTGCAATGGCAGCCACAGAGGGTGACCTGAGCCCTAGAGCTACTGCTGGAACAAATGAGAGAGCTTAACTAGAGCAAGACTGGCATAAAAAGGAAAGAGAAAAAAAGGGAGGAACAAAGATTCCGTCCAATTTGCTCTTTTCGGCATTGTAAAAACTGGCCTGTTTCCCAGTATATCACTCTGCCATTGAATAAGGTCAATTGCAGAGCAGTTCTTCAGTCATCCTGATGGGTTTTCATGAGAAAGTGAATGGAGTGCAAATTAGCCAAAGTCGTCACAAGCTTTTTTACTGTCACTCTAAGCCTGACAGTCCAAAGGAAAATGAGGATTAATAAATCTAACGAACTTTCTCTATTATCCAAGCCAGGTTAGGAAACTATTTATTGTCTCTCTTTTTCTGTGTTTCATCCATTTTGCCTACTGTGGTGAAGCATTTCAAGAAGAAAGAAACAACAGACGCATGCACACACACGCTTGCACGCACACACAGAGCTTAACCTCTCCAAATCTGCTAGACAGAGCCACAGACATACCAGAAAATAAAGGCACTGGCATCATGCAAGCGAATCAAGAATTTAAAATAACTCTACCTTGTACATACCATATAGTTTTATATGAATCCTTACAGCTGCTGATTTCCATTAACTAATATGTGTTCAATGTGCTAAACATACATATTTTATGGGAGAAAGAATAATGACTGCTAGCAAGTCTTAAAAATTACCTTTTTTTTAAGAGCAAAAAATTGGTTTCAAGTTAAGGGGAATTTTTTTTTAACAATTATATCCACATGTGTGAAGTAGATTTTAGTGTAGTTACAAAAATTTTTTTTTTTAATAGAATAAGGCGTTTCGGTAGCTATCAGAATGTAAATCTTTACTAATTTATTAAAATCATTTGTATTTGGGTAGCTTTTGGAAAACTAGCTTAACTAAGAGAGAACTGCCTGGAACATTCTCAGAGGCCAGGAGGTCACGGCAAGCCTATCACAGAAGTTCCTCTAGGAACCATTTAGCATTTTTTGTTTGGGAGGCTTCAGTGTGTGTGTGTGTGTATATATACATATATATGTATGTATGTATGTAAGTCTAGCATAATGTATATCTGTCCAACTTCACAGTTGGACAAAATGTTATCCCATGTAATTTGTAATGCATTGTATTAGTACAGTAGTTTTCATTCAAGAATCTCAAAGTCCTTAAAAACTTTCATGAATCAGGCCTCATGCTGTCTGAAAAGATGTATATGTTTTCGGAATGCATGTTTTAAGTGCCAATTAAGACATTTCACATCTGCGGTAAAACAGGTGGGGAAAAGGAGACAAAGAGATCAGTCACTTGCTAACGTCCTTGGAAATAAATGCCTGGGAGGAGACCAGCACAAATTTCAGGTCAACTGGCTCCTACTGTAATCTTAAAAAGTGATAGAACTCCTGATTTCTGAGGATTAGAAATACATTAATGGTGGAAGCAAGCAAAATACACTGTAAACAGAAGTTTGGCACCAGGATCCTAATAAAAACACCCCTAGTATTACGAATAAGGGCAAAGATGATAAGAGAAGATTGAACTAGTCACACACAATACCAACAACTCTTTTTTAGACTAAAATGCTGAACAAAAACACCAGCTACAGTCTAAAAAGATGCAATTTTTCATCTTCCTTCTGGTAACCATGAAAATCTTGCTTCTTGCCTTTGTGTTGGTACTGACAATAATTGTATTCCTCTCCCATCATAATCTGCTAAACTTCTTTCATTAATAAGAAGGAAAAAGGTCAAAGGAGAAAACACAAGGTTTCATTCTGGAAGTTACTAAAAAAAATATTTGCTTTAATTTCTTCTCTATTTCCTTGAGATAATCAAAGTTGTAGCAAAAAAAAAAAAAGAAATACATAGTTGGGCATATTCATGGCTGCAGAGGGTAACAAACCAGTTTAAAGTCAAGTCAAAGAGTTTGTTTCAACACTTTGTTTTCAGCTTTTATGTGGAGACACTTATCAGAATAAATTCTCACTGAGGAAGCTCATGCTACAATCTGACTAACCAAAGAAAAATTGTTTAGCGTTCAAAGCAATCTGGGGTTTGTTGAGATTTCCCTTCTCCTATTTTTACAGTCACTTGTCATTCCATTTAATAAGAGAGAAAACTTTCCTGACCATCTAAATTATGCCATTCAAGATATTAAGGAAAACACACATACCCCAAAGTAAAGGTAAAATTATGCTGCAATCATCAAATCAGCCTTCTCTTCTTTATCCCATCTGTATATTCTCCTTGTAAATGCTCAAGTATTGGTTAGAAAGCTACACCAGCAGCATAGTCCTACCTGCTTACCACTTAAATTGCTGGTATTTTAATCTCATCAAAGAATCTGAGTTTTTCTTCCTGCTGTTTTGACTTTGCTGTCTCTTAGTCTTGTCACATTCACTAGTTTTGAATAAGTGCAGAACTTGCATTTACAGAATTTGCAATCTGCAAGATTGTTTAAGTGATTTATCAAATACTTTGATTGAACACTTATTGCTGTTCCAGTTCTGAATCTCATTTAAATTGACTGGGCTTGACATAAGCCTTTAGAGTGAACACAGAAATGAGTCCGGGCTGTGTCAGGTACGGCATGAGGGAAAAAAAGTTCCACCTCCAGCCACCGCACTCCTGGAATTGCACACTGATAAAATCAGCCATGTAATATATTCCTTATTAAGCATTTTATGTCTGATGAAACCAGAATACCAACCGTCAGACAGGCTTTATCTTATTAATGATACTCTGCAGGTAGGTGCGTAATACACAGAGTATCTAGCATCACCCCGGTTTCTAGAACAGAAACTTCATATTGTCTGTCTGTGGAGCTAAAGGGTCCGTAACTTCGGTACGCTCTGCACTGCCACGAAGACCACGTTACTTAAATAGAAGTTACAATCGCTTTGCACTCACAGACAACATACAGATCAGAGTAACGCTGATCTCTGAGGAGCTTTGAAATATCTGCAAAGTTGAAAAATGGTAAATTTTTGTCACCAAATGGATGATGTACTTCTGGGGGATACTAAGCAAATGGAGGGCAAACAAGTTTGAAGGTCTACATAGAAACCTAATGCCACAACACCAGAAGGGATGCAGCAAAACTCTTCCTGCTCAATTAGAAAGCAATGTACCCCAGACAAGTATCATTGGAAGGTATCAACATCTGTCAATCTCCAAGGATGCTGCAAATCCCTTCCTTCTTTCAGGATTTCGGTGAAGAAAATGGATGTTGAAATGGGTACGCTAATTGTGAATGGCTGCGAATGTAGCAACGGTGCTGCCCTGTTTGAGTCCGGATGCTCCCATTCATCCCAGACTTTTCTGGTTGTGGTGAAGCCGCAAGTTAACCAACCTTTTATTCTATCAATAAATATCAGGGAGGCTTTTAGACTTGGCATTTCCTAAAAACAAATAAATGAATGTTTATTGCCTTTGTTCCTAATTTTGCTTAAGTTAATGAGGTTTTACAGAGCTTTACCAAATCACCTAACAGTTCCCCTTGCATGTTCAATGCCTTATGCTTCATTGAGGCACCATTTGAAATTAACTGTTAGTATCTTAAATTCATGCAAGGGAGGGGCTTCCCTATTGTTTCATAATTTAAGGTAGAACAAACACAGCCTCCAAGAACATTTGCCATCTGCCACATCACGTTCAATGGTATAAGCATTTAGAAACAAAACTTAGAAATTAATAAAAGTGCACAAATGCTCTAATAAATCTCTTCAAAAATAACAAGTAGAGATGGGCCAAAGCCAGCAGGGATTTCAAGCACCCAGGATTCCGAGGCGATCAGATACAGAGTTTTCATCATTAATAACAAGCAAGCAAAGATAGAATAAACGAAGATAATTTGTTTTGGTTCGTAACAGATTAAAACTACATGCTTTTGCAGCATAACGGTTGTGAGTTTTTCTTACTAAATCTGTTGTCTTTCAGGCTCATGGCATTTTCAATGCTTCCTCCAAACTCATGTGGGATAATGCACTTCCAAAAAGTAGGCTCTAGGTATGCACATTCTTAAAATCAACCACTCAACACGCATCCAAATAAAAGTGAGCTTTCCTACCCATTTTCCCCAAGAAAGGAAGCTCAGAGCCCTTTTATGCATTGTGAATGGCCCACCTAATTTAGACTGAATTATACCCTAACCTTCATTTCCCCTTTACTTCTTTGCTCCATTCAGCAGTTTCTGACTTCAGCTAATTCACTAACAATCCCAGCTGGTCCTTCCCAGCTCCCAGTTCTTTAGCACATTGTCCAAGGAAATTATGTGCTCCCATCTACACTGGTATTCCACTCTCCAATTAACCTACTGCTGAGAGGCTTTACCCCTTTCCACCATCCATTCCTCTGCACATACATTTTTTTAACCTTTTACTTCTTGAATTAAAGTTTATAAGATCTCTTCCAGGTGAGAAGGTGTTAAATTTATTTGCTAAATGTGGTGCTGGTTACACAGGAAGACATAACACACGGTCAGGCGATAGCTATGAAAAAAGAATCTGGTTGATCTAGAATGCATTTCAAAGCCACGTATTAAGGCGCAGATGTTTAAGATACAAGTAAACAAATAACAAAAGAATTTCAACACTTGCTGTATGACAGGCATATGCTTGTTCTTATTACTGAAACCATGCAGAGTAACTAAGGTCAGCCAGAGGTATGGCTGGTATTTGATCTACACAGCCCTGCAGTAGCACTGCTTAAGACACATAGATAGATTTTCTATTCTCATTATTTAAAAACTGTCAGTCACTTTTCTATCATACAATTATAACTTTGGTGACAATAAAATCAGTGTCTGTACCCATGCAACCACGTGTTCTTTACTGCAAAAGTTCTACCATGTCTGCCAGAGATAACAGTCTTAAACATGTTGTATTTCAGATGTATTTTACTGATTATTTTAGTATACTGCTTTGTCTAATCAGGGACATAGATGATCCTAGTTATTGGAAGCCTGATCATCACTCATGTGCTTGCACAAATAGAATAAACCAGGCTAGAAACAGTTCTGCTATCTTAGGATAAAAGCCAAGTCTTCAACATCTTGAAGTCCCCGGTCCAACGACTATGTAATTATATACAGAAAATTCCCACAGCAAGTATTAATAAACCTCACTTGATTCAGACTAGAGACTTGTCTCTCCTCTATTATGGCGAGTGTCTGCACATAGCCTGTGCCGACAAAAAAAGCGTCCTCCTTTTTACTTAACCTGTTGCAGTTATTCCAAAAAACTCTTTTCCAGTGTAGATTAAGACCACATTTTAAAAGACCTAAACTTCAGTGTATGCTTCCTGAGAGCCATTTAACATTTCATTTTCTGACACAATGCCAAGTGTCTCCTCTCTAGGTAAATGGCAGAGATCTCATTGTTGACAAGATCCTAGATAAAACAAAGATAGTGAAAATGTAATTGATGGCTATTAAACACCTACCTCCCCCAATTCCTTCTTTCCTGTACATTTGCTTAGAACCAAGTGAGCTTAATAGCAGCACAGTGCTCAGAAAGTGGTTTTCAGAATCAGGCAGTGAGAAAGTCAATATGGAGCAGTGTGTCCATTTGTTTTGATTTATCTCACTAACTTCAATTGACAGTTAATTCATCAGAGTAGGAAAATGCCAGTCTAGTGAAAACACAACTCATGAAGGAGAGAGAACAGAGTGGAAAACATAGAGTGTGGATAATACAGGTAATAAATTAAAGGATACCGTATCAGTATTTTATCATTCACATTCTGAATTTGCTATATCCCTACTCTTGCCAATTACAGTTTATAGTAAGCAGTAAATTTACACATGCATTTCCTGACATATATCACACACACACACAAGCCCTTTACTAAATGAAGCAACTTTGAAAAACAGGAAAAGACAGGCAAAGAAGTCACTTTGGCTCAAATTTCTGAATCTGAAATCTTGTCTAAATTTTTCTAAATTCTAAATTTCTAAATCTGGTCATAAACTACAGGCAAGATGAGAATTTACATTTGGCTTGGACCTAAAATCCACAAAAACAATAGAGCTGAAAATGAGATCTGCAATAGAAATACTGGTGCACCACTGACAAGTGCCGCACGGCCAGCGAGCAGGGCACGGGGGACCCACATCTTCGTAAGGTCCTAAGAAATGCCCTGAGCAGAGCAACGGTTTGCCCAGCGCGGGGCTGCCCTGCGGTGTCTGCCCTGGTTTAGTCCCTCGACCCCACAACTCCTCCCTTTTTGCCACTTGTTACCACCCAGCTTTTAATTTCTCCCTGTTTTTTTTTTTTTTGCCTTTAATGCCCCTTTCCCCCAAAGGACAGCTTCAAGGACATTTTTAGGATTGGTCTTTGCCTGACCTGGTGACAACATCAGTGACGACAATGAGAGCTGGAGGCAGTATTTAGGGAGCACATGTGAGCCCGGCCAATTTCCACTGCATTCGCCTTGTAGCCCTCCAGTATCCAGAGCCATTGTATAAGAGATATTAGAGAGCTGATATATCCACTTACGGACTGGATTCACACCACCCCAGTCCTCTCTGAAATACCTGACTCCGCAGGTAGCGTGTTCTAGAATTCACTTTTCGCTACATAAAGTAGTACTTGCTTGTACTTAATTTAAACACTTTTTCTACTAGTTTCATCTACAAGTATTACATTATTTCTTAGATAGCAACTCCAAATTCCCTTTATCCACTGCTTTCAGGATTTTGTAAACTTCGACAGTATCTACTCTGCACCATCTCCTCTCCAAACTCAGCAAATCCAGATTTTCTAGTTCTTCCACACCAAGGTCTCTATACCAGCATAACGATGTCCTCTGTCTTCTTCTCAACACCCTTCCTGGTAAGCCCAGTTACTCTTGACTTTTTTTGGCTGCCACCGCACACCGAGCCAATGACTTGAGAGATCTGTCAGCAGAGGCTGCACGCTCTCCTCCCTGTAATCTGCCTGACAGTTTGAAGTTCAGCATTGCACAGACACAGTTTAGGTTATTCTTCCCTGGATACACTAAATTACGTGACCTTACATTTATCTAAATGGAAGTTAACCTGCGATCGGTTTTGCCCATTCCCTAAGTTTTGCAGGGTTACTGACATTTCGGTCAGCACCATGCGTATGTTTAACTTATGTCTGTAGAGTACTGCCAGCCCACTTAGCAGTAAAATTCAATTTCTGCTCCAAAGAACATTGAAAACTTGACAAGAATCTGAACTTCCTGGCTTTTTTTTTTTAATCAAGCTTGTATGCTTATTAAAACCTAAGCACAGCTGCAGTGGACTATAAGAAATTAAGCTTCTTTCTGTCCATTTCCCAGGAAACTGGACAAGAGCCAAAAATAATCTGTCCTGTTTAGAGTAAGTATCTGCATTTTGCCTCAACAACTCCCCAGAAAGGCAGCCTTTTTATCTCCCTTCCACACTGCTGAAATTCATTTCGGAGCTAATATAAGCACTTATGAATAGCAAAAGATACTTCACTTCTGAGAGTGGAAGTGTCTGTAAATCAGTACTTAGAACAATAGTTTAGTTAGAAGTTAAGAGATGAGATGCACACACCTTTTGCTTGAATGCAAGTAAGTATACAAGGTGCAAGCTTCATAACAGTGCAGTACTTTTGCATTATTAAGCTCTCTCAATAAGAGATTAAACACAACCACTGCTGAGAGCAAAAAAAGATTGCATAAACTCTAGAAATCCTATGACTTCCATATTACTTGCTAAAAGATTGCACAGGTACAAATATGGATTAGCTACCCAGAAAATATAAAGAAATCACAGCCTGAACTTTCATCCAAATATCTAAATTAAATCAGAAGTCTTCCAAAGGTTTAGAAAAGTCTAGATGTTTCTGTAATAATCACAAGCCACTGCATTTCAAGAGCTTTTATTGCTCAGAAAGGAAAATATCAATTATCGCAGTAGGGTTTATTGGTATGTACGGTCACAGAAAGATACGGAAGTCTCGTAGCCAAAATGCCAGGCTTGTCCAGCGAATAGGCTGAACTCCTCATAACCTTAAAATAATTTCAAAACATTGGTCTTTTATCTCCATCCAGTTTCTAAACATCTTGTGGTTAATGTTCGCCATCACTTGACACTGAAATATGGATTTCACAAGCTGGTTCTTCACTCTGGTTTTGCCCCGCTGCTCACTTGACTGCTTCCACAGTCGCCCCACACCTGCAATTCCATCCTTTGCCTCCTCCTTCTTTTTCACCAAAAGTTGAAATATTCCAAAACATTCCAATATACCAAAAGTTCAAATAATAATCTACCGAAGGTGTAAAATCTGCTTGCATTGAATTTTTTAGACATTTCTGCTGCTGGGCTGGAGCCAGCAGCCCCGTTCCACAGCACATCAGCATTACGGCACGAGCGGGTTCCCAGCCCGCCTCTGCTCCAGCTGCCCTCCTCGGCTGACGGTAGAAGATACACACGCAATGATGCAGCACTAGTAATAACCACCACTACCAATATCAAGGGCTAAGTCACTGGAGCTGTATTTAATTCTTCCCTTGCAAAAGCTTTCAAGTCAACCCAATTAAAGTAATCCACCACAATGATTCAAGTTTTACGGACAAGGATTCCCCCCCCGCCCTCAACTGAGCAGCTTGTGATTTAACAATAATGTTTCAAAGTTGTTAAACAACCCTTTCTCTCATTACATAAAAGATGAAGAAAGCTAAAAGGTATAAGCACTAAAAAGATATCTCATGTCTTACGGTATTAGGGGTGGAATTATTCAATTCCACTAAAGCTAACAACAGCTGCCTATGTTGTACAGACTGGATATTCACCCAAACTATAGTTGACAACTCTCCCCTCCTTCAAGAGACAGATATTTATTCCCCTCCTCACAGCAAGTCCTTTGGACTATGGCTGTTGTCAGCTAAAAGTGGATCTTTTATTTCATATCAGGCTCTTTGACACTTGTCAAGTTCACTTCAAAAACATTTCAGCTCTTGCAGCATTAAAATCATCCTCCCAATAAAATTTTTGCTGGTCTGCTGCACAAAAATACTTTTAGTACACACATATGTAATCCAGTTTTTAAAAATGGCTTTAAATCAATAAGTTGGATTTAGATTTGCAAGAACCCCTCGTTAACGGTTCTGAGAACGCTGAGCCCCTCTCGCTGTGAGGCAGTTTTCGCCCAGCCCGCACCCCTCCCTGCACCGCTCGGGGACAGACTGGCCCTACCAACACGTCACCTCGTGGAACGGCCAGCAGCGCCGGGGGAACCCGGCTACTGCTCAGCCCCACCGCTTCCCGACTTCGAGACAGGAGGTTTATCCAGTTCCCCACATCACCCTTCTTCTCCAAACATTTGGCTTTGGTGATTCCCCCGCCCCTTCCCCTTCCCTTACTCCAAGTTTAAGGCAGTTCACCACTTACGGTCATTTACAGCTTACATCTCAGTAAATCCAGAAGGTGTCTGATGAAAAAGAGGGACTAGCCAAGCATCTTAATCCCCCTGTTCATTCATGCTCTCTGTAATGTTCTTTCAGGCCTCTGCTGAGAGACTAGGCTGAAATGAAGGCTGATAAATTAGTCTGGAGGGAAACAAGGCAGATTCTGCTTGTAAAAGGTCATTCCAACTTTGTTCTGGGTGAGGGTTTATCTTGACTGCAGCTGCGACAGACAATGGCCGGGGCCTAAACGGCAGAAATCCTAGCTCTGCTCATGAAATTACTGTGCTGATAAGGTAGAATGGACTTCGGTGAGATCTAAATGGGAAAAGGGAGGTGGGGGACAAGGGTGAAATGTAGGTATTTTTGAACATGATTGAACAGGGATGACACAATAAGATGTACAATTAAAGCAATGACTTGCCCAGGCATTATCTGAAAGTGAAGAAACATACTGCTCGCTAATCAGATCAAAAGGAAGAAAATACCCACTTCTGTGTGCTGAACAAACTGCCTCAGTACAAATGCAGGCACGAGTGGGGTGAATGCTGCAGTTTCTATACCAGAAAGGTTATGAAATACATTAAACACAAAGGTGATTCTTAAAGATCAGGGCTTCTGAACTACTGCATCATTTACTATACGTTACATTGCTTCCAGGACACACCGGAGATTTACTTCACTAGCAGCAACATGTTGCCAACAGCAGCCTAAATAAGCCCCGCTAAAGAGCGTGCACGAGCAGGACATCTGGGTGCACACACTCTTCAGTGAAAAGCACTTTAATTTTTTTAAGCACGTTTTGTGCATTTCTGGGGCAAAGAGAGTAAGTGATGGCAAGTTCTGACGAACCGCTCTCTAGCCCGTGCTTCCTGATGTGTACACAGATTGACTTTCCTTGTGAGAGAGATGCCTCTCCTTTATTTACACATCCCACTTGAATGTGCATGTCTTGGATCAACGCAAACACATTGCATGGTCACAGCACACTGTTACCAGTCTGGAACCTGATTATGGTAACCAGCTTCCACTTAGGCCTGTGCCTCAGATGATCTTGTTATCTGTTTGCTTTCAGAGAGGACAGAGAGAACCAGGAAAGGGAGAGAGACGCACAAATGAGTCGAGGTGGATATTTTACACGGACACATCCCAAAGCAGCTGGCCTTAGTCACAACTTGAGAAACACAGCACAGGATTAGTAATAAAATTTCCAAAGACACCCCTGTGCATGGAAATGCTCCTTCCACTCCGACTGGCCAGTTCACCTCCTTGTCTGACCACTAGACCTCCTCCTGAAGACGTGCTGCTTCTGTTAATGTTTCTAAATGTGACTCAAACTTAGCTTCAGACCTTCCTTGGATAAACAGCCCATGTTTTTCGAAGTTGTAAGCTTTCAGTACAAGGACTGTCTCATTTTGTACAGGTCCCAGTACTTTGCTGTGATGACATACACAAAAAGAGGAAAGGATGAATAATTAAGTGATACGTTAACAAGTGGAGAAGAAAGACCCACCTATGTCCCGCTACTTCAGAAAGAGCGATAGACCCAACTTTTCATTTTCACCTCTAGATACAACAACATAACTCCCTTGCATTTCCAGAGCCAAATAAGAAGCAATTGAAGAGTCAAAGTGTGTGAAGTGCTAAATCCCATAAAGTAATAGTTGCTACATTTAGCAGTTCTCCAAATTTGCAGTACTGCTCCATATTTGCTATGGGAAGAGAAGGACAGTGCCAAATTATGCAAAGAATGTGATTTCCCCTTTCTCTAAAAGTAATTAACACAACATTTTACTCTGGAAAATTCACTGTTGTTAATTCTTGCATCGTACAGATTGACATAAAGAAATTTCATTTAAAACCTTCAGACTTCATGGTTAACCAGGAACTCAAATGAGGTTCACTGAAAGATTTGCTAAAGTCACAAACCTTCGGAGTTTAAACACAGCTCTAAGTATTTAAGCTTTGACTCCAAGTTGAGTAATGACTTTCTCTAATGTCTTAGCACAAGGTTGTTGGAACTCAGGCGCTAGGGATAAGATACACAGAAAAAGGATCCTGGAAAGTAACTGGGTGAACACCTAAAACATTCAACCGGTCGGGGTCCCTCACGCTGCCGGGACAGTACAAGCCAGGTGTGGGTGGCCTACCTGCAGGTAGGAGAGGTGCAGCAGCTCGGACCTCGGCAGACAGTTCCCAGGTTCACTAGAGAAGGGGGGTGCGTTCCTGTATTGCCGGCTTGCGCTGGAGTCCTCGATGCCCCACTGTCACACGTACATGACCTACTAGTGAGGAGCACAAGGGCTGTCTTCTCAAACAGCAGACACATACAGACTACCATGCAGAAGGAGCCTAAGAACTGCCAAGCAAGTTATTTTGCATTGCTTCCACCTTCTGAAATTGCAACTGAAATTGTTCACAGAGTGATGCCTCTGTTAAAGTCCGACGTATGTTTGTGGTTTAACTCTAACTTATTGATCATTTCCTTTACAAAAGCCTACTGTGTTCCAATGCTCCATCAGCCAGGTTTTTCTGGGCATGGACAAAATAAAGGTTGGATTTCTATGTAAGTTAACATTCCAGAGGAAGAAGTAGTGCCCTGTATTCTGCAAGGCTTTTGACAACAAAAAAAAAAGCTATTTTTCAAACCCTGTAGTCATCACTGAGCTTTTCGTGGGATTTTCTTTCCCTCCTTTTTTTCTTTTTCTTTTTCTTTTTTTTTTTAAAGTGTGGATGATAAAATACTGTTTCAGAAGCTGGTATTCATGGATGTCTCTCGAAGACGAAAAGAAAATATTTATTTCCTTTTTCTGCTTGTGAATCAGAATGTTCTATTTAAAGAAAGTGCCCTCTGCCGGATTGCTCATGAGTTATTACCCCTTATGGAAATAAAGGAGAAATATCAGGAGGTATTCTTAGTCATTCCCTTCCCCTGTCTCTTCTTTTTTTTCTTAATTCCTTATATACCCATGTTTTAGAGAAGTGCCTAAGATAGAGCAAGATATCTTGGCATTCTTGGGCCTAAAAAAGACTTACTCTTTTAACCCTGACATTGAAGCATCTGGTGAAACATCAAAAAATGGTACAAATTTCAGTCATTTCACTTGGATGTCATAAGGTGCATTTTTTCATTTTAAAACAGGGTTGAAATTAATAAATTACACCCCCCCCAATAGATTTAGTTGTAGAGAATGGGATTTTGCTTTTGATACAATAAGCAGTTCCCCCGCACCCCTCCCCGCTTTTTCTTTGTTTCTTCTTTTTCTGAATCAAAAGCCAGTAACATGTGCCTACTGGCATGTTTTTAATACCAGGCATAGGAAACAGTCTAACAATTGACAGGACCTGGAAGCTGACTCTTCCCCATCCTCATGATGGTCTCCTAACAACGGAACAAAGGCCATATGCTGTGGAGAACACTGAAGTGTTGATGTTCTCACCATAGCTGTTCTCCGGAAAGGGGACCGTATCTAGCACGTACAAAGTTGAGCAACCTTACTCACACAGTATTTATTTGAGCCCTAAATCACACAGTATTTAGAATATTTAGAGTTCAGTAAGTTCTTTTTCCTCCTTGAGATTAATTTTTTTCACTTAAGTGCCAGGTTTCAGTCTAAAGCAAAAGCTTATCTGCAGTTTTACAATGCATGTATGTATACATTCGAACTGCGGATGCCTGTTAGCAGCCACTAGTGGCTCAGGGCATATCTGGGAAGTCCCAGAGTGCTCTTACGTTCTGTTTACCTTATGAACCCATAGATTCTTTCTTTTTCAGAATTATTCTAGCCAAACAAAACTTTGAGAAATTGTGAAGTAACCTTGCATGGGAAATGTTTTCTGCGTAGGTAACACATTCCATCTAGGGAATGGCCATGCACGCCATTCTTCAGCAATTTCCAAGACTGCTCATTCCCTGCAAGAGCATTAGATGTGGTTTTGAAAACAGCAATTCATAAGCTCTTTTTCCCTGAGCGATAGAAGCTGTTATAGTACCATTATTCTCAAGCCAAAGGGAAAGGCAGAGGCCAGAGAAAATGAATGAATCAGAAGACACATGAAGAAAAACTACAAGGAAATGTCATCACATCCTTTCAGTCTAAAAGTTGAAAGAACATTAGCAAGAGATGAGTGCAAACAGGTTTGGGGATTTCTTTGCTCATTTAAAGGACTCATGCTTCTTTTAGCATCTTTTGTTAAGAAACAGGACAGACAAGAACATGCTTCTTTAACAAACTATACCAGCTTTTAAAGTGAAATGAGGGAATTTGGGCTGTATGTTTTTTTAACTGGGAAGCATGACAACACCATCACAGTTAAAAGAATGCTTAGAGTCTCCTTTCTATTTTAATATATTTAAGACTCAAGGAAATACAATATAATTCTCCTCTCAGCAATCAAGGCCAGTCGCATGAAGTAGATTTTCCTTGGTACTTCTGAGTATTTCTAAAAAACAAACAAAATAAACGAAAAAGATCCCCCCCCCCCCCAAAAAAATTTAAATATTCTATTTTGTGGGAGCAGGGAGGTTGAACTGCTTTGAATCACAGACACTATAAAGCACATTCAAAAAACAGCAGAGTTTTCCACTGGCACAGATATGAAGCCAAGAATGCCTGCTGCATCCTTAGCTGCCGGCTCTTATTTTTTCCACAGTTATTTGTCTTTCATGGGACAGCTTCTATCTTCACCCTAAAGTATTAAATGAAAGCACTTATTTTTCATATGTAAAGAAGCCGCCTGCCTCTTACACTTTAGTGTAAGAGAAGCCTCTTGTGTTTCAGCAAATAATCTCTTAAAATATGAATTAAAACAAAGGAACTAATAACCATATTTTATTAAAGGTATTTACCCTGTGAAGCAAACTGAGCTAAAAGCATATCTGGTTGCTTCTAAATTCCCTAGAATTCAGTTGCTAAATTTCCCTCCAGGATGTGATTCCATTCTTCTCTCAATTAGCAAAATAAACAGTGCTATGATAAATATCATTATTTACTCAACAAAGTGATCAAAATCATTACGCGATTTTTTTTCTTTTTTTTTAGGTCCCAGAGGCAATAAAGTGAAAACATGCTGTGATTTATTTGGGGTACTCTGAATGGTATGTTCTGTGTCAGCAGGCAAGGAAGTAATAGGATCAGGAGAGCAGAGCAGAAATGCAATCACGTCACACTAAATAATCGCAAGGCTTTTAGTCTGGGTGGTGTCTTTTAAGGGAAAAAAGGTAGATAAACATGATCAGCACAGTAGTGTCGGGGAATGAGGCACAGAGGGAAAACACGGCACACCATCCTATACAAACACTTACTGAATCATCTCTGTGAGGGGGTGGGGGCCAGAAGACGGACACATTTATTTTTATGAAATGAGCATGAATCACTCACTGCCATCCCATGTTAAAAAAACCCTTGAATAATAGGTGTGGTTTAATTTAAAGAATATTTTAAAAAACATATTCCACAAAGCAAATGTTGGAGGAAAAACACATAAAGAAATAAGGTAGTAAAGACTTGCTGCAGATAAAGCAGGACATGTATTCACCCAGTCTGAACCCAGTCCCTCTTGTCTGGCTAAAAGGAAAAACATATATGATAAAAAAAAGTACATATCTTTTTTCAAGATATGGCAAGTAAGACATAGCATTCTGTATTTCCTGTGATGTTTTAGGCTATTAGGGGAAATAACGAGTAAAGCTGAAAGTTTCAGCAAATAGCATTCTTCTTTTACCTCCTGGAGCTAGATGTTTTACATCAGAGCCAGGTCTGGATCTAACAGTTTAGATGAAAAAAGAGCTGGCCCCTACCTCCAAACAGAAGCCCGTGTTTCTTGAGGATTTCGAAGAAAGAGAGTGAACTGTTTTGTTTCATTTTAATTTTCACATATCTGGTCTTATTGAAGTTTGAAAAGAGAAAGCTATTTCTGCAGCGTTAACGCCTTGAATAGAAGCGAGACATCCGTTTCAAATCAAAGCCCTTAACAGCACATTTTCCAGCCCCCCAAAATGGATTTTTTTAATTACAGAAATCAGGAGAAACAGATCTTAATTGTGAAGTACAAACTGAAGCATTTTAAAATTTGTATTGTATTTTAATATGCTGAATTAGCATGCTTAAGCTTTAACTAAAAAAATCCACAGAACAGCAATAAAAACACGCCTTCCTACACACCTACACACAAAGAGTCTACTTCAACAACCTCCAGCAAAAAAAAAAGCTTTACGCTATCTACAGCAGACTGGGGCCATTACAGATGGGCACAAATCCAAACCCGTTAAGAAACGTGCATACTGACCATGTTCAGAAGCCAGATACGCATTTTTAAGCCCAAAGATGCGCCCTAAACAACAACATGATCAACAGTTTCTAGCAAAACTGAGACGTTGCTAATGAACGCGCAGTTCGTTCTTAGGTATCACCACTTCCAGGGGCACTCCTAGCTTAGTCAGTCTGACAACAAAATCCTGTGATGAAGGGCAAGAACTTTTCGTGCAAAAGGCAGAAACACTATTAAAATTAAGGAACTGATGACTACTAAACCCAAACAAAACAAGACCAGGTTTTCAGGATTTGGGGGGGGAGTGTCCACAGAAGTGGCATTATCAAGAATATAAATTATGGGAAATGAACTGGAAATATGAGTAGAGAAAAAGGTTGGATGTGAAGAACAGATATCTTTCCTGAAGTAACAATACTAATATAACCAACAGAATAGACAATTCAAGCATAATGGTAATATCTCAATTAGCCGGCAATAAGGAGTTACGTGTAAGAAGTCTTACAACAGCATTCGACTTTCAAGTCACTGCAAGTCAAAACTCCAAGTTACAGAGACGTACTGTCAGAAATAATGTCAAACTGCATAAGGAACACTTCTCATGGTACACTACAAAAACTAGATTCCTTAGACTCATCACTATTGTAAGAAACAACACAGAGGCAAAAGTCTAGTCAACAAGTTACAGGGGGATAAAAAACTCCCCCCCTTTGCTTTTTTGCTCTTGCTACGAATTGTCTGCCTACTCAATTTTATTAACAGAGGGTGGAAACATATCCCAAGTTACAATTTTCTAGCACAAGTGACATCATGTAAAGCTGCCTAGAACACCTCTTTAAGGCTTTTCCAACCTTACACTCAAAGGAAACAGCTCAGAAACCAACACACAGGCAGAGATAGTATTTATTACATGAATTCCTGTTTAGCACATGAAGGTATTTGTGTATGTTGTTCCCAAGTGAAATGATGAAGGTACTGAGTGACTAAAACCAGATTTCTGAACTTTCTTTAAACATAGTGGAAGTGGAAAACTTCAAGAGGTATCTGCAAGTACAAGAAGGTCAAAAGAGATAATGTCAGGGTGGGTCTAAGACACTGTTTGAGGACATCTGATGGAGGACAAATAGTCCTTCCTTTCAGGTATGAAAGGTACCTGCCAAATCAGAGAACAAAAGAATGCCGCTGAAGTGTGAGAAGTACCACAGAGAAAGAAAGTTTGTTCAATTACACTACAAAAATAAACAGTATCGCAAAGTCAACATAGACTGAAGTTAATAGATACGGCTTATATCAGGCCTGGCATTCAGTGCAGAATGGATATAGGGAACATTTCTTAAAAACATGAATGTAAATACAAACTTTTATCAGAAATATAAAACACAAGGACAAAGTTTTACCAAGGTCATAGAAAAAAAGATTTGCATTACTCAAATTTGGTCTGACTTCCAGCAGCCAAGGAGGATAGCACTTAGTTCCAAAAAACTCATTGTCTTAAAAAAAAAAAACAACACAAAACCAAAAGCCACCTATAAATACTAGGTTCAGAAAAAGAGAATTCACCTTTCTGTAGGAGCCACTTCCACACTGCAGCCTACAAATAATCAATATTGCATGCTCCTGGAGGAAAATTGTGCTTTGTTTCAGAGAGACCGTAATGTCACACATCAGGTAACCTCAAGCTGCCTCAGACCTAGAGACCCCCTGAAACAGGCAGGTGTTTCCAGTGTATTAACAGGGACTTCTTTTTTTCCCGAAACAAACATGTTTTGAAGCTAATACAGTAATAGTAATCAAATATTCTGTAATGATATTCACAAGAAAAGCAGCTAACACAAAGATTAACTTCTGAGGAATGCCATCGGCAGGGGGAAGAGGGAATCAAAACTCTCAGCTAAATTTCCCTTCTTTCCCTGCATGAGGAGAGAAAGAAAAAGACTCATTCAACCAAACTCTGATTTTAGCTCTTCAGACATTTCCTACTGCAGAACGACAAAACATGACTGAGTTTTGTTTTTACAGCAAATGTTTTTTGCTTTTTCCTACACTTTCAACACATTAAAAAAGTAAACAAAAGCATCTGGACGTACAGAATCTAACTGTTCACTGATTTTTCAGACTTCACAATCAAGAGTGTAAATTTAATCAGACAAAATTTAAAATGTTAATGCTTAAATTTGGCCTTTTTGACCACGTTTTCTAAGAAAACAGGACCGCTGTGATGGCACTGTTGGCTTGCCCACTTGGTAAGTCTTACTGGTTTATCCCTTAGTTGCTTCCCACCTCCAATAGTTTTTAAATCGCCACGTCAATTAGTGGCCGATGGAGAAAACAGGCCAAGTTACTGCTTCACGCAGGGGAAAAGGGAGGTAAAATTCAGCTTCCACGTATTTGGAGGGACAGGGCTGCCTATCAACCAGCGTGTGAGTCCTAGCCAGGCAAACCTCCCCGAACCTGCCGCCCCAGATGCAGCCTCTTCCTCAAGACAAAAGACAGCGGATGCGACGCGCAGCAGGGGCATTGTGGCGTTGGGGTGGATTAGGGCTACCATAGAGAAGCAATTATATATTATATAACGGACACTGGATGCACTGGGATAGGACTGTGCACACAGAGCATAAATCCTAGGCTACATTTCACTGTTCACAGAATCTGCTATAATTTCTGATAATTCTTAGGGCTATGGATATTTTCAAACCAAGGATGTAGGAGCAGAAGAGACTAAGATGATTTCTGGGAGAATCCCAGAAAAGCAGGGAGAAAGATATGAGTTCTGGGATAGTGGTGTTTTTCCTATTGAAGACTGATTTTTGTTTAGCTCTTAGGGAAAAATGACTTTCACATTTCTTTATCTTTGCTGCAGAACAAGAACTCAAGAACATCTAGGGTGTTAATGGGTACATGCTATTTTTCTATGACCGGTTAATAATGCCTGCACAGCTAACACGGACTGGAAGTCAAAGGTAACATACCCAACTACAAAACATGATGCGACTAATCATATTTCTTCCATTGTGACAAGTTCTGAACACAATTTGGAAATGACAAGCACTTTAAGAAGTGACCCAACATCATTTAAAACCAACCTTCTAAAATGGAGCTATTTGTAGCCCAAGAAGCTATCTTAAAAAGGATTTCTGCTGCTTTTTAAAATACTGCATGTAATTGGGGCTGTAAAAAAACGCAGGGAAATAAGGCATTAGCAAAGTCACTACTTCTGTCCCATGCCAGTCAGGACTCAGTCTAACTTTATGAACAGTTTGCACAGAAGACAAATGAATGTGATTATCACATTCAACACGCTTACCTCCCATCCAAAGTTTGTTTCCTTTAATGTGCTCCTTTGTACTGTCATATAGGGTCCAAATCTTTCCCCAACTTCAATCTTCTTTTTGGCCCAAATCCCTAGCCCTGCCCCTGGAATCGAAGATTCTCTGAGTTCAAAATCTGGTGGGATTGGAATGTCATCAGGAATGTAGACGGGAGCTTCATAAGGTGAGCCCTCCTTGGGAGTGAAGTCCTCACTGGTGGGAAAGGGTGATGGAGGTCCGACAGGAATGGGGGACATAATACTGTCCTCTGTTTCCTCCTCTGCACTTTCGCCAGCAAGGAGATCAGGGTCGGTCTCGTACATATTATTTACAATCTCGCTGTCACCTAAAAGGGGAAACAGCAGAACAAAACACACTGAAATACTCACGTGAACATTAGTTAATCTCTTCTTGGGACAAAGTTTCATAAAGCCTAGTTCGCATGCTTTAAGGATAGAAGCAGTGGCAGAAAAAAAGATAATCCTCACCTACAGAACTCAGGTCGAACTGAGGTAAGAATGTTCATACTGACTGCACAATGTTCAGGGCTATTGAAGGATGAGATGGAAGCTAATTGCAGGCCTGTCATGTTATACTGGGTCAGGGTTACTCTAGCGGTTGTCTTTCAATAACGGAAAGAGAGAAGAAAACACAGAAGAGGTGTTCGAGGTTCCCTGTAACCATTTATTGTTTTAACTGGCTCAGTATACTTTGCAGAGGATATAAAAGAGAAATTAAGGTAAAATCCATCTTAAGTTTGGCAAGAACTGTTTGCCTAGTATTTGGGTTTCTCGGGTTCAATGCGTCACGCAACAGAAGCCGTGGCTGATGTGACCTTCCAGCGACATCTCAGCAATGTACCTTTTCAGGTGTAACAAAAGCATCACTAGTCTGTAATACTACTTTAAGACTAACGTGTCCTACGTGCTTAAACAGTGAGCATTTTAAGCTACACTCTCAACCATAGTACAGATGTTGTTTCATTGAACTCCGCTGGATGGGGATCTGGTTTGCAATAGTGCTACAACGGTCAAAGAGAAAGTTAGGGAAAAGCTGTACGCTTTCTTCTATTCCACATAACATCTCATAAACAGACAGAAACAGATTAACCCAAATAGTATTATAACATTATTCTTTAAAAAGAAACCCAAGCACTTAAAAACACAAGCCTAAAATGCTTATTTAATTTCATACTATTCAGGATGTAAGAATTTTGGAGGTGAGTCATTATTTCTTTTTTCCTGTTTTAAAATAATTATTTGTATGGTCTTTCCACAAAAGCATCAGCAGAACTGCAGCTGTTTTTCCTATGCCTCAACTTCTTCAGTTCTATCAGGTAGTAGAAAAAAAAAAAAAAAAACTACACACACAAGAAGATTTGAACGGGATGTATATCGAATAAAGGCAAAATTTTAAGTAAGAGGAGTTAACATTACTAGCCAGAACTGATAACTGCATCCAGTTAGAAACACCACGTCAAATCTTTCATGCTTAGCATCTTCAGTGTAATTACAGCACTGTTCAGCTCAGTGCCTACAAAAGACTGGGAACCAAATTAGTCCGGAGGATAGGAAGGGAGCGTGTGTGTGTTGTTTGGGGAAAACAAACAACCACCCCCCCCCCCAAAGTAAGTACCCTTAATCCTGCAAGGATTTTTAAGCTTCATTTTCCAGCAACAAATTATTACACTTCAGAGAATTACAAGTCAATTCCATTATTAAACATGTAACAACATGCATCCATTTTCTGGTTTGATATTGGCTTGTTCAAGCTAAAAATATTCTTCAAACATCCCTTCCTCTTCCATCACTTGCCTAAAACAAATAATCTGAGACATGTTTACCAGAATGCACTGAAAGAAAACTAAATAAGAAAAAAGTCTGTGAGCACAGGAGTTGACTAAGAAGTTTTCAGAAAAATACTTCTAACCAGAAAATGATGGTCTGCTGAATCCAAAATGCTTCATTCAGACACACATTTCAGTGATTTCATGGCAGAATTCTGCTTGCTGGGTGCAGTTCTGCTAAGAAACTGCCACATTTCCTCCAAATTCATTTATGGATCAACCAAAGAGGCCAATCACCCAAGGCAGCCTTGCCGTGAGGGCTCTGAGGGCTCCCTCCAGCTCTTCCCTGCTGAAACGACGGGATTCTACAAGTCCCCCGGACCTGTAGTTCTAACAGAGATTGGCCACATTTCCACCTCAGGAGCCTGGACAACACAGCTGGAGCTCCACTTTGACCCTTCCCTCTCTGTCGCAGGGCCGGAGGTGCGGCGGATCACAGCTGAGCGGATGCCAGATCTCGGAACCCAAGAATACATTTCATTTTTCTATTTGCAGAACTAAACACCCCAATCATTTAAAAATTAATTGTCCCCTTTCCTCCTTCACTTTCCTGACTATACAAAATTTTGAAATTTAAGTCTTTTGATTATAAATTAATGATTTTTTTTATTTACTACTATTTTTTACAAAATTCCTCAAAGACAGAAAACTCTGTTTTTTGACCACCTTTCCCTTGGACTTGTATAAAGTGAAATTCCCACAGTCAAACCACATTCTGATGTACTTGTGTTTGGAATACACTTATTCTTATGAAATGCAGTTGTTGTTGTTGTTATTATTATTATTGTGATACCAGTGCTGAGAGCTCCTATTCAGTCCGATCAACCAGCCCTGCTTAGAAGAGAGCTCCTTCTTCAAAGACTTTACAAAGAGACAGAAGGGGAAACGGCTTATAGAGTCTTACAGACGAGACACACAGCCATAGAGAGAATGAGCAGGTTGCTAACAGAGCTGGAAAATGAACCCCGGGTCTTAGCCGATCCCCTGCATGAGGAAAGCACCCTCCTCCTCACTCCAAAGGCAGAACAGAACAGAAAGAGCCTTCAGTCTGCAAGGTTGCCATTACAGCTCCTGTCTGAAGAAAGTACCTTCACCAGAACTTCTAACCTCACAAACACCTGTACTAACTATGAATGGGGGCGATTTTTTTTTCCCAGTAAGGGGACAAACCCAGAGCAGGGTAATCTGTAGAAGCATCGCCATAGTTTGCAATCCAAACACAGGCCTACAGACATTGCTAAGCAGGCTTCAGTTATGACATCCTAGTTTCATGGAAAGTCAAGAACTCAAGTTCATTTTAAGACTCCAAAAATATGCTCCACAATAGTACATTATGGATGTTTATGAAAACTTGAAATTCTTTGGGTTTTTTAAGGTTTGATGTTATAGGTTTACAATTGGAGCGATCGTTCTGAAACTTTCTTTGGGCAGCCAAAAGAAGCAATTCGGAGGTGAGCAGAATAAAATACACAAGCTGCTGTCTTAAACAAAAACAAAACCCACGTCACGAGTTTCTCTTATCCACTGCAGCATCTGCATTCTGACTATAAAGCCTTGACGACTGTGATTTCCTGAGCCAGGCTGGTCTGCTGCCCTAGAGAGCTCCTACACAGCGACGCAGAGATGTATCGTGAACAAACCAACCGATTTGCAAATAGGTACGTCATTAATAGATTTTAAGGACAGAAAAGAGGATTTGTGCTAATTCCATATGACCTCCTGCATTACCGAGACCACAGGACTCCTCTGAGTTATTTCCATCTTCAAGATCAAAAGGTGGTACGTAGCTTATCTTTCAGGCTGAAAACCCCCTACGTTAAGGTTTTCCAGCGATGGCCAACACAAGCCTTGGTCCCCTGCTCCACACGTACGCTGCACTACTACGCTTTTGCCCAGTCGTGATGACTGTTAAGGGAAAAGGGCTTGTCCAGCACCCCCCACACAAAGCACACGGCGACAGCAAGTGCTAATGGGGAATTATAAGCCCCTTTGTCTCCTCTCTCCCTGGCAAGCCGTCTGCCTCCTTTTTACCTTCTGCATTCAACATCTCTCCCTTTTCAATTTTTGAGGATGTCACCTCTTAACCTCTTGAATGAGCTACATAGGATAGAATATCTTTCCCTGAAATGTGTGTTTTCAACCCTTTAAAGACTCCTGACTGAACCATCTGTGGTTTTTCAACAACTTATTTGAACTATCTATATTAGAACTGGCTCATCCAAGTGAGTGCTAAATCCAGAGAGATATTTTCCAAAGGAACTCCACTGAAGACAACAGACTTAATCTTTGGGATGCATTTACCTCTTCAGATTGTTAGTGCTAAACAGGGCCTTTTACAGATTTTACAATCTTTATCATACAAAGCATAATACTTAACATCATACACTGTATTTAAGTGAACAGTTATTCAGGCATCATAAACCAATTAAACATAGAGTTATCAGAATTGTGTTCTTATATCTCATATTTCCTTTATCTGAAAAATGATACATATATATCTTTAGTTCCAACTTCCCAGTGCACAAAGCTCACTAATGAAATTTCCCTCTAACTAAAAAAGAGCATTTTCACTCTAATGGTTTGAGATTAAGAAGAAAGTAAGTTTCAGAAATCTTGTCTGAAAGCTACTAGGAAACCAAAAAAGTAATTACTATGTATCTTCAAAGTTTTTGCCACATTAATTGGAGTGCTCGTTAGAATATTAGAATACTCTGTTTGAATTAAATGTCATGAACTGATATTCATATGCCTCATATGAAACTGAAGCAGAATTGATGTTACTTCCAAATACGGGGGAGAGTAAGCTGGCAAGAAAACTGCAGTTGTAACAGAAAGCTGGGTAAAATGTTAAAGTGATATTCCAAAACACCAGTCAGTAAGAAAATTAAAATTCATTGTGTAAAGCAAAAATGGTTAATATGAAATTGCATTTACTGAACGTTAGTTACAGCTATACCATAATAAATCCATAGTTATTAATCACAAATTAATCTGAATTAACAAAAATACAAGAATTCCCATTAGCTATTGCATACGATTTCAGCCATTAACTGAAACTCAGCATGGATTATTATTGCCTTCCAATTTTGTAGTTCACAGAGCAAAAAGGGATGGTTGTTAGTACCCAACTTTTTCAACACTAAACAAAAGATACCCTATCTGTTGAAAGGCAAAGCATCTCAAGGAATTGCAAACAGTGCTTACTTATGCACCAAAATATTATTCTAACAGGGAAGTCTCAGAGCAGAACCTCTAAAAGAGGCGCACTGAAATGCAGAGTCAGATTTAATAGAGGGAAAGATGCAAAAGAAGTGGCAAGCAACCGAGATGGATGAATAAACTGAATTGGAAAAAGGCAAGCTTTGAGCAGTGACCAGCACTGACCAAAAAATCAGCTGAGCTTTCCAGTTCTCGTTCTGGAATTCTACCTGATAGGAATAAAACTGGTATACAGATGGTCTAATATATTAATTTAACATTAAATAATTTTCACCAATCAGAAAATCACTCATAGACTGCTCCTGATCAAAAAAATGAGCAATACCCAAAGTAATTCTCAGGTGTTCCCATCAGACAAGTGATGATCTGGAAGCATCTTTCAGTCGGCCCCAGCATTTCATAACATGAACTCTTATGACGAAGAGTCAACAGAGTTATGTAGGTAAAGAAAGATTCAGGGTAAACAAGCTGAGAACCAGGCCTTATATATACAGAACATAGTTATATACCAAAGTATACAGTATTCAAGGGCAACTCTGTGGATGTGGTCTGTTTTACCCTCTAGAAGTGTAAAGGCATCCCTGCCAACCAGGTCCTACAAGAACACACCCATGATGATGCAAAACATCAGTATGAACACAAAATGAGCTTGAGAAGCAAGTTACACAACCAGTTCTGAACATGCTAAAGAAAAAAAAAAAGGGGGGGCGGGGAGGACACGATGTCTCAGGGAGCCTGAAATACATAAGAGATATGAAGCGTAAGAGTGAAAACCGTAGACTCAGAGGGTAATAATGTTTGGGGATTTTTCCAAGAGGAGTCAATTGCTAAGCTACAACATTCATATGTAACGAAAACGGAGCTTTTTTTCATCCAAAAAGGAAAAAAGGGGGGGAGGGAAACAGATGAAGGGGAAAAGAAAAACACATTTGTCATACAATACAAGTAGTTGAAGTATTTTGGGAACAGATTTGCCATCTCTCAATTAAACATGAGGCAGCATGACTGTGCTTTCATTGCACAGTAGTTTCCACTATGATAACAAGTCCAACAACCGCCTCATTGTGGACCATGCAGAAATGAGAGGGACTCCCACAGTGCATATTAATGACTGACCTCTGATGTAATCGGGGGGGAAACAGCACCCAACAAAAATTATAGTTTTCACTGCAGCATGGAAGACAGTTATTGCTGCCAAGTAGAAACCATCAGGGAAGAATAGCTGAAAAAGCAAGGTTCAACTTAAGGTATACACATTACATCTCTTCCATACCCTCAGAATACACCTTCTGTGTGAAAGACACATCTCCTCCTCTATTTTTTTTTTGATGCCTAATAAAGATTTTCCTGAGTTCATGCCTAAGAAACCTGGTGGCAGACTTCACTGAAGAAGAGGATTTTGATTCCTTTGCCAATATTTTTTTGCTCCAGCTTTTGAGAAATACAGAGAACTGCCTGCTACCGCTTACAACTGTTTCCTCTGCTAAAAAGTGCAACCCTCCGTACTCAAACATGTCGCCAGAAACAAGCTTTCCTAAGTATGATATACTCCATAATCCTGAAAATACTTGTGGTTGCTGTAAATGTTTTCTCTCCTAGTATTAGCAAGTCAAATTATTTTCTACTCTATGATTAGCCTCTTTTGCACTTAAGAAACAGGAATTCCAACTGAGTTGAAAAGCAAAACCAGGTTTATTGGAGCACGACCTGTGAAAATTTTCAAATGATACAAGTAAAGTATAAAGACACCTCGCTACTGAACACCGTTAATTTGATTTCTTCTATGGGACAATCAGGCCAGTTGTCATTTACCCTGACGTTGAACCCACACCTGACTGACCTCATATTTCAAGATAAATCATAAAACCCAGGTAATCTTTTCCTTCTGCCATTTCAGTTGCTAAAATCAGTTACCAGGGACTGGCAACAGGCATGAAATGACACTGAAAGAGAACATTTTCAGGTCACAATAGTTCTGATACGAGAGATACCACATGGCATCCGTGTGAGCAGAATCACCAAACAGTGGGTTTCCCACCACAACCAAATATTTAGATCGATAGCTTCTACATAGTATTTATTTACAGCCAGGGCTGTCGGAGAAGATCAGGGCCGTTCCTGTACCTGTCGCTCCCTTTGTGCCCCGCCGAGCAGAGCCGCTCGGACAAAGGGGCACCCGGCCCGTCTCTGCCCAGGATGGCAGGAGGCAGCGGCGTTCGCACCGCACAGCTCCGTGCCGGCCCTTCCCATCAGCTGCACCTGCCGTGCCCAGCACAGCACCTCTAAGTCCTGCTGTGGAAGAGATTCTGGGCAGATTCCACTAAAACAGACAGATGTGCTCGCAGATCTTCTCCACAGGTCATGTTTATTTCCGCGATTTTAGGCAAATTTAGTAGTTGGGGTTAAGTTCTGATTAGAGCTGAAGCATCTGCGACAAGTCCATCTACCTCACTACATCTTCAGTATTGATTACGCCTCCTTAATTTCTGGTTATTGCATTGCTGATAGGCCTATAATCATTGCACTGCAGAATCTTCCAGATTGCCCTCACTGCATATTGTACCGTTTACCAACCTCAGTGCTCCTCTCAGCCCTGCTTTAGATGTAACACAGCTGGTTTTAAAAAAAAAAAAAAAAGCAGAGAACATCTTGCTGTTTAGGAACAACCTTCAGTTCTGCTCAGGTTCATCACACATTAGCTGGCTGCTGTTCGAGAGCTGTCTGTGGGACGTGGCCATTCACTGATGACAACCATGCTGTCCTACATCTGCCCCTCTTCTAACGGCAAGTACTTCAATGCTCTGGAATGTCTGGTTATGTGAAAAGCAGGACAGAAATACAACTTGACCTTATTGTTATTGTCATGAAACTAAAATTAGTCCTTCAAAGCTCACTAGCAAAATTACTCAATAAAAAGACCCATTGAAAGGTTGTTTCCACAGATAATCAGATATGGGCATAGGCTTAAAATCTGTGTGACACCAATGAGGTTCTTGCAACAATGACAGTGATGCTTTAGTATTGGTGAGAGACCTCATGAATAATCTATTTAGCAACTGTAATGAAAGAAAAAGAAAGTCTGATGTTAAAGGAAATGGTGGTAGAAGAAACAATGCATTAGATTCCGGGTGGGGGTTTTTGTAGGTTTTGTACTTGTTTTTATTATTATTATTATTATCATCATAGAATATAAAATTCTGCTTATCTGAAATGAATAAGCATCTTCTACATTCACAGACATTGCAAAGAACATCGTCTCCTTCGCTAGGGACGCTTACAGAACACACCAAGAACAATTAGTATTGGGCAACCAACGTCTGATCAGCAAGCCCAATCAGCCTTGAATTTCACTGACCTTGAAATAAACATCAAACTGGGCCCAATCCTACATCCCTTCTGTACTCAGAACTCCCGTCGAGAGCAATCGGAATATCAAGAGCAAAGAGAACGCAGGACTGAGCCCATAACACTTTTGTCATACCCCGTGGCATTGTGCTGTTGGCTGACACCGGGTGACTTTCCAAGCTCAAACCTGGCAGACAGCTCCAGAACGGGATGTTCACAGAAAACAGCTCATTTTTACTTGTGCATAAAACAGGCTGAAGTCCACAATGCTGCCAGGTCAGAAGATGCTCTTGTCAAATTGGGTCTGTATTAATACAACATATGTGTAAAAAACCAGGTATTTTCATTTTCTAAACAACAAGAAGGATTACAGGCACCCATCGAACTCATTCTTGGCCTCAGAAGCTAACCTGGAATCTCAGACCCAGGAAAAGAATTTGAGCAAAAGAGTAGAAAACACAAATATGCACGCAGAATTGTGACTTCGTACCTAAGACTGAAACAACACAGTGACAGACTGACAGATTCTTTTTCCTTAGGGATTAATTGGTTGGTGAAAGGTTTTTTTACTTAATTACTCAAACTCTGCATCTTATTCCTAGCTGTAAGTTTAGAAACACACACAGGTATTAAACCCGTAGTATTGTCTAGAACTGTTTGTTATTGGGCTGTTATAATATAAAAGGTATCATCAGAAAAATACCCACTAGGCCAGGACTTCCCTGGGATTCATTTCCATTTTCCTGACTCCAGAGGAAGAGCAGTAGGAAGAGCAGACCTCAAACATCTTTTCCAACCCAAAAAGGGACGGCACCACCACCTTTACTACTCCACGGAATGTACTAAGATTCCTGCACTGTATGGATTTTCCTTTAGAAACATTCCCCATGGAAGAAAACAAAACAATCAAACAAAAAAAATTCCAGATACAGTGCTACGTTAGAAAGAAGGCACAGAATATTTCACATCTCTAGAAAACAAGACCGCCTACATTTTTAACTCTGGCGTGACAGGATTCTGTCTCTGTTTGCTGTACACTCGCTATGTTTCATCAGCAAAAATAGTCATCTTTATGACTGATTTGTAGACCAGCAGAGCTGGAACGAATCATCAACATTACAGCCTAATTCAGCCAAGAGTGCAAACACTTACATTAAGCCAGTATGTGCTTAACTACTGCCAACAACTGACAGGGTTCATTACCTCTGAATATTGTGCTGCCCATCTATAATTTACTTCAGGTAAATTATAACAAGTACCTATCCTATACCCTGCCTTCCTCCATTCGGAATTCTGCATGAACCTCACTCCCCGCTCTCGCTTCATCCCGAACGGGGCAGAAAGCTGACAGCCAGGCGCAGACCAAAACTTAGAAGACACATCCATAAATCACAAAGGACACTCGAAAGCACCAAACAGCACCCACCCAAACAGTAACTTCAGAACAGTGAATGATCTTAGTGATCAGATTGCCACCTGATGGCCACAGCTGAAATACAATAGAAAATCAGAAACCTAGTCCCTGCTTGGACTGAATCTGTCTGGCCTTGGTTACAAAGCCTGATTCCCACAAATTTCAAGCACTCTGCAACACCAGGAGCCGGCATCCCGTCTCACACGGGCTCACGTTCCTTAGGATGCAGGTCTTCTGCAGCATGCTTTGCAAATGGCAGCATCAAAATAGAAAAGTCAAGATGTCCAACACAATCCTCAATAACATTCCATTATTCAGTTCATCTAGGAACGGTTTCCCAGTCACCCTACTGGTGAAGGTAACCAACTCCCAGTTATTGGCAAGACAGTTCACCTACAAAGGCACATTTCCCTCAACACACAGGGAGTCTTCAGACTAAAGAAAAGAATGGCTGGTATTAGTAACACATCAAAGGATTGCATATGTAAGCCAAAGGCCTAAAATTCAGTGCAAGACCATCTCTGGAAGCTAGTCTAAAAATATTTGGGTTTCCTTCTGCCAGAGAGGATGCAAATTAGTGCCAAAACTGCGGTGACAAGAATTATTCCTCTTGGGACTGAAGCATTAAATGCTTCACGGCCACACAAAAATGGCTTTTCCTCCATCCACCGACAATATTCATTTAATTTTAATGCCTGTAAAGAACGAACAATAAAGAATAAGTTACTTAAGATTCTTGAGTCTGTCACACAATTTCTTCCTTCCATTATTGCAAGAACCTTTCTCCTCCATCTAAGCTGTCCTGGTAACTAGCTACAGCATTTGCTAGTGGCTGCTGGTCAGAGAGCAACACATTCCGCAACCAAAACAGAAACTGCCAAAGAGCCACCTCCTGTACGCACGCGGGGGCCGGTGGGCTGCACGGTTCTCCGACTACGGAGCGATGCTCTGAAAGGTTTTCCATACAACTCCAACTGCCGCAGGAGGAAAAGTAAATTCTGCTTTAAATGAACATTTAGAAATGTCTTTTTTCTCTTTCATTCATTCATGAAAACCCTTCATCTTCACAAGTTTTACAGTTGAAAAATAGACTTGGGAAATAAATGTACAGGGAGGGAAGTGGTCACAAATGGGAAGTGGTTTTGCCAACACGCCACTGTGCCACAGGAGTGCCACACGATCCCTTTCTACCTTTGAGAAATTACACTGCTAATATAATCCTATAATTTTTTAGTTTAATGAGCACTTCTGCTGTAACTTGCTGTGATTTTTCCTATTTTTTCCTCCATAGATGCTGAACATATCTAGAAATATCCATCTTGAAATAATATTTTTCTTCCCTTCAGTTATCTCTGATCCCCCTCTGCCCAAATCCTGGGCCTTGAATAGCAGACAACACTGGCAGATAAAGCACATTAGATATATTTCTCAGTGAAGTAAGCCTGTTTCTTCTTTAGAACATATCCATGGGTTTTCACAGGCTCCCTGACTTTACTACCTGGAAAGACCCAAAATGCTACAATTAAAAGGAACTAGGGACAATCAAAATGGTTCTAGGTGAAGACCTAGTATTTCGTATTCCCTGCTCAAGATGCAGCGATCCCACTGCTGCGATAGGCTAAGTCACAAGTTACTGGCTTTGTTCCAACTGACAAACCAACCAGCTAAATTCCACTGAATAGGTGTGCATATAAAATTCAGCTTCACATTCTGCTAACCTCAAATCATTTGAACACAGTCAGATCTGAGCTGATACCATAACAAACCCTTCCTACCCAGCTCTAGCAGACATCCAAACTCCAGCTCTCTTAGCTTGCTGGTCTGTATTTTCCCTTAAAACACCGTCATTGTATTTTACTTACACACTAGAAGCATAGTATTTCAGGAATGCTCAAGAAGCAGGAGGATGCTGATTTTGTAAAAAGGATCCTGGAAACCAGTGGTCAGGTATCAGCGTCCCGACAGACCCAGCTGTTCAAAAATCTGGTTGCCAAGCTCCCTGTAACTCAGTCACAGCACTTTGTGGCAATTAACACCTGTTCTGACAAACCCATGCAAATTATGCCATCCCAGAACACTCGCATTTGCAGGACTGCCCATGGAAAATTTTATTTATACATGTCATCGAAATTAAGTCCAAGGAGACGCAAGTTTTAACCCATCTCCCGTGTAAGATTTCAGAAAAGAGCAAGCTATGTGCACGTCTCTCACAACGGGAAACTTTCACAGTTGCTGCTGTATTTGAGTGTCCTAGTCTATCACCCAAATGACTCCCTCTTTGCAACTGGGGTTTAAGGACATAATACATGAAACTTCCCTGAACCTCTCTCTAATGCAGAACTGCTGTAGAATACATTAAAAAACAATTTAGTCCTGGAGAATACTAAGAACTGCAGAGTTATTCAGAGATGGAGACAGTGAGGGATGAGGCAGGGGAAGGAGAGAGGAGAACAAAAAGGAAAAGGACTATGATAAAAACTAAATATTTGCAAACATAACACCTTTTCCATGTTTAATTTGTGTATTCATTTCGCAGGTTTCACATTTATGATCTGTTTTGTCTTGATTGTAATTATACCTCTCAAAGCAGATTCAAGTCCTTTTATTAAAAAGAAACAGCAAACACCATACATCAGAAGTGAGCTGTGAGGACAGATAATGACTGAGTACAGAGCAGAAGAGTTAATCAGATGTATTTTTCCATAAACGTTCTAAAAAAATACTTCCTTCACAACTTGGCTGTAAGAACACAGGTATTAAGGATTTAAAGTGCCTTTGGTTTTAAGTAAAAAATTAAGTATTTTCTTTTCTTAAGGGATTTCTGCTGGCAGAAATGAAGAATAAAGCTTGAAACAGTATTTCAATGTGTTCCTTAATTCGCATTTTCCTCTAGTAAAACCAGCAAGGAAAGTGTCCAAATTACTCTCCACTAAATGCCACTATTATATTTCCAGTAAAAGTCTAGTCCAACCAGGCATCAAAAATATTTCCACATAAGATCCTTTTAGAATCAAACTCTTCAGAGAATGTTGTTGTCCATAACTACACTTCACCTGATCTCTCTGTGTTCCGTATTTTGTTTTATATTTGAATTCAAGATAACATTTTTACAGATTGTGCTATGTTAAAAAATTAATTCAATGCATATTTGGATGCAGTATATAAAGTAGGTTCTTTTAAGGAAAAAAAGCTCTACTATCTTATTATTAAAGCCACTGGAAAAAATATTAGCCTTTGGGATTTCTGTCTCTAAACTATTTACAACATAATAGGTCCAATGAAGCGCCACAAGAAATGTACAGTATATTACACATACAGTTATAACAAACATCTGTGAAGAATCTATAGAAATAATACAACAGAAAGAAAATCTGCAAAGGAAGAGATGAAAGCCTAAAGAAAATGCTCCACTTTGTAAAGAAAAATCATAATTGCTTTTCAGTGGTTTGCTTATTTTTGCTACAAAATACCTCCCCTTTAAAAAATCTATAAAACTATAGAAATGCTCCAATTCTACAGAAATTTCTTTGCTGGAAATGCAGTAAAGTGGAACTTTAAAAATGACCGCAAGATAAATCTCCGCTAAGAGAAATGTTACCTGTTTAGAATAAATAAATAAATGCAGTTAGACTAGCTCTCCAAAAACTAACAAATGATGCTGGATATTTCTCTCAGTCCTGGATGTCAAACCACAGAACAAGAATAAAGCATTTGTAAGTCTCCAAAAGGAGACCTTGCAATTGGAATTCACATCTTTGCCAAGTGAAAGCTTTTCGGCTGTTGTCACCGTCTCATTGTCATTCAACTCACTGTGGGTTCCCCAGGGTCCAGAACAGGAGTCCTGGCATTATTAACATAGCAGATTAATAGCAGTGGGAAAAGACATTTTCACAAACATGCTAAATATTAATATTAATCGATAACAATTTATATTTCCTAACGTGAGCCAGACAAACATACCCCAGGCATGGAGGAGAGGAGGGAGGGCAGAGCAGGGAAAGGGACAGTGTCAACAGACTATACAGAATAAAAGGGAATCAGTGAATCAATGCAGGACAGAGGACTGAGCCGTGAGGTGGGTGTCAAAAGCAGAGCCCTCTTTTCAGAGGCACAGAGGCACACATTTTAACGCCACAATATAAGTTGGATTTTCCATCGTGACCAAAAAAATTCCAGTGAAGCTCACCAATTTTATATCGCATAACAAAGAGCAGAGCTCTGCAAAATCAGTGAAAAATGGCTTCATACTATTTTTACCATCCTGAGTAATGCTGTACTCGGCAAACCGTACTTTCCTCAACACTCATAACACTACATAGGTATTTTTTAAATTCAGATATGCACAAATTTACCAAATTTCTAGATTTGTATTTCAAGCCTGCCTCGTACTCAGGCTATTTTCTACCACCTACCCCTTCTATTTTAAAGCCAAAAAATGTGTAAAACCTGTTGCATTTTTTCTAATGGATTAGCCCAGTCAAGTTTTTAAAATTCAGTCTTTGAAAGTCTTTATCATTATCTCACATACTTTTTAATTATGAGCAGCAGAAGCAGAATGCACAGTCCTATTGCTAAAGAGGTTCCCAAATTATCCGCCCCACAGCGTCTGCGTGGGTTAAACCGAATTAAACCATCCCAGCTCAAGACATCTTAGCAGAACATAAATCCGACTCGGTCACCGAGCAGAGTCCTCCTAGAGCTGTGTACAACCAATGGAGTTTTTATTCACAAAATTCAAGGACACATTTTTGCAGCAGCCTCAAACTTCAGTTTGACCCAAAAATCACATATTTTCCAGATCTGAAAGTCAAGTGAAGATCAGTGCAAAAACTCCTCTTTGCACAGAGGAGGCTGCCCGATACACCAAGGGTTGTCAAACATTAAGCTGAAGCTTTTCTCTCTGGAGGTTTTATACAGCCGCATTAACTGGCGTGCTGGAAGAACAGGCACGGACGACAGCAAAGCCCGTGATGACCAGGGGGGCGGACAGACGAGGATGCCCCGCTGCCCCGCTGCCCCGGGGGGGCTCTGCCCCCGCCGAGAGCCCCGAGCCGGCGGGCAGGGCCTGAACCGCGGGCCAGGAGCTGGGGCTGGGGCCTCCCCCCGGCCAGCGGCAGGTCTGACTGCTCCTGACTCAGATGCGTGCGGTCCAGCCAGCTAATTACTGGGGGGGGCACGGGCTTGCTCTACCTGTTACTGGAAAGTACCCTGGCTTTGGCTGCTGCTCCTGAGCTTCCACTCACAACCCTCTACTTTTCTGCATTAGAAAGCGTGGTTTGGCCACGATCCCGTACCACTGTCCCAAGCCCATGACTAAGAATAGACAGGGCTCTGCAGAGCGGGATGTCTGGTTAGACTGTGAAGAGTTCCCTCCCAGAGAGGCGTTAACCACAGAGACAAGTTTCTCAGATTAGACGGGGGCTGGGAGCAGAGGCTTCTGTTCAAAAATCAGCTGGAAATGGCTTTCCCGCTTTCTACGGATTCACTTCCGAAACGCATGGAATGCTGTGGGGTTTTACTCTGGCTGGCTTTGAGTTTTATTTCAGTGCTCCCACACATCCTTAACTTGCCTCTGGAGCTCACCAAGCCTAACGATGGCCTCGAAACCACAACGAGAGTCACAAGCGATTGTGCTCTCTGTGTCCTGGGCTTCCTCTGGACATCTAGAGAGCCCTGTGATCGCATTGTCAGTCCTTTTTTCGTAACCATTAAAAGTAGGAATTACCAACTGATTTTTCTTAACAGTAATTGCCCATAAACGATGATGCAGCTTTATGGAGGGGAAGAACATTGCAACAGTCAAGCACTACGACAGCAACTGAACCTCAAATTTGCATCTGACCTTTGCGGCTGAGACGCACCTCTAACTAAATCCATTCAGTCAACTTCCAGCTCACGTTTAACCTGTCAGGTTTTGAACATGCAAATAAGGAAAATTCAGCAAAGACTGACTTTGAGGTCTACCAAATATTTCCTACCATTAGGCTGAGGAGTCAAGTTACTGATATTATGGGAACAAAATTGAACTCCTTTCCTGGGCCAAGCACCTTTCCTCCAGCTACCAGTGTTCTGATGGATTACAGAAATGTTTTACTACTGTGAAAAAATGGAATTTTAACAGGGCAAGCAATGACAGTAAGAAACATAACTGTTTTTTTAAATCACATCCTCTGCAGAGATATCTCTCTCTTTCTCCTCAAAACGTTTCATATCCTAGTTTTGATACACCTTTGCATTGTGAGCACCTCTGCAGAGACTACTGGTTGGGGCATTTCTTTCCTGATCTCTCAAGTGCTCTTTAAAGACAGGCTTTCCTCTCTATAAGAAAAACAAAAGTACCTGACAAAGAACTAAGCGTATGTTTAATCCTAGTGCTTTATTCCTCTGAAGTCTATTTACAAGTCACTTCTGACGCAGAAAGTGCTCCTAGACTTCTGCAAAATGTAGGACAGGAATGACGGCAAGTTCAACCAATGATGGTGGGACAACGCTACATATAATCCTTCCCTAACACTTTGTGAACAAATACTGTTAAACAGGTAGGTTTCCTGAGCATCTTGCAGATGGGTTACAGGGCTTGCCCAAGGAGCTGTGAATAAATGTCAAGCAACAGCAGATACATTCGTAGGAATCTCATGATCTCCAAATTCACCTGATGCCAGGGAACTCTGCAGTAGTTTTAGACCTATTCAATTCACAATCACACCACAGTATTCTTATGGCTTAGCCTGACAGATCCATTAACATGGTTTTTCAGCTGATATCCTTAGATTCTGTTTTAAGTCAGACTATGGGAAGATGTGGAAGCATGAGGAAGATGGGGCATTTGCAGGGCACACACCACATGCAGACAGAGGTACGCTATCCTACCTCCCTGCGCATTTTTCCAAGGCAATCTTGGGTGTTGCACCCACCACCTGGCCCTATTTAAAGCCACTACATTATTCTAAAAAGGATTATTTATACTAAAAACGCTCCCGGGACTACTGTATTTGTATTTCAGGGCTGCTGCATCCCCTATTTCCTCACTGCTTTAATATAGCCTGAGGCAGAGCGGGTGAAATGACTTGCGATGCCACTGTAATTTTTATCAAGGCTTGTTCCTGGTAAAAAGCCTCTTTGTTTCAAAGAAATGTGATTTGGCCTTTTTCCTCCTCTGCTCTATTCCTTGGTTAATATACCACTTCCACTTGCCCTGGGGCTAAGAAAGGTATTCCATGGAATTGGTCAAATCTCACTGTTTTTCTTCTAAATCACAACTGGCTTTTTTTCCTCGACCCTTGCTAAGCACTATCTAAGCTGACAGTCTGAACTTGAGATTTTATTTGTGCCTTAACTCTTCAACTCCTGGATTCTAACAGTCACATGGCCACGTTAAAGAGATGCATGTCAGGACTGGTCAATCTGCCGCGGCAGAGGAGCCTGCAGCGATTAAGAGCAAGACAGAAGGAGAAGCTCTGGCTAATGTTAGTTACTACTTGAAGCAAATTCAGCCATCTCTGAAGGAGGTATATTCAGCCATGTATTCATTTACTGCACATTTGAAAATCAGTATCTTCTGCCCAGCTGACAACTTTCAATCTCATTCATGTAGTTTAAAAAACACTTTTCAAGGATAATTGCAGAAGAGCATATTAGAGCCTAATATAAATGGAAAAAAAACACATAATGAAGCATACAAGAATTTAGACGTGGCATTGTGGAAGCTCCAATTCCACAGTGAAAGTAATTCTCTCAGAGATACGTATCACAACAGAGCTTGATGTAAGTTAAAAAACAGTACAGATGCTTTTTAAAAAAAAAAAATTATTGTTCTCTTCAAATAAAAAGTCCAGGCTAACAAAAAGATACAAAAGAAAAAAAGAAAGGGGGAAAAAAAAAAAAAAGAGTGGTACAGATAGCTAATGGGCTCAAATACATTGGGTAAGCGGACTTTGGCTGCCAGAGGCCCATGATGCTAAGTAAAGAGATTAGGGCTCCCTCAAGTAAAAGGCGTGATTAAAATTACAATTAAAACCAAAAAACCACAAGACAACAGAGAAAAGAAACCTGAGTCTTGACAGCTTCACCATTCTTTTGCTAGACCGGTTCTTTTAAGGAGATCCAGCATAATGGCATTTGCTTTAGGAAAACTTACACCTTTTCCCAAGTGACATTACACTTCCAGCCTCCTCTTCTGGAAATAGGATGTGAACCAAATCCTGCCATGAGCCCTAAAGACAGGCTCTTTTGGACCTCCGAGGAGTCCAACAGAAGCAACAAGCTGTAGCAATACGGAATACTGAGCTATAGCAGTAACTAAAGCAATGAGCCTTCCTACCAGGCGAGGCAGCCAACCTCTGTGAAACAGAACCTGGAAATGGGATCCAAAGCTTAACTTATATGACTTAAATGTTCCTACACAGATGAACCAGTGAGATGTTGCTGTGCAGCTAGGGCTTCTCCCTTCTGCGTCAGTATCTACAGAAAAAGGAACCGATACGGAAAGGCTTGGAGAAATACTACTCTTTCAAAACTCCTCACGGCAATGAAAAATGATAAAGTTTTGAGATTTTATTTCATTGGAAGAAATGCAGAAGTTCAGGTTTATTTTTTTTAATAACATGTTCCAAAATATTTCAGTTCAACATTGCCAAATCACTTCAAGATATTTCAGCATAACTTTACAGAACAACCAACATTCTAGCCTTATTAAAAAAATTCCCTTTCTTGTTGGAAGTTAAATAATACTGATAAACTCCCACACAGCAATTGAGATGTATACAATAAATATTGTCCAGCCCCATGAGAATTACAACTGAATACACACAGTTCTTGGCCTAATTTCCTACCACCAGGTATCTGTGTATAAACTCACAGATATGTTATTAAAAACACGAATGGATCTACAGTGTCCTAGACAAGGCCAAAACAACGTGTATTTTATTTAATACAGTATTGTTTTATGTAAGTAAGTACCAGTGGACTTTTACATAAGTTACTAAGTTTAAATTTATAGTTTTTGAAGTCTTTTCAAAAGACAGGCTCTTTGTTTCTTATGTACCACAAAGAATTTGTTTTTAAACACAGTAACACTTAACCCAGATTTGGGATTGCTTAATCAAGTTTTAATTTATTCTGTCTCTCTCATTGACAAATAGGGTAGGTTTTTCCTGTTAAACATATGCCAAACCCAGTGTTCAAGTACACCAATAAAATACACTTCGAAAGCAGAAGCTGCAGCAAGATATTGTTTGCTGTTCTGCATTTATACAACCCCCACAGTCTCTAATACAACGTATAAATTATAAACTAGATGTTCCAATACTTCCTTAGGCATCTCTAAACTGGTCATGTTTGGAATCAAATTTCTCATGTACCAGCACTCAGAAGCACTGCACACAGTTGAAAACGTAAGGGAAGAACACTTCACCTCGAAGGAAAACATGAAACCTGGACAATACATCATTACCCAATATACTATTGCATTTTCGCATAGGAAACAGGAGTTAAGATCCTAATGGGATCTTTAACAGTCAAAACCAATCAAGACTTTGCTTAGTGTTTAGTCTGAAAGAGAGCATCTCCATCCCGAATTACATGACAATTAATAATCCCCGATGCAGGAAGTTTTTGCTACTGTTCAGCGATTTAAACACATTTCTAAACTTTGCTACCCCTAAAATTGTATCCACATAAAGTGGATTAAAATCACAAAAATGGCATCCCATTTTGAGTTCTTTTGAGCTCATTTTCCTAGATGCAGCAAACATGTTTACATTAAAATTAAATTCAGACAGGAAAAAAAGGTCATTAAGGGAAATACAATCCAAAAGTATACAAAGCCTTTACTTCTCCCAAGATAGTATCTACACCTTGTTGTAAAAAGCAATGTATTTTTAAGCAGTATAAATATTTCTCCTTGTGTTCACCAAGATGGTCTCTGTCAGAGCATCTTTGCAGAAAACAGAAGGGAATGCATGCAAGACAGCCCTCCCTATGGCACACCCCCCCCAGCCCAAAAAAACAAAAAGCAAGCTGCAGGATTGCTGCGGTGCCCCGGTCTGCAGAGTGAACCTGTCACTTAACATTCACTCCAGCATAACACTGAGGTCTTTTGTTTGTTTGTTTGTTTTAAAGCTTCCCCATGTTTTCCTTCTCTAATCCCTCTGTTTTTCTGCTCCCTAGATAGCCAAATATATGATAACTTGGAAAATGTTAAAGATCTCTGACAAGTCAAGTGGTATTTTTCTTCATATACGTGACTTTAGAATGGTGAAATTGCCTGAAGAAGATTTCCCACATGTATTTGATAAAACAAATAAGGTCTTATAGCAGGGTTATTTGACATTTGTTTTCTACTTAATACTAGGATTTTCAAATGCTCCCTTCATCGGTCAGCTTGGCAAGAGTATAAAATTTGCAGCTAGTGCAAGCAAAAAGGAGTTTATCATCTTTCCCCTAAGAGTGCATCTATCTACAGCGGTTCCAAAAACCAACAAGAACTCAAGCAGTTCCCACTAGTCTCTCGGGAATCTGAGGTACTGGTGGCTGCACCTTGCATAGTGAGAGTCATCTGCTCTATAGACTGCATCTATAAGGCAATTACCTCACTAATAGGACTCAACATGTCTCATCAGCATAGACAGAATCAAAAGTCCTCATGAAACCAAGCCAAACGCTCTCCTAATTACCTATGAGACGTAGCTCATAGTTAACAGGTAATCAAGTACCGGTTCCTGCTGCAGTGTCAAAAAATTCTGCTGACCTCAAGGATGCTGCCTTTGCCATGTCCTTTCTTCCTCTCTCACCCCATCCTCCAGCCCAGTCTCGAAAGCCACCGGGGACAAGAACCTCTCCCGGAGGACCACTCCATGCCTAGGCTTGGCTGCAAGTGTCAACAGTGATTTGAACACCAGTGTAATTGGAGGTTTGACTGGGCAAGGAATTGATAGAAAGGAAGAAGATAGCCAGCAGCGCTCGGCAAGCGCAGAGGGGTGGCTTTGCCGAATTTCTGTGCCCCAGAGTGGCCAGGGCACCCTGGCTACATCCTTGAAAGAATGAAAGGCGGGAGGGATCCACTACTTACCAATATTAAACATTCACTCCCACTACACCAGATCAAACCTCTTTTGTTGTCTCTCTCTTCTCCTTCCCAGTGCAAACACAGACACAAACTTTCAAAAAGCCTCTGTGCATCTGAACAAACCTCTTTGGAACGCAAACAAAATCCCCAACAACACTTGCCACATCCTATCACAACCGTAATAAAGATGTTTATAGTTTTAACCATCAAATAAAGTGCTTAATTCCACCGAGCTTGTCCCCTCCACTCAGTCACTCCACAGCTTCATTTAGCAGGCCAGTGGTAAAAAAAATTCATTAATTTTTATTAACAGGGAGAGCCATTTGTTCCCTGTGACAATATTTGACTTGTCGAAATGATTTTCACCTCTGCCATGAGGTGCGCGCTCCCCACATACATCACCCGATTACTCCAGGAGCGGCCAGAGTTGCAGTCATTAGCCAGTGAATTAACGACAATCCACAGCGCTATTAATCACGCTGACAAAAGCGTTAGCTTGCTGCTGACCCGAGCACGGCTCTGGGACACGAGCAGAGGAAAGGAGAGCACAGCCACAGGGCTAGGAAAGAAAGGATTTTTTTTTTTTTTTAAGCTGCTGAGGCAGGGAAAAAAGGGAGAGAGAAAGAGAAATTAGATAGTAACAGTGGAGCAGAAGCAAGCTACACATGAAAACTGAGGAAGGCACAAAGGTGCTAAGAGAAGGAGGAAAGAAGGAGAAACATCAAGTCACCCACTGTAACTCAAAAGTACTTCCATTAAGCACCATGTCTTAATTCCCTTTTAATTGTCTAGGTGGCTCAGGAAGCCTATTCCACTGACTTTCACTAGCGTGTAGCAAGCCTCCAAACGAGCTGCGGTGACTTGCAGCAGCGTAATTTCAAGTTTCCGTCTCACGCTCCCTCCCCTCCCCACCGGTTCTGACTTCCCGGGCAGCCTGCAGCTTTGTGCATTCACGGAAGCCAGAGGCCACGGAGGTAGGTAAGGCAATGCTTTGGAGGAACACCCATCACCAATTCTGCCACCCCTCCTGTAACTTCCAAGAGAGAGAAGGCAGGAATGGTAACCTCTTAAATCAGCAGCACTTTTCAGGGGCCAGTTTTGGAAATCCTTAGAAACACAGTGGGTTTGATCAAAGCTTATTCCCAAAGGCCTCTCCCCTTGAAGATTTCAAGTAACCACATTTCATAGGGAACTGAATGAATCCTCCTACCCTACTTCCAGACTAACGGTCTCTGAAAGCTGTCGGCTTCCAGATCATAGAGCACTGGCCACTTGTGCCTGGAAACACTTTGAAAGAAGCTGTCAGAGTAACACACGGCGCGTTCTGGCATACAGCCCCCATTTGCTTCCTTTAGCGTGGCTTCTAATTTCAAGTTTCTGAACACTGTGCAAAATATTCAGAAAAGACACACACTATACCCAACCACTACAATTCTTTGAAAATTTCATTTTTTTAAATGGCACAGTCTTTGTGCTCTTTATGACAGTGCTGCAGTAATCAAAAACAATATATGTATTTGACTGCAATTTTTAAATTGAAAAATAGTGCCAGCAGAAGGAGCCAAAAAGGGAAATCTGAAGCAATGCAGTTCCCATACGAATGCATGACGAAGGAGACTTACACATGCTCTGCGGTAGTGGAAGAACAGGGAAAAGAATGAATCTTTGCAATAGTTTTGAATGTTCCTGCTGTATTGTACAAGCAGTGGCAAAGAAACTGCATTCTTTCAGTCCTGCCCCGTACCATCAGTCCGTAACTCCCACTAAAGCAGTTTCAACAGTAGGACCATTGAAAGTTATGAAGATAATAAAACCATGGTGAGAATTCCAAAAATCTCTTTCGAAAGTTTTTACTGCTTTTTTTCCATTCATGACCTAATAAGGGATTTAACGGAGAATTTTCAGAAGTGCTTAGTGGATTCTTCCCCCCCAATTATGAAAGTATATACAGCAAAATACTGTAACGAGGACTGCTGTAACACAGGCTGTGAGGACCAGGGCTATAAAGCAGTTGTTGGGGTGTTCGCAGTGTATTACCACCTCTAATAGACATTATGCCTCCATTGCAACCCACCATCTACTAATCAATTCTCTGCACTCTCAACTCCCTCAGTCACAGTTTATCTTTCTCTAAAACCCTTTTTTAAAAGCAGTGGAACTGCTGCTAAACAGGTTGATGATGTTTCACTCTTACCATACAGAATAATTTTAGAACCTGTTTCTTGTTACTCACTTTCACCGGTTTAATTCTGCTTTTGCAGCAAGGAATGTCGTAAGGAAAGCTGGGTTCGGAAATCCATGATTTCCTGTCAGTTAATTCATTTCAGCAAAACAGAAGGCAAGGTGATATTCCTGTTTAATGTTGCAACTTAGATACAGTAATAACCAGGGGCTATAAGGGATTCCATCTGCTGCCATTTTCTCTGCACTACTGACAGCACCAAGTACCCACCTTGTGCCAATTTATACTCTTCCACCCTGAAGCTGTTTTGTCCCATTTACAACTTCTACGAATTTAAACATCAAAGCAGGAACAAGAACCGGTCTAGGTGCAAACCACTAACCCTGGTTCTACAGAAGACTGTTCACCCACTTGGATTAGCAAAGGTTCCTATGGCCTTACGCACAATACAACCAACTACCTCTCATGTTTTAAGAACTCAGTTTTGATGCAAAAATAGCATTAACGCTAATAAGCAGCATTCTACTTAAAATCTGTGCTGCATGGAACACTTGTCCAGAGTCATCTGTTTCAGGACTAGCTCAGCAGTGCCACCCAACCCAGCCAGGTTTTAAAGACGATTGCAAAATCATGGCTGTAGGGCAGCCTCCAGCATCCATCTCACTCAGGCAGACCCCTTCCTCCCCCCGGTCCGACTCCTTGACTCACGTAGCGAGCACAACTGCTGGAGGACATGAAGGAAAGAGATGGGGAAAGAAACCCTCAGCCTTACTCCACCCTCTCCCACAGATCTACCCCAGGAGTCTCTCCAGCTTCCTCGGTAATACCACATTCCGCATCCCCATCTCCTCGCTCACAGGCAGGCGTAATGAAATGAACTGTCCCCTTTCACAACGGTGGCTGCCTCTCCGTTCCACCACCTTTTCAGCCCATCGGCACCCAGGCTAGTTACATTCTCCACTATTGATTATGAAGATTTTCATTGAGACTTGATAGCTAAATCCAGAAGGACTTACTGTAAAACTTGGCACAACTCTTTTAGTCCCAGAGAGATCTCTACGCTAGATCTACACGAGACAACATTTCTTATTCCTGTATTACTCCTGCTAGAAATACTTTTGTTCGGCCATATACCATGGCAAAATGATTCACATTCCAGGCTGTCCAATAACACCACCAAAACACAAGGTCTTCTCTTCCCTACAGCTTGGACTTTGCCAGGCCACAGCATACAACAGTCAACTGCAGTTGAACAAGCAATTTTTCTGCCTTTGAAGCTATTATTAAGAAAAATATTTAAGATAAAAATATTTTTACATTTTGCTTCTGACTGGCCAGCAATAGTCCCACATTGTTTGAAATATTAACTGTTACCGAAGGGAACTTAAAGCTTTCTCTTTAAGAGGAAAAATTCTGATGCTCTCAACCAGGTGTCTAAATGACTGTTATTTTTCACTGTTTATTTTTCAGGAAAAAAAGCAGATGCACTGAAAATACACCAAACAAAATTAGCATTTTACTTTTTTTAGCACTAAATACAGCTACTGTCTTCTAATGTTGCCTATTAATAACATCATCCACCCAGAACAACAAAACCAAAAAAAAGTTCTATACCCTGTAAAGAATACTTCTAATAAATAAATAAATAAATTTCAATTTCTGTAACTTTTCAGTGTTTAAACTTAGGTTGCGCAGGACCAAACTTCATCAAACTCCACCTCTGCACTTCGTTTGGTGCTAAGCCTTTCCTTTTACTTTCCTTTCATGGCCATTCCCATTCTATCCCTCCTTCAATAGGTTGTTTTGCATCTCACCTGAAAATCTATTTTCTTACCTGTCTTTGTGTTCAGTGCCTTTCTTCCTGTGTTACCTATTGTTTAATTCTGCAGTCGATTTAGAATACTATATGCATGGAAGTTATTACAGAAAGTTCTCTTTTTGAAATAACATTTTAAAAATTACTTTCCTTAAATCAGTGATAGGTTCTTTATCTCTGTTTTGATTTTTAAGAGATTTTTCTTTGAGAAAACAGATGTCTGGCTTTGAAAGAGAGAAAGACCATCTTTTACTTGCCTGGGGCAAGGTGTAGATTCAGAGTCCCCAGCTTTACTGCACTTGTTACATCCAGCAGGAAGATAGAAAGCAAAGTTACTTTAAAAAACAAAAAAACAAACAAACAAAAAAACCCAAAGCAAACAAACAAAAAACCCACCAAAAAACCCCTAACCCCTTTTGGCTGACCAAATGCTAGGAATGATGCCTGACTAGCAGCCAGTACAGCTCTGAGACAGTGAACAATGAAACGAGCTTCTCTCTGTTTATTTTTGTCAGCTCTTCCAGTTGAACTCAGCTCACTATTTTAATTGCAGCACCTCCATGATTCCGAGATCTGTGCTCTGGACCCTACTGATCTAAAAAAGTGAGGAGCAAAAATTAGGATGTTCATGTGCAGTTAACGATAAAAGCTGTGAAAGCACGCTGCTGCTGCCCCACAAGATAAGTTAGGAAACCTTTTCCAACCAATTCCTGGACATGATCCTTGCTATCCCGGATCATAATTTTTTTAGTTCATTCTCAAAGCAAAAATTAAGTTAAAGAGCTCAATGCATATTAAATGACAGGAGATTTTTTCAAGGTTTACAATTAACTGGGGGGAAAAAAAAAATCAGATCAACTCAATTCACAATGGAATCTGTTTTTCTAAATCTGGGACGTCTTAGTTCTTTCATGCTTTCTCTTTTCCTTTTTTAAAATTAGGTCATTTCAGGTCAGAGCTAAATTTTTTAGCTTTTCTGAAATAAAACACTATAAAAAATATTCAAGACTCTCTTTGGACATTTTCATGATTTTCCATTTTTCTGATCGAAGCTGCTTTCCAAATTCTACCTCCAATACTTTTTTCTTCTTTTATAAATCAATTAGCCGTTTTAAAAAACCCAACGCTATTTAAATCTGGACAGATACCCTACACGGAGATGGTAATGTATCACTCATGTCATCGTTTCCGGAATTCTAAGATTCATCAAGGCATTTACATAAATATGGGTAAACTGAGTAAATGAATCTGAAGTTGATCATCTCCACAGTTGTCCACACCAGCATCCGTGTCAGGTTTGCCCTGCTTTTGTAAACACAGATTCAGAGATCCAGAGATCACAAAAAGGAAAATCTGGCGCTTAATGTTTTTTCCGTACCACTTTCTGGCTGCTTTATATCTTCTTCTGAAATGCATGGTGAATGAAAACATTAAATGTTTCACAGACTTTTTAACTTAGGGTCTTCATCCCCACATATTTTTCATATTACTCATATTCCCCTGCTTGAGTTAAACTCAAACAGGCCTGGAACAACTTCATTAACATAAAACCACATGATAATAGGAAACAGAGCCTTTTAATGGTTTATTTTCTTATTATCTTGTGATATATTTCATCTTCTCCCGCTTTTCAGAGTGCTACTACATTCTGTTTTCACTCTGCTTGCTGGTTCTAACTGAGCCCCGGCTTGGCAGCAGGGAGCGATCGCACATAGAACAGCAGATTCCATTAAGTCCGGGCACTTTTAAGCTCACAGGCTACAAAAGCACAATGTCACTACCTTAGTATATATATTAGGCCCAAACTTTTCACGCCCTGAAACATCTTCCACTGCTACACACCAGTTGCAGTGTTGCTGCCGTATAATCAGCCGATAAAGTCAGTAAAAACAGCCTGGTCTTTGCTGAGCGAGATCAGAGTGGCAACAATACCCCTCGCTATCTGCTGGTACGGAAACCCCCTCCCACAAACCGAGCCCATTCTTTAGTTCCTCTGCGTTCAGTCACTTCCTCTGCAGCTCCCTAGTTTGGATGCTGCGAACGCCGTCGAAGCCGACCTGGGTTCAACCAACTACCCAGTTTGGTACCAGGGCAATCATAAAGGCTCCAGTAAAAGCTATAAAATGGCCTGTGTTCAGTTTTAACTTAATGTATAAGCATACTATGCTATATCCTGACCTTACCCAGATAACCCCTGTATAATGCCACACATCGCCCCTGGAAAAAAAGTCTTTACCCTCTACATTTTGTAATAATTCATAGGTTAGATGGTCAGGGAATATGACAAGGGAAGCTCTTTTGCAATAACACATTTTCTTTTCTCCCAAGACCACAATTTCAAAATTCTGGAGTTACAACATTTTTTATGAAGGTTAAAGGAATCTGAACTTCATGAGAAATTGCGTATGTTTCAGGATGACTCTTCTAAGTTATTTCAGTCACTCTTACTTTTAATAATGAATAAAAAATTCTTTACAGGATTTCTACTTTAAAATATCTGCTTTTATTTTCTTGCCTTTTTAAACACATCTTAAAAAGCTTTCACAACAGCTTAAATGCTAAAGAATTGTTACAACTTCCTTACTATTTTGTACACGATAACTTATACCCTAATTAATCAAAAAATGCAAGGTAAGTGTATTATGTCTGACTATAAAGTACATTAACTTAGTATTCATTGACTATATTTAATCTGTTGCTTGAAAGGCTCAGTAGCAGCCTGAGAATCGTCTTTAAAAAGGAATGGCAATTTCTAGGATTCACATTCTATCATAGCTCAAAGTAGGTTCTCTGAATAAATGGGAGATGGAAATCAGTGAGATATATTAGCACCAGTATATATTTTTCATTTCCCTCTGTCTCTGCTTCCAAAAGAATATTGGTGATGAATTTGCAAATGGTTCTGGATTATGACAGAGTTTTTTACCCTTCATTATTTATCCCCCCACTGAACACCTCTATTAGAGATTACAGTGACAAATGCATGAATAAAAGGCAAAGACAATATTTTAGCACTGCGGTGTAAATCTCCTTTTACGCATTATTAATTTAAAGAAATCCATTACACCATACAGCTCTGAGGGGAAGACAAGGTTACATCAGAACTGTTATAGGCAGCTGGGGGTCAGCTGAAGACAGAGCCCCACTGCCATCGCCCTGAGATGCTCAGTCTCTCAGGCGCCTTTCTGGGAAATCTGTGTTTCTTTCATATTCTCCTCCTCTTCATTTCTTTCTTCACTTTCATTTAACACAAGCAAGAGTGGCTGACAGCCCGGATGAGCTCTGCCTGTCTCAGACTGGACACAGCACGGGCAGAAAGACGACCGGTGTGCCTCAAACATGGATTGTTCTCCAAGTCCCACAGAGGGGCACGGAAAGAACTACGTATCAAGAAGAATAAACGCTCCTCCTTTGCCAACTCGGCACGTTCGGCCATCTGATGGAATTGCAAAGAGAAGTGTGTGTGGTGATGGGAGAGGAAGGAAGGAGAAATTAGCACCTGCTGAAGAAGGGTTCTTCTGTTGTGGACCCTTAATTCACCGTGACCTGGACCAGGGCCCAAACTTGTATCGCATGGGCCACCCACAAGCTATTAAGGCAACAAAAATGGTGATCCTGCTCTATCCAGGCTCCCTTTTTGTAAAGCCTTCCATACATGCTTTCTCCAAAAACCTTTGAAACAAACGAGCAAAAATTATTCCTTCTTCCCTCTTTCCCTTTTTCTTTTCCCAAATACAAGACTTAAATCTCGGGCAATATCCTATAACGCAGAGCTAAGCAAGGCTTTGCACAGAATCTCCCTCTCCACCCCTCCAAAGAGCAAGAAGGGGAGGAAATGCTGCTCCTATCAAGAGGAAGGAAATAGGAAAACAGATGGAAAGTACTCAGAATTGGAACAAGTGCATTTTAAACAATACAACAGGTCCCTTTTACTCCAAAATAACAGAACACTTCTGTGGAAATCTATATACAATCATGCCATCGACAACAAAGATAACAGGGAAATAATTCTGTGAACCTGAACTGAGAGTACTTTTTGTGAGAGACGCTAATCACTAGACACAATCTCCATATAGCTCCCATCATGCAAACCCAAGCCTTTGATTTCACTTGATTTATTTTTTTTTTTTAAATCTTGCACAAAAACCTTAGGACTAAAATACCCATAGCTTACACCTACCACTGGCTTAAAAAATACCCACCCATTCGCACGAATTTATCACCAGTTCATTTCTTATGCTGCAATTGACTGAATTATTTGCAGTTCATCTACTCAACAAATCTAGTCTTGTTTTCTGCTTTTTCACTGACAGTCTTCTAAGACAGCATATGTTGCTCTGATTAAGCTCAATCCTACAAACACTTACTGATGAAACACAGGATCGCAGAGTTCAGTGGGATTCTCTCTCCATGTGCTTAAAGGAAAGCATGACCCCTCAACAGATACTAAGGATGCGCAGCACTGGAATGAACACACAACTGGAATGTCCATAAATGAGAGCTTTCTGTTCCACTTTCTGCATCACCGTGGGTTTAGGCACTGGAGACTCTGTGTTTGAAAATGGAGCGTTTAAACATACAGCCATTTAAGCATTACAACAACGTAGATTAAGCACCTACTCCTGTTCCCATTGACAAAAAAGTTAATCTCCCAGTTTTAAAGGGATTAGCAACAAACTCATAAACTGAAAGGTTCTCGCACTTTAGGCCTTTGTCCTTCAAAAGAGGAACACTTTACCACAGTATTTGTACTGCAGGTTGTCACCTGAGCCCCATTTCCATTTCTTTACTAGGGTGTTCCGCAGAGGTTCTACATCATACATTCAGGCTTTCTAAGGTCAATAATAAAAGGGACTAAAGAAGGACCAAAACAGTTGGTGAAAAGCAGACCCCAGAATGGTAGAAATTTTGTTCTGAAAGGTCAGATAAGGTTTGCATGGTAATTTGTGAAATTCTTTGATTTTATGCCCAGGACATACTGAATATACCCCATCTGAGTATACAAGAGTTCTGCTTCTGCTCCTGATGGCACAGCTCAGAGTCAAAAGAATCCAAATAAACATGAAGGAGGAGGAAAAAGATCAAACACTAAGCTTCTCAAAAGCCTGATAAGTGCTAAATTCTGCCTTGATATACTTGTTCACTCAGCAGTGTTGGTAACTTCTCCCAGTCATCAACTTTTAAAATAAATTTTGGGGAAATAGTTAGATTTGGCATTTTTTTAGCTCATACGTTATGAAGTACAAAAAATTCCATCCCTTCATAGCTGAAAAGATATTGGGAAATAAACGCTTATCAAACAATGTTTTAAGCTTTCAGGACTGATTTTAGATGTCGCAGCGTTTGCCACTCCATTGGAAACATCAAAAAGGAAATGTCTGTGTGGAATGCAGGTCCTTATAGCTTTCTGAAAAATTTGGTTTCTTTAAGATGTTTAATATTGGAAACTTAAGCTCACCAGTTCTCTTTCAAAATGTAGACTATGGTTCATTGATTTCTTTCCTTCTGAACTGAGGATCTCAGTCAAGGGGGTTGAAAATAAGATACTTACTTAATAGTAATTTTAAACCCCTAATTTGTTTGCCCTCCCCCCTGCTCCCTATACCTCCACAATAAATCCTTTGAAAAACTGGAAATGCTTTAGTGAAAAGACTGATGGGAAACGTTAAAAAATATCATGCAAGCAACATCAAGTTATCTCTGTTATTTTAGGCAAAACATATTTCCTGCTTTTTTCCCTTCAGACTTACTTAAAGTGTGCTGCAGAGCTCAGGCTTCAGACTATTCTGTCAATCAACGGTTAGAGCGGTCACTCATATTGGGGTTTTACTGGTGTACAAACCTCCCTCTGTAGAAGTACCTCCACCGGTACAAAGCCCTGGTGTCGGCACAGTAACCACAGCAAGCAGCTCCGGCGCAAGCTCCGGCTTACAGTGGTGCAGCAGGTCTGCGTGGGAAGAGTTTAACCCAGTGCAGCAACACACACAAACCAGCTGCAAATTCCATCGCTGCTGAGCAGGCCACAGCACTGCGGAGAGGAGGTTTGCGGCTCCAGGGTACGATGGAGGAGGAGGAAGGGCCGCGGAAGTAACCTGCCTGATTTTCTTATCTCTGGGACAGGGGACACCTTGTACGAAGACTTCTCCTCTGTAGGGACTTCAGCTTTTAAGACATTAACGTTTCATAAAATACAACACCTGAAAGCCCACGGTGTCACTCTCCACATCACAAATGTCTGAAAAACTGCTACAGGAACTATCACAATATACTAAAATTTATGTAAAAATCACAGAAATAGTTCCATAACCCCTCGCTGGAGTTGATGAAAAGGGTCATTATTGCACCTCAGTGATCCTGTCCTAATAAAAAAGAAATTAGTCTGTTTAATAACAGTGCATAATGAAGACTGTAGAATAAAGCAGTGGATAATTTGTCAGTGATTAGAAGGTCAATGGGTCAACTTATGAACAACTGAGTTGCTTTACCTGAGGGTAGCCACTTATGTAAGATGAGAAAGCCCCTCCTTTGTCTCAGTTATCTCACCACCGGTACGTTATCAAAATAAAGCTGTAACTTATCAGTCACGAGGGAGACACAGCCAGGTAACTACAGTGTCTATCAGCAGAACTTGGAATTCTTATGTTTGGTTTGAAATGCTTCTAAAAAACAAGACTTATTTTTCCAAATGCAAATACTGTTCCCCCTTTTTTTTTTGAAAAGGCAAATTGCACTTTCATCACAACCTTATTATGGGATTACATCACTTCTGCAGAAATATTTTTTTATCATAGTCATCTCAAACAGGAGAGTTTGCAGAAATAACAAAGTTTTTGCTCAGTTTGGTTTGTAATCCCTGCACCATTTACCTCTGATCCCATACTGGATAATTCAAGATCTATGAAACACAATGCCACACTGGTCTCACTGCTGAACGATCCACTGCAAAAAATGTTTCTTGAGAAACCTATAAAGGTGAATTATTACCCCCCGACCCTCAAATTCTAAATTCTATATTTTTCCGCCAACACTTGCAGCTAAAACAGAAGGGGAAGCCATGTTCCTCACTCTGTGCTAGTTTCTGGTGACATTGTTAGCTGTAACCAGGGAGGAAAACTGCAGGCTCATGAGATCTGATTTTCCAGGTATCCTGCACATATTTGCATATACGTTTTAGGGGCCAGGTTTTGTCCTCAAATGCCTGCAGCTAGCCCCAATTCAAACTATAGCTTGTGTGTGTAGTAATGTCATTTATACAGGCTACAACAGAGATTAAGACGATCTTAATCTCGATGCCATAGAGACAAAAACTACATGAGATCTGTGCCCAAAAACTTTAGACCTAAACAAACAGAAAAATGCAGAATTTTTATCCCAGTGGTACAGATGAGAAACTAAACCCTAGAGATATTAAGTGATTTGGCCAAAGTGATAGAGCGAGGGCTAGGAAACTGTCTTTGCTTTTACTAAATCCTATTTTAAAGTCTTTGCTGCAAAATCATCTTTCCTTTTCACTGCTGGGGCTCACGCTGGGCTACACAAATAGCTGAACCCTATTGCCAGGGATCTCTGTGGTGGGCACTCGGGCCATCTTTAATATGAGCAGAAACCAGCCCCTGTCCTGATTCATGCAGTGCTCTGCAACAGAAGAGGAACAATCCTGCAAAGTGCTGAGCACGTTTCCTGGAAGCATCCCATTCAGTCAGCAAGTTCAACACAAGTTCCTCTTCTCTAAGCACTGAGCTTTAAAGTTCCTTAAAGATTATGGGTATCATCTTGGCAAAGGTGTTCACTATCAATGTGTTTAAGTATGTGGCATCATGTGACCTGATATTCCTGTGTTCCTTTTGAAAATTTAATTCACAAGACGACGACAAAGAACATCTCTGATCTTTCAAAAGGCTTAAAGTTCACTCTGAACGTATATAAGTGCAAATAACTGTTATTATTCTAATGTAAAATAATGTAAAATAATAAAAAAAATGTAGATTATTCCGTTTATTTCTAACAAAGATTAAAAAACGCTAAAAATATTAGCAATAATTTTCAGTGCACATAGGCGCACTCACAGAATCAGGTAAAGCATCTCTGTTTCATAAGATCAGGTTCCATTCAGAGTCAAGGGATAGAAAAGCTCACTGAATTTCAATTGATAATAACATTGTGACTTGAGCTCCAAGGAATTCCACTCCCCCCCAGCAACCACCTTTTTTTTTTTTTTTTGCTTAAAATAATTAAATTGGATGAGGCAAGATACCTGATCAGTTAACTTTTCCATTCCTCCATTTCCAATGAAATAAAATCTAGCAACAAGTTTTTGCAAAAGATTGAGTTCTATGCCAGTGGGTCAGTGGCCAATTTAACCATAACAAATAATAGCCTAGTCTTTCGAAGTTTTGACTATTTTTTTTTAATGGAAAAAAAGAATCTGAGTGCTAGAAGACAGTCTGGATTTCCTCTGCATTTTTACACTGCCAAGTCACTAGCGCATTTTCCCTCTAGCTGGCTAACACATCTCCCTGGTGAACACGTGCAAATTGCAGCTTCAGACAATCCCATTGCAGCAAAGTCACTGACGTTAACTGCAGGCGTATTTGCTCTGAAATTATGTATTTCTTAACAGCACAAAATTCAGATAACATTCAGTGCAACTTTCTTGGCTTTGTATTTGCATTCTGTCACTTAAATGGCTCTGGTTGCGGAAGAGTTAAAATATTTCAGTTCTGAGTTAAGGAACAGTAAAAGTTCTAGTCCAGAGACACTTTTTTCCTCCTTTCCGATGGTGATTGGCTTCCCCTGCACCTCTTTTGTTTTGAGAATTTTGGAGTATGCAGACTTGAGTAATGCAGAGATTGCTTCCAATTTAATTTAGTTGTTTTGTCTTTTATCATAATGGAAACGAGCACAGGATCCTTCTCAGGCTTTTTGCCATATAAAAGGATGCAGACGTTACTCTTGTGGTTCCTCAGAATAACGGGGGAGGGAAAGCAGGGGGAGAAGGATTAAATAAGATGCTAACTGAAAGCAATACAGCAACTTCTGCACAGCTAGCAAGATGCAAAAATCTGCTCTTGGACACTATGAATTAACATTTGCCTAAGGATTCTGCACAATCTGCTAGATGTCATCCCCCAAGAATCTAAAAGAGCCCTTGCTGCATTTCATGGGGAAGAGCAAGGCAATGAGTGACCCGATGAGTAGGTCCTCTGCTTTTGGATCTGAAATCCACTGTGGATTCAAATGGGTAAAGATTATATTCATTATAAACTTAGCCCCTAGCGCTAACAGATTGTGTCTTCCCTGAATGCGTTTGATTTTTTAAGTATCTGCTAAATGGCTGAGTAATCACACTCAGTTCATTGGTTTCTCAAATAGTTCACTTCAGCTTTTTACTCTTCAGGTTTCTTACTGCAAGTCAAGGGCAGAAGTGCTCTCAAATACAACGCTGAGCCCACGGACCTTCAGAAATTACCTGCACAAACTGGGGGGCTGGTCACTGCAGACACCAGTGCAAAATAGTGCCCCAGCTGGGCAACCAACCTTTTTAAACAAGAGAACAACAAATAATGACTGTTGTCTTTTCACAGAATAAATATTTGAACTAATAATTGTTCAGGAGAAATATGTGAAGCTTTCAGGATTTACAAACATTTTTCCAAATTCCTGGCATTCAGCCAAGCACTTAACACAATATTATGCTACAAAAGCACAAATCAAACTACAGGTGCAAAAAAAGACAACTATTGCGTTTTTTCGTTTCAGGTACACTCCAATACTAACACTCCTAACAATTTTTCGGACAGCACGGTTTCCAGGATGGATGGAGGTCACAAATCTGTGTGAAATGGTACATTACACAGTAGGGCACCTGATTTAGGTGGCAAAGGAATATCAGGTTCAGTTAGTGCCTGTGAGAAGAGACTTGGACTTCATGAATTCACAGAAGACAACTAGCCATCCTCCTATTTAGGCAGCTGAAAAGTTCCAAGAAATATCACACTGAAGGAATGAAAGGATGAAGCAAATACTGAGGTGTATCGCTACTTGTGACTAGTAAGCCTGCTTCTACTCTGACACACTCTAGGCAAACTCATGATTTCTGGCACCAACCAAAGGAATATGAACTCAGTAAGAAGGCCGTATCCTGCTGGACAAAATGTGCGTCAGAATCAAATGACAACCCCATTCTTATATGTGAATAAAAATCTCTTAGTCAATATTACTGGAGTGATTTCCATGGTAGTGCTTTGTCTTGCCTTTAATTCTCTACATTTTACAGTAAGCTAACTGATATTCCTTTTGGAAAAGATTAATAGATACAGGAACTTTAAGACACACAACATCCTTCCCAGCTCGTGGAAGGAATGCAGCTGAACTGTTAATAGCACCCGTTAGTACCAACAACGTCCAGAGAAGACCAGGCAGACAACGTCATCATCTGGGCGTTCTGGAGCGTTCCCACAATGACGACAGGATACTGGGGACATTACATTCAATCTGCAAACACATCACCATCCACTCCTTCACTGTGCGTATTCGGTGTAAAAGAAATCAGCATTCTCTGTATTAAAAAACCGTACAGATGGAAACCTGTTTCAGATACGAGGTCAGAAGTAAAGAGGAAGCTCTGCCCTCTTACTTCATCCTTGGAGACACATCCTAATCAGAACCGCCCCCCCCCCCCCAGAGTCTAAGAAATAGCCAAAGATGTTCTAAGTAAGAATTGAGATGTATTTGCAAAACTACAGACATACATGCCACTTGGTTCCACAGAAAGGAATATCCTCTTGATTGGCATTTTGAAAAAGGCCATGTTTCAAGAGAAAATATACACATTCCTTTTAAGAGAATAACAAAATACATCTTAATTTTAAAACTTTACATTGTCACAAAACCCTCATTTATTGACTAACCTGACAATAGACTTTTGAGAGAGAAATATCAAGTAAACACGATGCAAATCTATTTTTAGTCATGAATGACTATTTAAAGAAAGCTCAAAATATTAATTCAAGATAAAACAGTACTTTCAATCTTAGAAACCACCATTCACACACAAGAATAAGAAAATAAAGCCACAAGCATGTTGACTGCAATAATTTTGTCCACTTAGCAACTGGCTTTAAGCCTTATTAATAGCTTCCAGGAAACCTAAAGCATAGGCTCTGCTGAGCCCCAAATATTAGCGGCACATAGAAGCTGAAATTTGCCACTGTCATCCTTTATGCAGAAAATTATGAATGATGAACTATTACTATACAGCATATTTTGACAGGGCTGACAGATGGGATTGGGGTTTTTGGAGCTTGGAACTTCTGACTACATCTTTGAGAAGAACTGTTGGATATCACATCAGTATTGCCCCTGTGAAGATGAAACAATGCAACATCTCCATTTTAATCAAGAAATACATGAATGAACCTTGAAAAGCAGCAAAGGAAATCATATGGTGTACACACAGAGTTTCTGTTAACATTGGCAAGGGGACAACCAGCTGTGGACCCACACTTCAGTCTCTAAGCTTCTATCTAGAGGCCTGGGAGACACAGAAATTGGAGGGACAGATCGTGATACGTATTTAGTAATGGAATGAGTTATTACATAATAATTACATTATTGTCACACTGTCAGGCTCTGGAGAGGCAACACACGATGAGATGGCAACAGTGCAGGGCCTTAAATACAATCATCTTAATATTTGCATAAATCCAGGACAGATATAGCTCTCCATGCATCAATCTGCATGCCTGCATAATGGAAGCACCTAGGTGATTTGCCCTTCATGGATGAAATAGGTTAGCAGTGCATTATAATCATTATTTTAACAATAGGCCAAATACCTAAGTAGTTGAGAATATATAACACACAATCAGCACATTCAGAAACTTTTCAAAAGCTATTTCCCAACACGTTGTATAAGCCATGTGATCCGATAATCCCTGTTAAACAGAGAGCAGATTGCATGAAATCATACCATACAATTATGTTGAATTATAACACGCTACAAACATGGCATAAGATACTCATTTGTCAGTGTATCAGATAAATTCAAATAGCTCCTCCCCGATCCTTTGGCTAACTTGTTAGCCACAGTGTTCAGCGATTTGCTGGAAGCACATGCAGGGCCAAGTTTCTGATTACACTGTTAAACTCTTCTCCACACATGATTCAGCAAGACAAAACATGCACCCCTGGAAGTGCAAGAGTGCTTCTGCTACAGGGTTAAAGGGGTGGAGAGGCGAGAGGAAGAAACCCACACACAACACAACACAAACAAAGCCAAACCCTTCTTAGGTATTTGTCCACCTGCTTGGACTGCACAGGACTGTAGCAAAGCAAACAAAATCTCCATGCTATCAGCAGATAGCACAGTTCATGGTTAACTTCAGGTAGCACAGAACACACCTCTTCAGAAATAGCAGCAGCTCAAACAACTTCAGGAAAAAAGAAAACCCACACACCCACAACCTTAGGAAGGGTGGGTGTCCTTGGCTTCCAAAAATCTAAACACAATGCAAATGAGATCATTCCTGCTACACATACAAGTCAACATGACAACAGGGAGAACCTGAATTACTCTCTAATCCCCACAAAGCAGAATTTTTCAGGTGGCTCATTTTCACTACATTAAGCCCAGAAGCCTCCAAAGACGTCTTTCTGGCCCGTAGATCTGCAGCCCAACCAGACCACAAATCTCGGAGGTTATCATCTCTGGTCGGTGTTTGCAGCACATTTATGGGTGGGCCTTTCGAAGAGGACGGAACCACAAATAACAGCAGGTACAACAGCAACTACCAGAGGAGGGCACGGTGTTGCTACTCCTACCGTTGTTACGTCTTTCACACTTGAAACGTGAATTAAGTCACGAAAATGCTATCTGAATTAAGATGAAACCCTCATTTTGAAAGGTAACTTTCCCTGACAGGCTCTCTCCCTCTTCCCTATCTCTAAAACACCTATTACCATTAGACATAGGATACAGATTAGCTGAACCATGGGTCTGATCTGTAACATCAATTCCCAAGCATCAACACCAATTTGCCAGGTGGATAAACTGACGACATCATTACCACTGTTAGCGGGAGCCAGAACACAAGCACCTCTCAAACATTGTATCACTTGAATAAGTGCCTAAACATGGAACCAAGCCAGACAAACAATCACAACTCAGTAAAAACAAAAAAAGAAAACAAAAACTATGAGTCCAGACCCATGTCTTGCACCAACCACATTGAGTTTACTAAACACACTTTTAGGAACAAGATCCCTGAATCTGTGAATTGAGCATTGCAACTAAGAAAGCTCTGGATAAAATGATAGAGCAATAAGGAATGCAGAAGAACAAACCTTCAAGAAACAGTCTTCCAGCAGTTTAGCTGCTAATTTGTACAGCTTCAAAAGACTGAAGGTAACGGGCTGTTCATTTGAAATTATTCCTCTGCTTCAGATAGGTACCTCCAGAAGTGCATCTGGCAGCAGTGATAATCACAGTAAAGACAGCATTTACAAACACAATATTCATTACAGCATGTTAGTAACAGTGACATACAGGTATTAATAATTTCTCCATTGGATATTAATTTTGTGAGTTTGACCCTTTGCCGTGGAACATCCACACTGACAAATCTTTCTCCCCACACACAAACCTTTATTTCAAGCCATCTTTAGTTCTAAATGGAAGACTATAAAATATCTTTATTAAAGTTTGGTCTTAGATTAGCAAGAGGGCAATAGCACTGTGACTCTCAATCTAGTGCACACATTTCCCCCCTAATGAAAAAGTAAGGGAAAGCAATGTGATGGCTCTTTCTACCTTCCTGATTTATAACTGTCTATGACTATAGGTCAAATGAATGAAAAGCACCTGGGGAGCACGCTGCAGGAACAAGTCCTTAGTGTGATAGCAACCCTGGAGTGCAGAGGAGATAGCTAGTCCGACTCGGTCAGACAAATTAGATAATTAAATGGAAACAGGCTAGATAAATTGCACTTTCTTAATTGGGTTATCAAGAAACAATAGTGACTATGAATGACCTCACTGTCTGTGTAGTCTAACACTTCTCTCTGTAGGAACTAGGAGGGAGTTATTCGTCTAGGCTAGGGTTATTGTTGGCCTAGAAAATGAATGCTAAGAACAACTTACTTTTTTTCTCTCTCACCAGAAGCCATTACAAATAAAAATCTAGGTCTGCTGATTTGGAGGTGGGAGTGTGCATGGGATGTAAAGAAAAGAAGGATTGCATGAACCTTGCATTAAAAATGAATAGCACTCTCGCCAAAGTTAACTGATGTGCAGCAGATCGGTGCTGAAGTCTGGGTTTGCTCACACCCACAAGATTCTCGTCACTTGAATCATTCAAACAAAATGGTTGTGTGCTGTTTGCACGTGTGCTAGAGAGAAACAAAATACTGCAGTGCTTCTAAGATACTACAGAGAACACAATGGTCGGAAGGCAAGAGACTGGGAATTAATTACCCCCCAGTCAGGCCAAAAAAGAACCCATAATTGGGATTTTATGGCTCAGAACTTCATTGCTCCACAACTCTTAAGTGTGCATCTTCATGGAAGTCAGCACTGGGAGAGCGGAGGACAGGAGAGAGAGAGGAGGAAAAATTCTTAACTCCCCAATCTGTAAAGCATCTGTACCCCTCTACCAGGAGTGGGGGATATGAAATAAATTAACAGATTGAAGACCAGGAGATCTAAAAGGGCACAGCTCACGTCTCTCCTGCTGGCGGATCAGTATATTCTGATTCAAAGGATGTCTAAAGGCTCCTGATGTAAGGCCACTATCAGACAGTTTAATACGCTTGCCCTAGGCCTTCTCACTCACTGTTTGCCCTTACGTATGCCTAACAACTTGGTTCCTGGTTGACCTGCACTGCTAAAAGACTATGAAAAGCCATAATGCCAAATAAAAGCTCTTCCATTCCTTCCGTATAGGACCATGCACCACATTGGCTTGGTGCTTAGTAACTCTTTCTTGTTCAGATTTGCATCACTAAGCGTAAGCGCTGTGCAGTCCAAGGATTCCTAAACTGTGTGTCCTCAGGTCCGTAGTCAGGCATCTAACACGGGTACACGCGGGGGCCTAGAAGCGTTAGCATTTTAAATCACTGACATGTCGCTCGGACACCTCGCAGGGTGAGGAGCTCTACTTCTTGTCTGTCTCGCTGTCGGTGGCTGACCAGGGACTGGTATGAACATTTGCCTCTTTTCCAGGACAGGTGTGCATGGTCTGCGCTGCAATCCCCCATTATCTCTCTAGTTCCTCAATAACACAAAAGACTCTTCACTTTCACCAACTACTAAATTTTAACAGGGAAGAATTATTAACCAAAAACACTTCACACTTGCCTGCATTGCCAAGCAAGGCGGCTGCTTATTTTTCTTCCACAGTACTGGTCTGAAAACAGACCTAGGAAAACATTGCTCTAAAAATGAGCCTATGTTGCAATTCAGTCAACCAAATACTTAGATACGTCACCTCTTAAGCAAAAACTGAATTACATTCACTTCTTGCTACGTTGCTACAGAATAGAGTCTAAAGCTATCTGAACTCAGTATTTTAAAACATTTTTAACAATGTCAAGATCTTGATATTATCTATTGAGCTATCACTCCATCATCCTCAGATCCTGTTTAAAAAAAAGAATCATATCCAGAACTCCTTTGGAAAAAACCACACTAAACAACTCACATGCTTACTGTGCATAACACAGGATGACCAAGTGCAGGGGTGGAAAACTGAACATATACTTTAAAAGAACATTTAAAAGAAAGAACAAGCATATGGCTTATGTTTAGAAACCTCTCCTAACTCAACAACCCCGAGGCTACAGGCTGCATTGAAGCCCAATCTTAACTTGGTCTTAGCTGTCTGTCTGCTGTGTTTTGTTAAAACAGCCCCTTTACCCTTCATTGAGTTAATGAATATTATGATCTTACTTGTGCTCAGTTATTAACATCCTGAAATTGATTCTAATTCCGCACACACTTCCATTTACTTCTGTTCCCTATTTACAATGCAGAAAGTAGCTGTACCCAACAAACTAACAGTAAAAATGCATTATAGGATGTTTGTGGCTTGTTAGCTTAAATTTTAAGCCCTTCCTCAAAGACAGTGCTACCTAAAGCTACTTTTTCTCAAGGTTCCTAGTAAAATACCACATTCTCTATCCTTATTTTTATTCAAAATGACAGGACACCAAAAACATCAAGTGTAGACCTTCTATTTAAGCCTCCAACAGATCTAATGAAAACCATAACTAGGGGCTGCATCCAAGAACATGTTTAAGATTCTCTAACTATGAAAAGGCCACTGACACTCTTCAGCCAGTTACCCAGCAGGAGACTCTGGCAAGTTTGGGTATTTTGAGACCCAAACAGTAATTTCAAGAAAAAGAAAGGAAGACTCTTCCATTTCTTCTGCACTTTTTCTTCAAAGATCTCAAGCACTTGGGCAACGTCTACAACCTCACTGAAGCAGTGAAGGACTGACATTCTCATTTTTAGCAATAAGCAACCTGAGGCACAGAGGAAACGGATCCAAGATAGCATCCTATCGCTCCTAGACAATGGCTACTCAGGGAAAAAAATGAACACAAATAAAAAAGTTGTATACTGGTTGACCAGTTTAAGGAAGTCGCATGCTTTTTTGTAAGCGGTTCTGTGCACAGCCCTGGTATCTTCCTGTGCCCCTACCCATTAAATATTAACAGGCTGGCTGAACATGGAATGCTTTCAGAAAGAAAAGATGGCAAGACTTTCCACCTTGAGAAATATCAGAAATTTACTCCATCAGACACAAGTTTCCGCAAAGCCCCTCAGGATACCGGCTGCCTAGTCAGACCTGCTGCAATGAACCAGCAACTGGAGAACACCCGACACTGTTTCTCTCACTCCCACGGGCAGAGTAACACACACCCCCCTTTTTTACTTTTCAGAAAATTCTTACATGAGAAACTGTTCTCATCATTTTTTTGTAAATGGATTTTTCTCTATCAGTGGATGGGATTCCCTCCCACAGACATGCACCAAAAAAAAAAAGATCGGAAAAGACTTATCTTAAATTAAACATCTCTATAGGATGAAGTTTAACAAGGCAACTCTACAAGCAGGAATTTTAGCATGGCTAAGCCTTCTAATTTTATCTTGTTAAAATCAGTCATCCAAATAAATCTTTAATTATTTACAAATTTGGATTTCCTGTGACTGACTATCTGCACTGAATTCAAGCAGAGTAATAATTACATTCAATTTTAGCTAAAGTTAGGTAATTTTTCTCCTAAACTTTTTTTAACAAATTAATTAAACAATCCCCACAGCTGCTGCCAGAGAACTAAAATTTGCTTTTGAATTCGCTCAGCCTCTTCTAAAAGGAACGAAGCCATGAATGTTACCTCAAAAGCAGTATCAATGATGGATAATTTGCCTTTATGTATTAGACCAATCTGTATAGGTTCAACATAAAAATATCAGTTACCATTTGGGAGATTTACATGAACCTTCTGCAGTCCTGCTTTACAGTCAAGCAGGGGAGAGTTAATTATTTCTCCAGAATTTATCTTCTGAATGGATATTCACTCGATATGTTATTCACACTACTTTGCAATGAACTCTGCACTTTCCCACTTTTCTCCCAGGAAGTCGCAATCGAAGACAAAAGCCTGGAAATGATAGACAAGGGCAGAGGCCATGTCCAACTTTGATATCTTGTTGATAACGTATTGTACAATTAGATCAATTTGACAATTTCCATTATGGCTGATAAAATATTTATTGAGCCTTGGAGATGATGTCTGATCCCTGTGCCATTTGTTTTACTAATGGGGGAGATATTTACCAAATCAGTAAAAAGCATTCAAATTTCAGATCCTCATAGCCTCCCCAACATTAGATTTGCAAATTACTGGCTGAAGCCATAAATTACAGCACAGCACAGCCAGACTGATGCCAAGCTGACAAGGTAGGTAGATGGCTTGCGATGACATTGTTTCATAGAAACATTAATCATAGCGGGAAAGAAAATACTCTCAAATTGGTCCATAAGTCTAAATATTAAGGAATGAGAAGCAGGTTGCCGGGAGATAGCATTAGCTGCAGCTGGAAAATTAGGAAATGAAAAACCCTTTCTATTATTTAACAAATCATCTTAATAATGTTTTACGCTGTAGTGCCAGCAAGCAAACGAAATTCCTATTCTTTCCCATTTGCTCTTTATCCTCATTGCTCTTTAATAGGAATATTAATAATCTGAGGATTGGTGCAGATACAGCCCAAGCTGTATTTTTCTTCTGCCATAGGTTAACTAAAAAAGGATAAATACTGAAAGAAAATAAAATTTTAATTTCCATGTTTAAACTGTTTGCTTTGTCAGCAACACCAACGGGGGCTATACCTCCTCTTCTACTATTATGTTCAAGGTCAAGCATAGGTTTACTTATGTGCAGGCCAAACTTATTAAAATCCCACAAATCAGATAAACTGCAGAATCCAGCTTACCATGAAACACAGACAGAGGTCTATAATCTTAGGAAAAAATATACATGTATCCTTGTTGATTAAATACAAGCCCTGCTGATTAATTTAGAGAAAAACACCACCTTACAGGGATGATTATACAATGAACAGCTTAAAATGCTTCCCTGCTAATAGCATTGTCAAAACCCAGAACCTTACAGTACATTGGCCAAGGGAGATTCATAGCATGCCCCGACTAAAGTAAGTTGAAGGTGACATATTTGTCTAGCAGACATAATTAAAGGTATAATATTGGTGCTAGAGGTCAGAGTTGTAGAGTCCTAAGGCAAAAGCACTTTGAAAGAAAAAGCTCTGAAATAAGGGAATGAAGAATGATGTTGGTCAAGAGTCTGACACCTCTCTAACTAGAATTGCAAAGGTTTGTCTCAGCAGGCCTGATGCTCACATTTTCCTACCTTTCTCCAGCAAAAAAGCAGCTCACCCGGGGTTCAGAAGTCCCAACAAGAGCCCAGCTGCTAAAGCGGTGTGCCTCAGTAGTTTCCACACACTGATGGCGAGACGTCCAACAGAACTCAACACCCACTGCACACCCAAATCTTCAGAAAACTTAAGCTGTTACTCAGTACCTAAATGGAATTTAGGCATCACAATGCCCAGCTTTTAGACACGCTACTGGTATTAGGCATCTACTCTCCCTTTAGAAATCGATGGGAAAGCTAGACAAGGATCCGTAAAGAACCATGATACTGAGCATGGAAGTGCTTATAGTTAGTCACTTACAGTTTGTCACAATAAAATGCTATAGAATGGGTTTGCCTTAAGCTTTGTCTCTGTAAAAGCTTAAGCACGATCTCTGTCAGCTGGATTTGTGGGTTCCATCAAAATGAGCGGCAGAAGATGACCGTAATGGTCTTCTGTTCTGCAACTCCTCCTCCAGTTCCCAAGGGAAGACGTAATTTCCTTTTTTCACTGGGGAAAAATGTCTTAATCACTAGGGCCTGCGTACTGTCACCCCTTCCTGCTGAAGCAGTTCCTCCTGCAGAAAGCAAGACAACAAGAAAATGACCCAATCAGCTAAACCTAAGAGTTTAAAGATGCTCTTCCCATTAACAGACTTTGTGCAAGTAAAATAATAACTGCATCTTCTCAAAAAATCTTCTGAAATCCAAAGAACCTTTATTTGGTATCGTCAAAACAAACAAGGAGAGTGAGATGCCCCACATCTTAGGTGAGTCCCTAACAGGGTTATTGTATAGAAGAGTTACGCAAGCAGCACATCTCAACATAAAATAACGTTTATTATGATGGACATTCTGAAGATCCACACCATTAGCTGCGCACCTGAAACACGGAGCTGGATGATAGTTCTTAATCTCCACAGCTCCCACTGTTGCTTCTTTCTTCTGTTCCACATACTTCACACCCGAGGAGTTTTCTTTGTTTTATACTTCACTTGGGCTTGTAAGCTGTATTTCTCAGCACAGTACACGTTTTATGTAACCTCTCCTATAAGAGTATTCAAACAGTATGCATTTTAGCATTTTGACAAGTGATGACATGCGGGGGAGAAAATTCACCATCAAGCTCTCAGGAAAGCCCTTGTTACCCTTGTAGATTTGTTGCAGGAAGAAATGATTTGGTGTGTGTAAAACAAGAACTGATGGAACCCTCTCTCAGGATGCTCTGGGGTTCAGAAAAAAGTTGAACTCTTTATTGCTTCCGACTTCTTAAAATCTTATGCAGCTTCACAAAGGCACCTTCACGCTCATGCAGTCCCTTATACATTTTGCCAGAGCACCACAGATTCAAAACAGCTGTAGATCCCTCTTCATTCCGCTCCCCAACACCCTCACTTAGTAATTCACACTGGTCAAGGGAGAAGGTTACTACACCTTTAAGAGTGAAATCTCAAAGCAGCGCTGTTTTGTTTGAGATAGCAAAGTTATTGTCCTTTGCGCTGTCTGGCAACCCTTTATGTCCCTTGGATTTATCTCACACACATGATGCAGCTTTGTGGAAGGGATCGGGAGAGACTTTGCATTCCTCTGGTAGGATGATATGAGTTTGTATCTAAATCTGTTCCATATGACCCACCTCACATGGTTAGTGTCTCGCCGATTCACTTGTAAAGGTCAAGAAGTATTTCAGCTGAGGCTTCAAAGTCAGAGGGTTTGTTAATAAAAAAAATCCTACTGATAGAATCAGGACTTCACAAAGATACTGCGAACATTCCTTATTCTTTTGTATAGATATATTTAAGGACCACAAGAGGCACAGGTGCAAGAGCGAGGCTTTATTTGTGGGAGTGCGGGTGCAGTGTTAAGGGTCTCACAACCTTTCCACCTTAGATGACTGGCCTTAAAACAATCTGGGATAACTAAAATCCTTCCAAGTCCAACAAGATTTGCTAAGTCAAGAGAAGTGGGTTTCTCACCAGATTTTTAACAAATAACAATACTTTTTGAACTAATTGAGACATTTTGCTTCTGGCCCATCAGAACCTGGAAGTGCAAAGCTGTGCAGAAAAGCTATTCAAACCCCTCCAAAACCTAAGAAATGTAAAGATTAAACAAGTTCAAAACCATATCCAAAAGCCTCCCAGACCATTTGTCTCAACAATGAGCTATTGGAAACCAGCGGAAGTGAATGGGGCCAATACTGACCCCAATTTTTTCAACCAGATTGCTCTCACCATGTCATAACCTTGACAGAGGTACTCTGTTCAAATCAACACTTCAAAACAAGCAAAAATTCACAGTGAGTTTCTCTTAGGCAATCCAGTTCTCCTTTCTCCAGACAGCACAGCCTCACAGCACACCGAGTCTCTCGACTCCACTCCCGTGTGTATTTTTGGGACTAGACTATCAGAATCAGTGTAGCAGAAAGCAGTCGGTATTTTTGTAAGGAGAGAATTTGAGGGATGGGTGTGAAGTACACCTGACATATTCTATTGTATGCAACGATTTTTAGAATTTTTATCTCTCTAAATATTTGAAGTTTCAAATCATGAAAGTCAAAGCAGAAATTTGAAAGGAATGAACAGACAGAACTAAGTTTGTAGCCAGGTCTGCTACACTTTCCAATTCCTGAGAGGCTGGATTTATGCGCGGGGTACGGCTCTGTGAGTAAGACTCTCCCAGGCCATCGACTGAGTATAAAAATTTACAGTGCATCAGTAACTCCACGGAGGCTGCCAGTGTCCACAGTTACTTTGAAATACAGGCCATGTAACGTACTCCTCTTTCATTAACTATCCAACACAGCCTGTCACAAGATCTTATTCACGTAGTCATCCAGCTTGCAAGTCTCAGCATTCTCCTGGCAAAGCTGAAGAACGAGTCAGTTTGAAAAACTGTATCAAAGTTTTATTTAGTTACTTTAAGAAAAGCCTCACAGAACTCCATGGCAACTCGCAAGCACTTTACAAATTCTCATTACGTACCAAGCTCAACCAGACCGCAGCCAGCCACATCTGGAATAGGTTGGAGGTAGATAATCAGATTGCTAATAAACTACCAAAACGGCAGATAAAACTATTTCATTTTGCTGTACTCTTCTGCATGCATTAGAAAAATTGAGACTAAAATATCTACACTAACTGCTTTGTCTGAAAGCGGCACTCCCAGCGTCTTACTACTTCGCCCGTCTCCCATGGAAAGCGGAGTTGGTCCCTCTGTGTTTGAATCCACAGTTCTAAGGCTTACAGCTACCTGGAAACATGATGTTTTGACTTACACATTTTACAGAAAGAAACCTCCACAGCATTTACAGCTTGAGCACATCTTTACTGCTAATGCTACTCCATTTACAATTGTCTGGGAGAATTCTGCTCCAGAGTTATACAAAACCCCCACCAGCAATCTGTCCATTTAAAATTACAAAAAAATTAGGGAGATATGAGTGCAAATTGAGACTAGAATGTCATGTAGCTAAGCCAAGAAACAGGAGTTTGTACTGCAGTACAGACAGTGCTGTTGTACGCCCCCGGGACTAGCAGAGAAGATGACAGAGCTCCTGGGTAGGAGAGTGTGGAGCCGCACACTGGAATATCAGGTTTCTGCAGGTCAAGAACTCCCTGCCATACTTGTCAGGAAGTGAAGTGCTCTATCTCCTTAGAGTGTGTTACAGAGCTGGCTGAGAAATAATCTCATCCATATTTGCACTATCTATTTGCTCCAGAGATTTTTTTCTGGACTCAGGAAGTAGCAAATTTGGGGGCCCCAAATGATCTATTATCCAGAAAGTAAGCATACTTCAAACAAATAAGCAAGCTTATAGCAGAGAATATAGCAGAGGTATAGACAACCCTTACACATCCCAAAATCTTAGGTTACAATACAGATAGGCATGAAATCAATTTAAATCTGACTATCATTAGATAGGTCTCAAGATCACCAACAGAGAGAAACAGTGAATGGCACCGCATAAAGGTAAAATGCTTAGAAATATTTTTCTAAGGTTCTTATCTTGGGGAAAAGAAAATCAAGCTTATTTTTAACCAATAGGTAAAAGAAGATTTAGGTAGCTGTTTTCCATCTTAATATTTCTGCTGAAATTTGACAGCAAAATAGCTGTGCTGCATTTGTGTGCTTTAGCTCTTTGAGGGATTTGTAGATAGTATGGAAATATCTGTTTATCATCACGCAATATGACCCCTATAATTACCAGTGATTCTCAGACAGTGATGCTATTTAATGCCAACCATAAAAAAAAACAAGATAAATCTATGAAAAATGCCATACTTAAAAAAAAATTAAAAAATCCATATTGGCATTGGCTGAGATGATTTGAGGCTCTAATGTCTTAACACAGGCACACAATATAAGAATTTGTTCAGGAACAGGATTAGAAAATCTGATTGTTGCTACCAGTTTAAATGGTAAAATCCATCCAACCGCTTTAAATCAGGTTTGACTACATCCTGCTTCATTCTTGGTCCACAGGACACAGCTTGCCCTTGGTCAATTTATGACCAAAATACCTCCATGCTCAATCTTACATCATAATTTTGAAGAAATCCTTTTTAACTATAGGCATTTGTAGTTTCTCAGAAATCAGGAGTTTACCACTAGACATATGATGTAGATGTGCATACATACAACAGGCGAGAGTGGCCCTGATTAAGTACTGCACTTATCTGGAAGTCCATTAGACTATGAAGACAAGGTCTTGCAATATCCTTACCAAAAGAAAGGCAGAAAATGAAAGGCAAGATAAAACGACAATACAATTTATCCTTCATGGCCAGTGCAATCACTAAAATATGGCAGCCGATTACTGCACATCAAGTTGATGGGTCTGTAATATACAGTTGTGTTTATCAAGATTTAAAGTCACAAACTCATTTCACATAGACCACCAGCCAAGGACAGGAGGAAAAGTTTTTGGACAATGCCCTGTATATGACCTACATGGACTAAAGAACTATGATCATCATTTGAAATCCCCACAGTATTGCATATTCATGAATAGCTTTTATCCCCTGAAAAGAAACATCACAAAATTAACAACTGACCATATGACTAAGACCTGGTTACATACTAGGCAGCAGACAGCTAGTACCTCATGCAAAATCAGTACCTTAACTTCCTCCCGATATTGCTGCTTAAAACATTTACCATCTGCATGTGCATATCATGAAGGTCTCAAAACTACCTAAGGGTAAGATTTAGGAACCTGTATTCATTTTCAGAGGTCACATGAACATGCAGAAGCCTAAGTGCTATTTAAAGTCAGTGGCATCTGTTATCCATACCTTAACACCAGGTCAGTATTAATATAATGAAACCAAGGCTCATTTACATTAGCACTGGGAAGATCATTGCCCCAGTTTTTCCTCTCATTTAGAGAAAGCTTTTACAAACTTGTCTCTCCAACAGACCTTGTGGGTGGCCAGTGTTTTCACTGCTGCACTAGCAACTTCGACTTTTAATCCCCCTGCTAATACCTTAGCCTGATTCGCTTTACTGGCGATAGATAAGTCATGTTTCTGGGTCCCGCACACAGTGACCGGACACTACCTCTCAGTGGCTTGCAAGCAAGCTCCACCGCTAAACAAAAGGCAGTCTGTTTGGTCACCCTTCCTTCAGAGAGGCTTAAGAACATTTTTGTCATTTTTGAACAGCTAAAATCTTGCAGAGGGAAAAAAAAAGTTGTCTAATCTCTTTAAATTTAATCTTTACTTTTTGAAAAATCTGACCACAGATGCTTAGTGCTGGACTATGTTCCATTAGACTAATTAGGTCAAGATTACCTAAAACGGTATAACTCCACCAACTCAATTTAAATTCCCTCCCTCCTGTCCCTAAAGTTGCACTGTTTGGAATTTTATTCCCTTTTTTCTCTACTCCCCGAGAGTACGAAGCCTGTGGGCAACTATTATTAAAAAACAACAAACAAACAAAACAAAGCAAAACCTGAATGAATACTGCAGTGAAATCTAAGGGATTCTTCTCTTGGTCTTCAGCATCAGTCCAAGCCGGACAAAACTCTACTAACAGTTCCTGACTTCAGGACAACTGTGCTCAATGGCACTGTTAAAAAAAGGTCTGCTTATATTCTTATATTTTGCTTCATTTACAACATGCATCCAACTTAGCACTTTTATTAGTCAACAGTTTCCTGTTAAAGAAAAAAGACAGATGGTATTTTTATTTCTTTTCTCAGTTTTCAAGGCTTTCACAAAGCCTCACATTTAAAATATGTTTTACACCCATTAAAGCAAGTAATACTGAATTAAAAGCATTGCAAAATGTAAAATAGTTTGTGGAGTTAAAAACGAACTTCTAAGAGATTTTCTTGCACTGCTGATCTATCAGAACACCCACTCTCAGACCAACCTGTGTGGATGAGTTTCAGTTTCTGTATTTTTCCAATAACGATTTCTCATATTCTTCACAGCCGGGACAACAGTGGGCTGTTTGGTTCACTGGTTCAAGATCAACACAAATACCTAAGAAAACAAAGGATACATTCCCCCTCCCACCCTTCCCCTCCCCCCCCCCAAAAAAGGGGGTTCCCAACTCACCTCAGAATCTAAACCTCACTGAAAGCAAGTACCTTCTGAAAGGCACCTTTATGGAAATAGTCCCTCAAATTTCATGTTACCTGAGCCTTGTAACTAATTACTCAAAGCAATCAAACTAAACAAAGATATTTATTTTTATTTGGGATCCCTCAGAACATGAATGAACAATCTTAATCATTTTTTTTTCCCATGTGCTTACATAATTCTTCACAGACTGATAGATTTTGCTTTGAATTCCTTCTATTCTTGCTTTACTATTAAAGTCTTAAAGGAAAATGAAAAGAATCCTGACCGTGGCTGTACATCTCCCACGCAGGAGCAGAAGACCTACAAGTAGAAACTCGGCTCCTTAACTTCTTCACTTGAGTTGACCAACTGAAGCCAGAGCAAAATTTTAAAATCAGTGGGATGTACAACTGGCAAGCTTTCCAAATGTGTACAGTGCCTGGGAGAGGGCAGACAATTTGCTCAGCACATACAACCTCATGAGAGAGCAGAACAAGCCAGCGCTTTAGCTGCAGGAAGAGGAGTTGTGTGAAAAGAAAGTCAACTAAGCAAAAATACGCTGAGAGCTCTTGCCTAAGCTGTAGAATTTTGCAGTGAGTGTTAACAAGCACTACTTGAACTTTAAGGTGTTTGAATTGGTCTGCACTTCATGAAAGCATCAGACCAGTCTAGTGCTCGTCTCTAGCAATCCCAGCACCACAAAGTTGCATGAAGCAGACTGGAAATCTCAGGACAACGCACTCCTGTGATATTGCTTGCACACTCAAGGTTTAGGTCCAGGCAAAAAATCAATACTGCTGATACGAAAGAAGGAGAAAATGAAATGGAAAGCAATGACCCACCTTTAATCCTTGCAAAACTGGTTCAAACCTTGTACACTTCCCATTAATCCACCCTCCAATAAACTGTGTGGGTTTTTTTAATTTTAGATCAGGAATAAGGCAATGTGGGTCAGGTACAAGTCTTGAGGGTCCTTTTTTCCAAAGGACTTACAGTTTTCATCCCTGTTCTTTATGGCAGCTTTCCATTCCTTCCACTGTCATCCAAAGAGGTCATTCTTGAGAGGAACTTTTCCCCCTTCCACTTCTAAACTTACTCATTTTTCATCTAGATAGTTCACCTGAATTAGGTTCTAGGAGTTTGGAACTGAGATTGGCTTATTATAATAAGTTAAAAGCTTTATAAACACAGTCATAATTTTCAGAGTACCTAAATACACTTTGTCTTCCACCTCTACCCTTGAACACCACTGAGATAACTCTAAACTGTTAAGTTACGGTATTATCCAGGGAGCTCAGATATTAGAACACCTCAATCTCATTTCATCCTTACAAAGAACACCATCTCTACAGTCTGTGGGACAGGACTATTGCCTGCTGCTGCCATCCAGAAGACAACAGATCACCTGTGGATCCTGAGCACAGCTTCACATCAGCACGCTGCTTTCATCTCACCTCCTAAATTGCTCTAGCCTCGTTCCATACTCATACAAACATTTTGTCACTTTAGATTTAGAAAAGTGCTGCACTTCAGGCTTATGTATAAAACTCTGGCAGGATACGTACATTCTGGGGTAACCTGAAAGAACATAAAATAGTCAGGGCCCAGATCCTCAGAGGAAACCAGACCGCTAGGCTAGAGATTTCCAAGTTACCGAAGTTAGGAGTCTGTTGTGCACTTCACCTCAATATATGCAACATTAAAGAAGCTATTAAACATAGCTTGGTGGAAATATGAAGAGGAGTTTTGCTAAAGGTTATGAGTGAAAGTGTTTGTCGCTTACTAGCGTGTGAGGCTGTGAGTATGTTTAAGTGGCATTCTGTCAAATGTACTGTAACAGATTAAACCAGCTGAACAGTACAGAAAGAGGATTTCACAGGGGTATCTAAGCATGGTTTCCCCTTGAGAAGGAGAGTTTGTGTGTATGCACGCATACATATTTTCTCGCTCTCATCATTTTTCTTGTGATTATCAAGCAGGTTTTAGTCAGATACCACGTTCCTGTCTTCATCATACAGCATCTTTCATCCTCAAAATGAGGAGGTGGACAGTTTCGTCACTGAGCTAGATTATATCAGAGTAATCTGGGCGTAATAAACAGTAAAAGTGACGTACACTGATTCACTGTTTCTTCTCATCCCATCCCTTCCTCCAGGCAAGCAAAAATTTGCCATTTAGGTAGGCAAAAAAAAAGGGGTACAGACTCACACAGCAAACTCTCAGCAAATTTATGTTTCCTCAGTTCACCTGATGCTCTTAACACTTCACATTAGCTTCAAAACAGATTAAATTCAGAGCATTTAAAAAATATTACTTTAGCATTTGGCTATTTTAAGCCTGTCTGAACAGCCTGCAAAGTGCTGCTGAGCCACATTACATTAACAGCCCCAAAACCATTCTTAGCGCTGCTTTTCATGACTCTAACTGTAGCTGACTATCTGAGTTGAAATCAGGCAGATTTCTTTAAATCTCCAAAGAAATAAACAGTGAACAGATAAGTTGCCTCTGAAACCCAAACTTTGCCACTGTTGATGTTGAGCTCTATGAGCAGCCTGACCACTGGTCCTAGCGAACAGCATGTCCTAAACTGCAAACAAACTACCATTCACAAAGGAGTATGTTAGATATATCTATAACCTGCAGAATCNTTGTCTAATCTCTTTAAATTTAATCTTTACTTTTTGAAAAATCTGACCACAGATGCTTAGTGCTGGACTATGTTCCATTAGACTAATTAGGTCAAGATTACCTAAAACGGTATAACTCCACCAACTCAATTTAAATTCCCTCCCTCCTGTCCCTAAAGTTGCACTGTTTGGAATTTTATTCCCTTTTTTCTCTACTCCCCGAGAGTACGAAGCCTGTGGGCAACTATTATTAAAAAACAACAAACAAACAAAACAAAGCAAAACCTGAATGAATACTGCAGTGAAATCTAAGGGATTCTTCTCTTGGTCTTCAGCATCAGTCCAAGCCGGACAAAACTCTACTAACAGTTCCTGACTTCAGGACAACTGTGCTCAATGGCACTGTTAAAAAAAGGTCTGCTTATATTCTTATATTTTGCTTCATTTACAACATGCATCCAACTTAGCACTTTTATTAGTCAACAGTTTCCTGTTAAAGAAAAAAGACAGATGGTATTTTTATTTCTTTTCTCAGTTTTCAAGGCTTTCACAAAGCCTCACATTTAAAATATGTTTTACACCCATTAAAGCAAGTAATACTGAATTAAAAGCATTGCAAAATGTAAAATAGTTTGTGGAGTTAAAAACGAACTTCTAAGAGATTTTCTTGCACTGCTGATCTATCAGAACACCCACTCTCAGACCAACCTGTGTGGATGAGTTTCAGTTTCTGTATTTTTCCAATAACGATTTCTCATATTCTTCACAGCCGGGACAACAGTGGGCTGTTTGGTTCACTGGTTCAAGATCAACACAAATACCTAAGAAAACAAAGGATACATTCCCCCTCCCACCCTTCCCCTCCCCCCCCCCAAAAAAGGGGGTTCCCAACTCACCTCAGAATCTAAACCTCACTGAAAGCAAGTACCTTCTGAAAGGCACCTTTATGGAAATAGTCCCTCAAATTTCATGTTACCTGAGCCTTGTAACTAATTACTCAAAGCAATCAAACTAAACAAAGATATTTATTTTTATTTGGGATCCCTCAGAACATGAATGAACAATCTTAATCATTTTTTTTTCCCATGTGCTTACATAATTCTTCACAGACTGATAGATTTTGCTTTGAATTCCTTCTATTCTTGCTTTACTATTAAAGTCTTAAAGGAAAATGAAAAGAATCCTGACCGTGGCTGTACATCTCCCACGCAGGAGCAGAAGACCTACAAGTAGAAACTCGGCTCCTTAACTTCTTCACTTGAGTTGACCAACTGAAGCCAGAGCAAAATTTTAAAATCAGTGGGATGTACAACTGGCAAGCTTTCCAAATGTGTACAGTGCCTGGGAGAGGGCAGACAATTTGCTCAGCACATACAACCTCATGAGAGAGCAGAACAAGCCAGCGCTTTAGCTGCAGGAAGAGGAGTTGTGTGAAAAGAAAGTCAACTAAGCAAAAATACGCTGAGAGCTCTTGCCTAAGCTGTAGAATTTTGCAGTGAGTGTTAACAAGCACTACTTGAACTTTAAGGTGTTTGAATTGGTCTGCACTTCATGAAAGCATCAGACCAGTCTAGTGCTCGTCTCTAGCAATCCCAGCACCACAAAGTTGCATGAAGCAGACTGGAAATCTCAGGACAACGCACTCCTGTGATATTGCTTGCACACTCAAGGTTTAGGTCCAGGCAAAAAATCAATACTGCTGATACGAAAGAAGGAGAAAATGAAATGGAAAGCAATGACCCACCTTTAATCCTTGCAAAACTGGTTCAAACCTTGTACACTTCCCATTAATCCACCCTCCAATAAACTGTGTGGGTTTTTTTAATTTTAGATCAGGAATAAGGCAATGTGGGTCAGGTACAAGTCTTGAGGGTCCTTTTTTCCAAAGGACTTACAGTTTTCATCCCTGTTCTTTATGGCAGCTTTCCATTCCTTCCACTGTCATCCAAAGAGGTCATTCTTGAGAGGAACTTTTCCCCCTTCCACTTCTAAACTTACTCATTTTTCATCTAGATAGTTCACCTGAATTAGGTTCTAGGAGTTTGGAACTGAGATTGGCTTATTATAATAAGTTAAAAGCTTTATAAACACAGTCATAATTTTCAGAGTACCTAAATACACTTTGTCTTCCACCTCTACCCTTGAACACCACTGAGATAACTCTAAACTGTTAAGTTACGGTATTATCCAGGGAGCTCAGATATTAGAACACCTCAATCTCATTTCATCCTTACAAAGAACACCATCTCTACAGTCTGTGGGACAGGACTATTGCCTGCTGCTGCCATCCAGAAGACAACAGATCACCTGTGGATCCTGAGCACAGCTTCACATCAGCACGCTGCTTTCATCTCACCTCCTAAATTGCTCTAGCCTCGTTCCATACTCATACAAACATTTTGTCACTTTAGATTTAGAAAAGTGCTGCACTTCAGGCTTATGTATAAAACTCTGGCAGGATACGTACATTCTGGGGTAACCTGAAAGAACATAAAATAGTCAGGGCCCAGATCCTCAGAGGAAACCAGACCGCTAGGCTAGAGATTTCCAAGTTACCGAAGTTAGGAGTCTGTTGTGCACTTCACCTCAATATATGCAACATTAAAGAAGCTATTAAACATAGCTTGGTGGAAATATGAAGAGGAGTTTTGCTAAAGGTTATGAGTGAAAGTGTTTGTCGCTTACTAGCGTGTGAGGCTGTGAGTATGTTTAAGTGGCATTCTGTCAAATGTACTGTAACAGATTAAACCAGCTGAACAGTACAGAAATAGGATTTCACAGGGGTATCTAAGCATGGTTTCCCCTTGAGAAGGAGAGTTTGTGTGTATGCACGCATACATATTTTCTCGCTCTCATCATTTTTCTTGTGATTATCAAGCAGGTTTTAGTCAGATACCACGTTCCTGTCTTCATCATACAGCATCTTTCATCCTCAAAATGAGGAGGTGGACAGTTTCGTCACTGAGCTAGATTATATCAGAGTAATCTGGGCGTAATAAACAGTAAAAGTGACGTACACTGATTCACTGTTTCTTCTCATCCCATCCCTTCCTCCAGGCAAGCAAAAATTTGCCATTTAGGTAGGCAAAAAAAAAGGGGTACAGACTCACACAGCAAACTCTCAGCAAATTTATGTTTCCTCAGTTCACCTGATGCTCTTAACACTTCACATTAGCTTCAAAACAGATTAAATTCAGAGCATTTAAAAAATATTACTTTAGCATTTGGCTATTTTAAGCCTGTCTGAACAGTCTGCAAAGTGCTGCTGAGCCACATTACATTAACAGCCCCAAAACCATTCTTAGTGCTGCTTTTCATGACTCTAACCGTAGCTGACTATCTGAGTTGAAATCAGGCAGATTTCTTTAAATCTCCAAAGAAATAAATAGTGAACAGATAAGTTGCCTCTGAAACCCAAACTTTGCCACTGTTGATGTTGAGCTCTATGAGCAGCCTGACCACTGGTCCTAGCGAACAGCATGTCCTAAACTGCAAACAAACTACCATTCACAAAGGATCATGTTAGATATATCTATAACCTGCAGAATCTGAGACATTCGCTGTAGATATCTTGACAAGCCCTGTTTTTTGCCTCAAATTAAGGACATTTCTCCTCATGCTTCTTGCGTGTGGGATTCCACATTTACCAACAATCAAAAATCCACAGACAGGTTAGGAAAGAGAGAAGTGACTAGCTAAATCACACCAGGATGTTTTCCAACTCAAATGTTTCAAAACAAAATACTGTTACTATTACTAGATGTTTAAAACAGAAAAGGCACTAGGAATTATACTGCAAGTGACCATCCTGCACTGTCATAACTTATAAACCTTTTCTACAATGCTAGTGAAATTAAAAAGCGCTACAGATAGGGCACACTTTCAGAGAAGCCTGTCTTTTAGCCACACCTTTTGTTATCAAATCATCCTTCAACAAGGAGTTGAAATTTTAGTGAATCATATCTATCAAAACACAGGATCAGAAGCACAGCAGATAATTCTAGCTTCAGTCATACAGCAGCTTCTGAAATTCTCCATACAGTAGTCTCAGTCTCTGAAATGGAGTCAAACTACAAACATAATCATACTCACTAAATTCTACTATTTTGGAAAGAAGAGGCATCACGTTATACTACTAAAACAGGAATTATGAAGTGGTACTAGAAACTAAACAGAATGAAAATGGCATTTGCTGTTGCATGGACTAAGCAAAATGTCACCGACATTAACCGCTAAGCTTAAATCAATGAACTGATATTACTTAAAAATATGGTAAAATTTATTCACATGATCAATTCCATCATCATCATTGGCCACAGAATGAAATATAAGAAAAAATCTGCTTATGCACACAAGTGACTGAAAGACTTAGTTGCAAATTAAATTGTTTACAAAGATGTACCATCATCATCAAGATACGACAAGCAGTTCTCAACAGAATATGCTAAAATCAGTTCCCATAAAGCAATACTTTCCTATTGTTTTAAGCACCTTGGATTACAAAATATAAATGAATGTTAAGATCGGAGAGGTTTTCCCCCCACACACACAGATTCTTATTTTCATTATTTGGCTAGTTTTGCCCACTTGCATTTTGCCTGGCTTGGATAAAGAACAGATCTGGTGAGCTTCACATATAGCTTATGGTCAGCAGACTTTCTGGTTTCCTACAAATTAAGTGCTATCATGTTTTTCTTTCCATCTCTGAAAAAACTTGGCTATATTTTTTAAAGTATTTATTTTACCCTTTTTTCATGCTAACAGTTTAATCTACATTTGATTTTCCTAAAAGTTACAGCTATTTTTACTGATTCAGGGTTCAAACAGTTGAAAAACTGTCCCATTTTCAAACCGCTGGTTTGGGGTTTGCTTTGCTTTGTTTTTTTAAATGTACTATAATACAGACCAATTTCAAACAGATGTTAAAATATGAGGAAGGAATAGTTCAAGACTAGAAGAACGGGGACATAGTGACAGACCATGGAACAGTTAAGATACTACCTTAGCACACAGGAGTTCCCAGCTCTGCCACAGACTTCTCTTGTGACCTTTGGTAATTCACCACTAAGATCAACTGACCCAAGCGCCGCTGAACCTGATCAAGTGTTAACACCAGCTGCCCTCCATTACCTCTCCATCTAGCACACTGCCCCATTAGCTGCTGCTTTTACCGGCTCTATCAAATTATCTGCATAAAAATAACCTATTAAGTTAAAAGGAGTCGCTTTCTTGTAACGTTGCGGACTGATTGCACAGAGATAAGATGAACAGTTAAAATGTCAGATTGGGAGGGTGGGCCAGGTCTGGCAGGGAGCAAGGCCCGCAGGTGAGGGCAGGCCGGGCACCCCAGCCAGAGCAGCAGCAGCTGGGTCAGTCCTGCTGACCGGGTGCCCTTACGGTTCTGACGGATGAGCGCGGAGGGCTGACACGGTTACTGCCCCACAACCACCAGCCCTGCCCCTGCAGCACAGATGTCTAGGACGTTGTGCATCAGCTCCTGAACCGCTGCAGTTCACAGCGTGTTTTAAAGAAAATGAGAAGCTGCAGTAGCTTACTTTGAAAGTTTCATAACGGAATTCTGCTTCCCCTCTGTGAGATGGGGACGGCAGCACAGTGCCACCTCAGAGAGGCAATGCAACAGCAATTAAATTACGTATGCTGAAGTTTATACTAAGATCAAAAGCATCTGTTCACTGAATAAGCAGTGCAAAATAAAGTAGAATCAGGACGAAGGTGATTTACCAATCCTGCTGATATTTTCAAGTTTTCTTTTCTCCAGATACAAATTTTAATATTTTGAACCTTTTCACATTCTATTAAAATGACTAAGACAACCCAGAATAACTCCATGATAAATGGTCATGGGAGAAAAAGGTGCGAGTCTCCGGTTTGAGTCAGATATCATGGGCTGGGTGTTTGCTTCTCCCTCTCACAATCAATTCGATCCTGTTGACCAGAAACATCCTTTAGGAAAGGCTTTATCAAAGTTTCTAGTTAGCTTCAGGGTAAAGGCTTTGAGAAAGTCAAAAGTTCCACAGAATTTTAGCAGAGCAGGCCTAAAGCAATTCATTTTTCATCCTACAAACATTTAAACACAAGCATAACGTTAAACACTTATTTACCCAGTGATGCATATCAAATGTGGGTTTGTTGTCATCTCCTTTTCTTAAAAATATATTTTATCCAACTTAACAAGGAATTGAAGACACAGGATCACTTATTAATATGTTCTTTCAATTTTTGGAAGATATGAATATCTTCTTTGGTTGAACAGCATAATAGTCCATTTATCAGTGAGGAAAGTCTCCAGAGGAATGAGATTTTTATTTCAAATACACTTTCGCCGTTATTGGAAAAGATTCAGCATTTTTCTTGGAGAAATATGTCATTAAAGTAGAAAGATGAGGGAAATGCTTGTATGCAACACAGGCTTTTCCCTGATAGCAGACTGGTGCCCGTCTGGACAGATCCCTGAAGACACAAGCAATCCCAATTAAATCGTGAGCATAGAGCTCTGCCTACACAGAGCTGATGTCTAGATCAAGACCTTGGAATGTCAGCTTCAAAATTTCCCTGGCAATTGCATCACACAGCCTACTGATATGAAAAAGCTATAGTACAGGCAGGCACCTCCCTTCTCTTTCTATTTTAGTGACTTGTACCTCTAAGGGGAGGAGGGGGGAACCACTTTAAAAAACCCTAAATGCTGTGTTCAGTATAGGAAAGTGTGAAAGGAGTGAATCTGAGATGTACTGTCAGTGAGCTAAGGGTTAGCTGATTAAGTTTAGTCTGATAACATTCTATAATATTTCAGTGAATTCTATGGCATGAAATATAGTACTTATTTGATCTCTCTCACACGAACTCATAGTGAAGTAATAAATATTTCCCTACAGAATAATTTTCCTGTAAACAGAGATTTACTGTAACCCAAATTGCCATTTACTCATTTCAGAGCATTAAAAACTAATGAGACTCTCACTAGAACTTAAGATCCCTGGAAGAGGATTCCACAGTACAATTACATTCCCAAACAGTACCCACAGTACGAAAATTGTTATAGGTGTTTTTTATTCCCTAAGTTGGGGGGAGGAGTGGGGGGGTGATTTTTGTTCTCTTTCTACCCATGTAGAAGACAGGAAAAAAATAAGTTTATCAAAAGGAAAACAATAAACAATGGTGGCCTTTTAGAGACTAGGTGGTTATGTTTAGAACTAACATTTCCAAAGTAAAATTGTCAGGAACTCAACACAATCACGCTTGGGTCAAACAAAACTTTTGCAAGTAGAACAATGAAAACTATACTGGGTACAGCAGCAGAATTCCCCTGCCTTCTCAAGGTTAATTCTCTTTCCTCACTCTCACAAATCCAGAAAAAAATTATGTATTCGCTGCACCGAGAAGTGTTAAATAATATCTTCCCAATAAGCCAAAATTATGTGTAGCGAAGAGGAGAACAATATTCAAGAAAAACTGTGGAAAAAAAATTTGGGGAAGGTGGGCTTCTGGCAAGTACAAACACAACCGTTAATGGGTTTTTTAATAACTCTGTGCCACACAGTAATAGGGAACCACCTGCCAAAAGCACAGCAAGGTCAAGCAAGTGTCACATACATGTTACAGCCAAAGAAATTCTGTGATCATCTACTCTGACCTTCCACAGCAACCACCACTGAAATAGTCTCATAGAGTAGCATGGCAGGTTTCTAGCTTGCTTTTTTGTCTGGTCTGTTTTCTTTTTCTTTACTTCAACATGTTTATTTTGTTGCATACACCACCTAAAATAAACACAAGCATTTTATGATGCCCACACTTCTCCCCTTCCCCAACAGCACTCTTTGCTCCCGCCCCAACTGCAATTCCACAATTATTTGATGAGGGAGAGTGTCATAACACACTTGGAGTGAATCAAACCCAAAGGCAGGCAGAACAAACAATACAGTGTGTGTGCGCGTGTTTGTGTAAAAATCAATCACTCTGGGTTTCTCTGGCTTTCGGCTGCCAACAGCTGAGTGGAAACGCTGAGAGCGTGCGTGCGTCTGCACAGGGGGGCCGGCCAGCACCGCCTGGGCCTGCCATCCCCACCCACGGCTTCTCCGAGCTCAGCCCTGCGCAGGCCGCTGCAAGGGAGCTCGCTTTCGCCAACCAGCTCCCTGTGCGGCCTGCACGCCTCCCCCTGCCGCAGCCAGGGAGCGGGCATGGCTTCCCCTCTCCGCCTTGCCCCGTGGCAGAGCCCTTTCCCTGCCAAAGGGGCCTTGCGCGACCCCGGGCAGCTGGCAGCGTGGGCGGCCAGATGCATGGGTGAAGGCAGGTCCTGGACCCCAGAGCCAGCAGAAGCGCCCAGCAGGCGCCTCGCACATGGCCCAGCTACCGCCTGGGCACGCGGCCCCAGCCAGGCCTCGGCCCCGCGGTGCCCGGCCCCGGGCTGAGGCGCGGGGGGCCTGCTGCCGCCCGGCCCCGCGGGCGCAGCTCCCCTCTGGTTTCTTGGGGCAGGTCAGAATATTTAAACAGTTGTATATTCAAAGACCACAATGGAGGAAAGAGAATTACCTAAGGACAGGGTTAGGCTGTTTGATCAATGCATAATCAGATAACTGCTCCAGCTTTTTTACAAGTCTTTAAGCAAAGATCAGCCACTCAAATTCTAATTCCTTTTGCTAATTAAGCAGCCTGTTAATTGCTCTCGGGGTCTCTAATGCCATGTCATTATGCTTTTTAACAGCCTGCTTGACATCAATAGGGCTGCAAGCTCCACACAAACAAAGCGGGCATCTAGCACTTACTGAATTAGGCTAATGCCGGCATTGGAGCCGGGCACTGGCACGTCGCCTCCAGCGGGCGGCATTTCATTATCATTTCATCATCCCTCGCGGGAAAAAAAAAAAAAAAAGCAAGTTACAAATGTTCAACACTTACCAGAGCGGGCAGCAAAAAGTGCTGAACCCGGGGAGGAAGGCGCGCAGCACTCCCCGCTCCCCACCGCTCCCCCGGCGCTGGCGGCCGCCTCACCCCGCGCCTCGCCGGCTCACCTGCCCGGCCCGCCCGGGACGGCCCCGGAATTATGGCCCGGCCGCTTCCCGCGCTGCTGCTGCGGCGAGGCAGCCCGCGGGGCCGGGAGCGCGGGGTCAGCGGGGCCGCCCCGCGGGGGGGGCCAGCCCGGGCTCGGCTCCGGCTCCGGGCAGGGCCCCATCCCCCGGCCGGGGGCTAAGCATAACATGTGGCTCCAGCTGAGGGACTCCAGTTTCCGCACTCCATTAGTCCGGGAGAAATTCCACCGGTGAGCCGCTGAGTGAGGGGCCTTGTCTGCCTGTCACAGATCAGTCTCCAGGAGGGCAGCGGCAGGGAGCGAGAGCTGCTCGCACCCCAGAGGGGTTTAACCATGACTTTTATTTCAGCGGGCACGCACACGCGAAGATACGAAGCCCCATGATTTTCCAAGGCTCCCAGGGAGGAAAAGCTGCATCTAGCGGCGTAAAACACGCAGGGCCCCTTCCTAGCAGAGGCCGGGGGAGGAAACGGCGTGTGAGGAATTGCTCCTGGGGAGCCCCGCCGCCCGCCCAGGCTGGGGTCCGCAGAGCCCGGGGGTCCCAGGGCGCCCCAGGACGCGCTGCCGGCCGCTGGCCCAGGCGCAAGGCACAGGGCCGTGGGTGGCTCCTGCCCGCTCGGCTGGAGGCAGAGGGGGGCCCGGCCCGCGGCAGAGGAGCACTCGTGGCAGTGGATCCGGCACCCGTTTCCAGCGCCCTGCGTGTGGCACACGCGAGGGCTCGGGGGTGTGCGGAGCTTTGCGCCGCTGAGAGACACGCTGCAAAAACCCTGAAGCATTTTCCTACTCCCAGCCTCAGCCAACAGGCCCTGCCACCCCTGACCATAGGGGACTTCAACTGTAACACCTCTACCTCGGCTCGTCTTCTCATGAGCTGCTTTTATCATTATTTTCAAAGTAAACAGACTGAATGCATCCCTTCTTCATGTTACCATCTTATCTTTGCAACAAAAGGACAGAGCTGCGCAGCTCCAGGTGCAGCTACCAGCCAGCGAGATCCCTCTGCAAAGCGGCTGCTCCATTTAGCCCTGAGAGCAAAGCATGATCATTAGTTAGAAGAGAGGTCAAGTTAAAACTCTGCTTTACAAGAACTTCCAGACCCTGAGAGCTGCAGTTAGGAATCTCACTCTTAATGTGAGATCACCTAAAAATGCACTGATCTTCCCTGTTACTGAATAGCCATCATTCATGTCAATAAACAAGAAAGGAAGTAAAGCTAGAAAATAGCCTTGATTTCTCTGCCTCCCAGGAATCGTGTTTACAGACACACAGAGATCTTGGCATCCTTAACGTGTTAGTATCTGAATGACCTATACTGTAGTTGAAGAGTCACTGTTAAAACGCATGGAAAATATTTTCAGTTGTACTAAGAATACATAAATTGTATTATGCTGCTGGACAGGACAAGTTTGGATAAAGTCAAAAACCATGCACAAGTTGCAAGACCAGACTGAGATCTCCACTGAAGCAGAGTCAAAACAAAGTAATTAAACCAAAGTGCGAGTTGTACTGGATACACCCAAACTCAACTGTTCTTACTTCAGTCTTTATTTTGACATCATTTAAATAAATTCCTAGTAACCTGAGTGAAGAATTCTATGTATAAAGATGTATAAAAAAATCCAGTAGCACAATAAAAATAACTCATATCCTAAAAAGAATGGGTGTAAGTACAAACCATCTCTTACCAGCATTTGTTTCTTAAGAAAACTGAGGTCCCAATCTTGAAAATGCTTATGCACATTCCTAATTTTTCACCAGTTTGTAGCCCCATAGATATGATTTAAGGGGAACTCCTCACATGGAAAAAGCTAAGTACATTCTTAAACCACAGCAACTCATTCTTAAAGTGCAAAGATTAAAGAATACAATGTAAGAAATAAAAGCTCTTTTAAGCAAATTATTAAAGCATATTTTTGTATTTTGCAGCAGAAAAAAAAATACCAAGGTGCTTTAGCAGTTTGTAAAATATTAATTTGTCAGGTATCTTAAATCGTGAGACAGAATAGCTAGCAGATTTTACAAAATACTGAGCATCAATTAATAGAACATGAAATAATTATTACTAAAAGCTAAATTAGGGTTGACTCCTCTTTTCTCTTGAGGACCAGATGTTTGTTTTCCACTATCAGGCCGTTTACTGGCTCTTGGTGCAGAAATTTGGTGTTTGGACAAAACAAATTCTGCTGATAACAGTCCCAGCGCTTCAGTTCCCATCAAAAAGCATCAGCAGCCCTTCTCCCTTAGTGCTTTTAGATTCGCACTCCTTTGAGTTACGTTAGCGGTTCCATAGCAGTTGGTCTCCCAAGCTCTCTTGTGCCTTAAATAATGCTTCATAGCATCCAAGAGATGAATCTCTGGTAGAAACATTGAGCTTCATCCCTGACTGCAAAGTCCAGAAATCAGGGAGGTGCGCCCAGCGCTGTCAAGAGAACCGCACAAAGGAGTCAGGAGGCCACACGGGGCATTGCAGTGTCCGGGCTGTCACGAGGATCTCGGAGCAGAGTGACAGAAGCCGTCTTTCAGCACAAAAAACCAGCACATGGGGAACTCTCACAGGTAATGAGCGGGCAAGTGAATTGGACGTTGAGCTCTGAATTCAGTATTGACTGGGAAGTGACCTGACTCCCCTCAGCTGCTGTCCTCCTCCTCCCTAAGTGGGGATCACTTAACAGAGGAAGCAGTGCTGGTTTTGACAAACTGACTTGAATTAGTAGGTGCCTGCTTGGGGCCACTCTTCATTTCTGAGCTCCAAGAATAAAGAGAAAGTCTTGGGTACACCTGGCAGGAACTTTTGTGTAAGTTTTCTCAGTTTCTCATCCAAACCACAGCTCCACCTCAAAAATGTGATGGTTAGGGAACCTTGCCTGGCGGAGAATGGGAATTTGAACCTACGTCCCTCTCATTGCAGGTAAATGCTGTGCTGCCAGGCTGGAAAATAAGTTGTTCTCCCCAGTGCCCTCCCTGCGCCAGGGAACTGGTGTTTATTGCACCAGAGGCATTACATCTGCCTATGCGGGGTTGTTTTCAGGCAGGTACAGGCTGAGGGAGACCCAGGTTTAAATTCCAGCTCCAGATTAAGCAGACAGAAGTCTGAACCTGCACCTTCATCCCAAGCAAATGCCCTATTTACTAAGTGTTTTGGTGGCAAAATCTGTCTGGATTTTAATGCAAATGCTGAAAGAGCTCCATTTTGTCCCGGGGTAAATTTAAAACAAATTTTGTAAATCTGATTATTTTTTCAGTAACCAAGTTCTTGTTTGTTAGCACACTGTGGAGCCAGGCTTCTCTAGCCCAGATTTACTCAGGCACTCCTTCCCCACTTCTTTTCCATTATCTCCTCTTCTGCTCTTCAGTACAATCCATCTTTCACTCAGCCTCTTCCCCCTCTCTTTCCCTTCATTCCTTACTCTGTCCATTTTCAAACAGCAGTAGCAATATCCTCACTATTACTGACAGTTTCCATCTGGTTGCTATCTCCCCATGCTAGCTGTAGTCTGGGAAACTCTCCATGTTGTCCTCTTCCCCTCACCATTTCCTTTGCGGCTCTGGCAGGAATGGCTAGTGCTCTTCAAACAACTGGCGAAATAATGAGACAGGACGAGCATGGTCTGCCCAGATATCTACACTGATCTGTACCCACAGCCTTAAATATTTCTGTTCCAATGTCACCAGCAGAACTCATTTTAGACTGCTTCCCTTTAAACTTTGCCTTGTTTTATTTGCTCGAATCAATCCCTGCAGTTCAGACTGTAGCTCGTATCAAATGTGCCTAGTTATTAGCTAAGTTAAAAGACCCATTTCAGCTTCATTTCAATTTCTTTTTCAAGTAAATTTTGGCACGTCAGAATGAGAGACAGAAATATTTAGTATGTGACCTTCTGCATTGTGGGGTTGTCTAAGGAACTGCTCTTGCTGACACCATACAGAATTAACCCTTTGGCTGCTGACTTCATATTTAATTTATAAATGAGAAAAGCAATCAAAATACATGTGTCTGTGATCTCCCAAATATGCTGTTGTTCTTAAGTGGACTCTAATCTGAGGTCCCTATGTATGCCCGTTTAGGTGCAGATATTTACGTGCATGCATGTGACAGGTAAAAATGCATACACACACAGAGAGAATAATTTTATGCATCTCCTATGTCTGCTGCAGGATAGCAACACAATTAAGCCACCGTGACTGAGACAATTATCCATACAGTAAGTAAAATGAGATGTCCACAGTATGCTGTGGAGTTTTTAAACATGTGGGAATAGAGTACAGAAACTCTGTAAGTCATGCAGCTAATGAGCAATAAATACACACTGGCACACCCTCATCAATTTTAAAGTCTTGGTATGAAAAGAATGTAATTAATTAAGATATGTTGATTTATAAGAGGTGACATAACAAGATGGATAGAGAAATCTTTTCCCTCCAATCTGTCATGGTTTCTTTCTAGAAGACGGCCCAACATGTGACGATGCCCTCCTTGGACAGTCATAAAGAAATCGGCTGCAGTTTTGTTTTGTTTTTCCCCACTATCGTAAAGAATATAAACTTCCTTTTCAACCCTTATTTGCATTTGGCACAATTACATTTAAAGTGAAACAGTTCTAAAGACATAAAAGGAAAAAAAAAGAGCTGAAAAAATTATATTTAGAAAAATCCTTTCCACTTTTTTACTGTATTATGTTTCTGCACATTGAAACATATACCCTGCTTCCCTTTCTCCCCCCCGCTTAAGTCAGATGACTTTTTTGTAACTTGGCATTCAGACAGTCTGGTAGAAGACAGGACTGTAGCATTTGTTGAGTCAAGATGTTTAATTTTTTTCACTCACATAATGATCCTTTTTTCCCTCCAGCCACTTGAGTTTTGTTTATGTTGCTTGAGCCCTAAACTAATACATGAATTCTCTTCACTGCCAAGATGACAACTTCGGCACCAGGCTCGACGAGCCAAAGAGGACTACATTCACTTTTAAGGATAGAGGTATTTTAGCAGACTTTTTTCCAATTGTGACAAATTAAATGCATTAAAGGAAACAACTGCAGTTGCGAGAGCTACTGGACTTCAAGGAGGAACTGGGAGAGTTTTATTTTCTTTGCAAGCACTTGACTTTTGCTAGGGGGCACTTTGCTCCTGTGCCAACTCTGGCTTATATTTTATTATTCTTAGAACAAAAGGTTGCAGTAATTAGAATTGGGGAAGTTGTGCTCAAAGAAACCGAGTCATCAGATAAATTTGATACCATTATGTGGTTATAAAAGGTGGGATTTTTAAAAAGAAGACTATCTGCTTCTATATATTGGGTTTATCCTGTCAAGAAAAGATGAATGAGAAGTACAGCTACTTTCACTCAGGCTAGACATGTAAACCTTGTACTTAATGACTGATGAGCAAAATTTTTTCTCTTCCAAGTGCAGATGGGCAAATCCCTCGTAATTACAAAACACAAGAAAATCTAATTTTATCAAGAGAAAGCAGCGCACTGTCCAAATGTTTCCCAAGCAAGAGCTTTAGGTGCTTGTTGAAGAAAAAAAGCCAAACAACATTTCTTATAATGTGATCCATATTCTACCACATGCACATTTAATATAAAAGTTATGTTTGATATATACCGCCTTAGCATTTTTCTATTTTAACTGAAAGCCTTTTGTTCTGTCAAGATTATAGTAGGATTTGCTTTCATTTTTCATGATGTTTCACTCAATACATCACTAACATTAGCAGGACTTAATAAGCGCCCACCTTCTCCTTCCCCCCGCCCTGCCTGAGGTCTTTTGATGCGTATTCCTCAAGAATCTTCAGATGTTCGACATTGTTTGAAAAGTGGCGTCTCTATACCCTACTATCAGAGATAATGAAGAGGACGAGTCTGTAAAATACTGTGTGGTGCGAGCAACACAGTAAGCAAAATGTTTTGCAGCTTTAAATTCTGCCCTTGGTATGGTCTCTCTAATGGGCTTCCCTTCCTCCTTTTCTCTGTTGCAGATTCACATCTGTTTCTCTGCATTTTGAAACTGTGTTCATTTTTCACTGCTGCCCTTTGTCCCACACTTACTAGCTCTCGCCAAGGGCTTCATTTCACTTATTCAATAAGCGAGAGGCACTGCAGACTAGAGAGAGCTTTAGGACAAAGCTCAAACTTCTATTAGGCCTCAACAAAAATGTTTTTGTTCCCTATCAAGGAACTTTTTCCTATTGCTTGTTGTTGGTTTGTTTTGTAGCTTGTATAAATTGCCCAAACAGCTTGCAATTTCAGACCATTAAAACAAATAAAATAATATATGCAATAAAAATGTATATTGTCTGTTACCAGAAAACCTTTCTACTAGAAAATCCCATTTGTCCTGTACCCTTCTACATCTGCGATACTTGGCTGTATCTGCAAATACAGTGCGTTTGTACTTCTGAGATCCTGGTTTCTTTATATGTCTACACTTGTGTGAGCACTCTGCTACACATCCATTTTCATGTCTCACTGGCCTCACACACACTGCACTGGAAACCAGGCGGGACTTCCCGGGAAAGCCTTGCCAAGTCATCCCCGGCTGCGCCTGGGTTCTTCCCTCCAGCCTGTCCTCCAGTCGCAGCACTAATTGCTGCGTTTTACTGCACAACACAACTAAAGAGAAGACACCAGCCACGCAGGTTTTCCCAACACAGGATTTTTGAGACGTTAACGAGTTTATTATGTCCTGTTGCTAATCTAAATACCAAAGAGCTCTTCCTTCTTCAGAGAAGCAAGGATGAAACTTCTAACGCTTAACTGTGGTACTAACAGCTCGATGTCTGCATGTGAAATTATTTAACTCTCGTGGCTATGTTCATTATGCCACAAGCACGTGAGTCAAATACAGTTTTTTCCTTGCTAAATCATCATCCCCCTATGGTGCCAGTATTATAAACCCTCTTGTAAAACTGTGAGGTTCAGGAAATATTTCTACGTGTGTGTTGCTCAGCCTAAGATTATTGACGGTCTCTATGTGCAACCCATTTTTTCCCCTTGCTGTATTTCTTTAAAAGCACTCAGCCTCCTCCTGTTTGAAGCTCATCTGATGCTACAGTCTGGAGCACCCCTGTTACTCGCATGTGTTTCATTACTAATTACATTCTATTTTACCGCTTGAAGCTTTAAAAGGCATAGAACATAAAAGTCGACAACACATGTACTTTTGTAACTACTACATCTAAGGAGAAAGTAAGGAATGACAGCGATTGTGTGTGTGTGTTGGTTTAGTGCCTCTCCCAGCATTGAAGTAAATATTCTTTGGCCCAACAGAAGAAACCCTGTGAGAAGGCAGGGGTGCTACACCCGGGGTGGGCTCTGACTGTGCTCTCTCTGCTAGGGGAAACAACTTCAGAAATGCGGGGCGAGGGGTGTCTTACATCCCTCACCACCCCCATGTAATCCGTGATTTTTTCTGTCATGAATATGGACCTTACATCCTAGCTACCCTGCTAACTGTTGCCACAAATGCTTTGTGTAATTAAGGGCAGACACCTGTGTTCCTCGTCAGCAGCAACAGTCCTTGTGCTGCAAACAGGAGCGAGGAATGAACAGTCACCGGTCACCCGCCTACCTCGCTTTTGCTTAGGCGTTTAGCATTGTATTTCTCCTGCCTCCAGCACCCGAGCATCTGCTGCTCTTACCGTGTTAGCACAACCGTATCGTTACCCTGTTTGGTTTAGGTTCTGTCTCCTGGCAAGGAGTTTTTGAGGTTACTACCCCAACCGCATTTGTAGCCTCCTGACTTTCTCAGCTCTTGTTTACTGCAGAGGTTTTAAGTGTGGATGGGCTTTTCAAGGGCAGCCCAACTATATTTACACTTGTTCCAGTCTCTGGTAATTTAAGCCCATAAGTCAAAGTGAACAACTGGTGACATTAATGAGGCTTCAGAAGAATGAAATTAGTGGTAACTTGCATCCCATGGGAGGGATGTTGGTGATGGAAAAGGGAAATTTAATATTTGTGAAATTAAATAATACCGAATAAACAAGAGGTCTAAAACAGACTGTATCCTTCTTTTTAATTATTTAGGGTTTGTTGTGCGGTTTTTTTTTAAACTAGAACCTGGCTGTTAAAAGTATTTCTGTTTTCCCCAGCCTCCTATGGGACCCAGAAAGCATGCTATTAAAAGCCTTAACTTTGCTCTTAGAGGGTTGGGAGGGGTTTGATTGCACAAAGCATCTTTCTCTAGAGATCTGAATTCAAATTAATGCCTTGGTCTTCAGATACTACCTCGCACAAACTTGCCAAGTCACAATCACAAGGGAGGTTAGCGTCTAGTCGGCAGCATCAGCTGGAGGGAAGCCCACAGCTCGGAGTGCCCACAGGGCTGCCATAGGGCTGGACCTGAAAAGGACCACCCGGGCTCATGCAGGAGATGGGCAAACTGGGAGAGAGAAGAAAAAGGGCTAAGCAGCATTCGAGAGGCAAAACCTGCAGCCTTGCTCAGGTACCTCCATTTGGTCACCAAAACTAGATCCCAAACCAATTGCAAAGACCTTAGGGAGTCAGGTACCAGGTTCTTCAATACAGTGTAAAATACTAGGATCTATACGGGAAGATAGGAAGAAGCGAGGAGGAGGAAAAAAGGGGGGAAATGGAGCAGCTGATTTTTGTTCCCAAGAGAGTTTCTGTCATTTGGCTGCCTTCCCCACCAGCACGGCAGATCTTTACAGCCCTTGCACTTGTTGATTTTGGTCAAAGAATAGTTGCACTTCACTTTACATTGCATTAAAAATAGTTAAAAGGAAGGAAAACAACAACCCTAAACCACATCTTTGAAAGAAGGTGGCTTTTGGTTCTAGTTCTACCCCATCTAAGGTCTTAATGTTTACAGTTAAAATCGTCAGATTCTTCCCACTTCGTCCTGCCCCCGCTTCCTACCCCCAGTCCCCATCTGAACAAATCAGCACATGAATATTTACAAAGACACGGAAGAAGGTAATTGTCCCCCGAGTTCTTTTCAATTGAAATATCATTTCAAGCTGGAATCATGTTAAAGATAATTAAAAAGGATTCCAAAGGGACAAACCCATCCCCAGCTCACCCGTATGGCAGCACAATGGGCTACCACTGTGCAAGCGAGCAAGCCTGATGGCACTTTATTTAACACGTCTATCTTGCCTTGATGAGCAGCTCGTATTGTGAATCACAAGGAAGACGTACCGCAGGACAAGCAATGCTGACAGACACAGTCTGTGACTGGGCATAAAAGGGAAACAGCGAGAGCTCTCTGCAGAGCAGGGCACTGTCCCACTCTGTCGCAGCATGGAATCGATATGTTTCTAGATGAATTCACTGGGAAGTTTGGAGGGGGGCAGGGGAATAGGAAGCATTATGCATTGATAAAAACTGCAGCAGGAACCAGCATCGCCACGCTGGCAAACTTTGCCAGGAGCAAAGATAAACCAGGCTATTAAATCATACTACAGGTTTCTCCCGCTGCAAGATATTTATGCCAATGTGCAGCGTTTTCTTAAACCGTGTCCTCTATTAGCACTTGCTTTCATTCAAATTAGGGCTACAATAAAGACAAATGACTGTGGCAGATTCAATGCATTTTTACTTGTCAAATACAACGCACATACTTCCCTTCATGTGCAGCTGGCTGTTAAGGGAGCTAGCTGCAGTAGCCTGATACGCCACAGATAACTCCTAATGTGCATCTAGGCTCTTTTCAGAGTTCCTATTTTAGACAAAATGCTTCTGAAAATGCAAAGTGTCCTTATTTCATGCACTACCCATACGGGCACGCAAATCCCTTCTGCTGCACAGGTGGGGAATCCTTTGGCTACGAGCTGTGGTCACAGACACGGCCAAGCTTTCTGATTTTCTTAAAGAAAACAAAATTAGTAGGTTCCTTTGAGATACTTGAGTGGGGAATTAGCTTAATTTATTATATACATCAACTGATTCCAATTAATGCCTCAGTGAAGCAATGCATTTATTATTAAAGCTAAGCAGAAAAGGGATGTAAGCATTTCTTGGGATTCTCAAAGCTTGCCCCCACCCCACCGCCCATACGACATGCAATTTCTCTGGCCCAAGCAACCATGTTACAGGGGAAGACAAGCCAAAATAAATGCAAAACGCTCCTTTTTCCTCTAGCTTCTTTGAGCACACGTTATGCATAAATTACAGAAAAAAAGAAAAGATAGTAAGAGAGGGTTTTTCTCCTTGTTAGTTGGTTTAAATTGCTGGTGTTCAAGAAAATTCAGAAAAACAGGCAACATTTGAAATACATGTAAAATGGCTTCACTTTCTCATTCTCAGCATATCATTTCTATTATTTTAGTACTGTCTGACAACCAGAAGCAGTGAGATCATGTCAGTAACCAAGCCAGCCAGACAACACTGAGACAAAACTTCTCTCTGCCTGGCCCCCCTCTCCCGACACACACCCCCAAATCTGATTTTAAGCCAGGTCAGCTCCCATAGAGCAGAGCTCCTCAACTGGCAACTCTCTCTGCTCTAACCGCCTTGCCTCCAGCAACGAAAGCAAGGTGTATGAGCATTCCCCCTTCTCCGGTAGTCTTGGAAAGAGGGGAGAGGATGTCAGTCAAAAAAATATTTAAGAAGCAGATTCCAGCTTCATGACGGCTCCTACGCCTTAGCAATTCCCTTCCAGCTTCTTTATTGCCCTCAGAACGTGTCCCTGGGGTGTCCCAGGTAAGCAGGCAGGTTCGGAGCGCGGCCGCAGCTGGGCACAGAGGCTGGTTCCTTGCAGGCTCCTCATTTACCGAGCGGCACAGGTAGGAATAAAATCTTGGCCATCCCAGTTCCCCAGTTGACCCGCATACGTCGCACAGAGGTGACTGGGGAATTCAGGCACATGCCGCCGGATGACTTGGAGGTGCNAACTGGGGGATTCAGGCACTGTGAGAACTGCTGTGGGGCTGCCGCCGGATGACTTGGAGGTGCAGGAATCGGAGCCAGCAGAAGCGAAAGTTGGTATTTAGCGCATCCTGAAGAATTTAATCAAATCTTTCACGTTTATGAAGGATGTGTGTGCATGGAAGGTATCTGCAGAGCTTTTTTTTCTCTGTACAAGTAGAACCACGTTTCCATTTAAGCTTCATCAATTTCATCAACTCTTAATTTGCATGGCATCAGTGTTTATGAGACAAGGAGAGCAGGGGCATATGCACAGCCTTTCAGAGGCCGAAATGCATTTATTTTTAAATTGTTTTATCTTACAAAGTGTCCATATAGGTTATTGCAACTCATGTGCATTCTAGTACATCTACACAAACTGAGAATGTTTAAAATTCTCATTAAAAATGTTTACATTGATCATGGCTAAATCTCTCCATTATTTATTTCTATATATTTTGCTTGGAATTTAATTTGCTTTTTTTATTAAATGGCCTTCACATAAACCTCGCCTTTCTATAGCATAGTTATATGTAATTTCTAAAATAGCAGCTTGTTAGACTCTAATAAAAAATACTTGCTGCCTTCCAAAGAGTTCCTTCAGATGAGATAATGCCTGTTTATCTAAAATATCAAATGGGTAGAGAGAAATATCAACAGAGAAACTGATAGGCACACAAGAGGCTTTCTTTCCTTCTCTTTCTGAAGAGACTTTAAAGCTGAATAAACACCTTGGAAAAGCACAAGCAATATACGGATCTCCTGGGTTCTGAACCTGACCTTTCAAAGTTAAAAATACACATTTTCAAGGCTGATCCTACAAACCCTTGCTCACAAGAGCACTCCTACTGGTTTCATTCCTGTGAGCCCTTCAATGCGATCTGTAGGACAGGATATATAAGGTCATTCTGAAGTTTGTTAATTCTTTCTGTTTTCTTGATCAAGCAAAAGCATTCCTGCAATGTCTCCTTAGCATTAATTTCATGCTCGTGATGATTAGCATATAAATCTAAAAGCATGTGTTGGTCTGTCCAGGGGATTTTTTTTCCATATTCAGTACGACATTAATCTTATTAGCTCAGGTAAACAACTAATAGCTATTAAAGAGAGTGCAATTTATCAGAAAATAGTTAACCCTTTTGAGCACGCCAGAAAGGGGAAAACTCTCAAAACAACAGAAATACATTGTGCTGGTTTGGGCTGGGATAGAGTTAATTTTCTTCACAGTAGCTAGCATGGGGCGATGTTTTGGATCTGTGCTGGGAACAGTGTTGATAACACAGGGATGTTTTCGTTCCTGCTGAGCAGGGCTTACAGAGAGTCAAGGTCTTTTCTGCTCCTCACTCCACCCTACCAGCGAAGGAGGCTGGGGGGCACAAGAAGCTGGGAGGGGACACGGCTGGGACAGCTGACCCCAAAGGGATATTCCGTACCATACGGCGTCATGCTCGGCATATAAAGCTGAGGGAGTTAGGAGGCGGGGGGTGGGCGAGCGGCTGCGTGGGGCTGAGTTGCCGGCAGAGGTTAAACCACGACATACGCATTTTTAATAAGACATACTCGAACATAGCAAATTAGGTGCATTTTACAGGCAGTTGCCTCACTTCAGGCTGTCGCTGGGGTCAGCACCCACCACCCCGGGCAGGGTGCAGCTGAGGGCCAGGCTGATGTACAGGGCCACCCAGCCCAGCCCAGGGGTCCCCCCGCCAGCCCGGACCCCTGGGCAATCGCCTCCATTGCTCTTCCCAAAGCTGTTGGAGGCTTTTGAGATGTGAAAAGAGAAGGGACGGGACTGGGTCTGAACACTCAAACGCAAAAGAGGAAACTTTCAGCTTCGCAAAGCCTTCAGATTACATCTCCTTGCTGCTGTGTAACATAGAATTTCCACAGCCAGGCTTCACGCCTGTGCCCCGGGGCGGCCGCCCGCCGCTCTGGCTCTCCGCTGGAAGCCGAGAGGCCCCCCCGTGCCCTTTATCGGGTGCAGGGGAAGGGGTTGTCTCGCAGTCCCTGGAAAAGGAAGGAAAGGAAGGGTGCAGCCTGGGTGGCAATCGCAGCAGGACTCTGGACTTGCTAATCGGCAGGGAGGGGTCTCGAGAGCCTTACTTAAGAACAAAACAAAAAAAAAAAAACAAACTGGGCCCTAAAAAACATGTGTCAGCTGGGGGTGGCAGCAGGCAGAAGACTTAAAAGCTTGACAGAGTTATGCCAAAGGCTTTTGAGCACCAGCAATGGCTATGTCGAGGTGCAGCCTGCTCCTCGAGGGGGAGGCTGAGCTTTCCTGCCCCGGGAAGAGACGTAGAAGTCACACCCTGCTCGGAGGCAGCGGCTGGCTTCCACATTCCTCACTTCTCGAGGCGTTTTTCAGACTCTTCCCTTCCTTTTATGAGAGTGGCATTTCAGCGTTGCACATAAACATGCACATATTCTTACCTCTCTTCCTCCACTGCCCCCAAAAAAAGCCCTAAACTGCCTTTTTTTCCTTCCCCCACCACCACACCCAGAGAAGGGAGGAGAGAGGAGACCATATCTACCTTTGCCCAGGCCTGCAAGAACTATCGAGATTCCTGACGGATTCTCTTCTGCATCACCGTATCCCCTAGGAAGTCCCCTCTTCGTTTGTGAGCACCGTTCCCTTTCAGAGAGCCCACAGACCACATCCCCTGCTTTCTGTCGCTCATGGGAGACGAAGAGAAAATCAACACAATGCTTCACACAAATTTTAAGTCCTCAGTGCAACCAGCAGCTGAAAACAACACGGCTATTGAAAACAAATCTTTAGCCTTACAGCTCTGGTGGGCCCCGCTAGTGGAAATGTTTCCTTAGGTGAAAATTAGAGCAGCCCCAGGTACCAGAGAGATCCTGGCGGACCAGGAGATCGCGCCTGGGGACAGCAGAAGGGTTCCTGGCCGCTGCCACGTGCCTGCAGCTTGGCATTACACCCGCTGCCCGGGGATCAAACACACAGACAAGGTCTGCCTGTCCTGAACAACTGCCAGCTATTTTTTTTCCCCATATATATGTAAACGCATATTTGTATTGAAGAAAGGGGATATTTCTGCATCATGCAACTAAATAGCATAGAAAAATCACATCCCATCAGGTTTTCTGAGTTCCAGATAGAGTGAACCCAGTTTATACCAACTGGAGGTTTTGGGAACAGAAGTGGACAAAGACAGGAGAAAATGTATTCTTTTTATGTGCACAGTCTGCCGTAAAGTCCAAGAAATAAACCTTCTTTTTCTCTTCATAAGTACCAATTCCACATCCCTGCCCACAAGAAAAACCAAAAGAAGAGAAGGTTTGAAAGAAAGAAACGGAGTGAGCCCAAAGCCTGGCAGCCCGCAGCGCAGCGCAGGAACTTCGCAAAGACACAGACGTTGCCACAACTCTCTTTCCAGCATTGAGGGAAGGAGTCCCAGAAGCAAAGGTTCCCTCAGCCTGTAGAAATCACAGAATTCCCCCTTTCGTCTTACATTCAGGTTTTACCGTGCGCTGGAGACAGTGCTGTGCGAGCAACAAACACACGCTATCAGCAAATATCTTTCTTCTGTCCGTACAAACGCTATTCACAAGGTCTCGAGCTCTCCTGCCTGATAGAGTATTGATCCCCCGGAGTGCAAAGTCCAGCATGCCATTAGTCCAATCTGTTTTCAAGCTGACACAATCCCATCATTTGTCATCTTCTCCTGTCCTGCTGTGTTTGTTTAGGAGCAGGATATTTGCTTTATCCGTCGCTTCCCAATCCTCAATGTATTCTTTACCTGACATGGAGTTTATTGGGTCCACAGTTTTCCCAGAGTCATTAACAAGGGAGATTTTGACATGCTGATGAGATCACTGGAAAATGATGATGTCGATAGCTTGGAAAGCGTTCATGAATTAGACTCAAAATATGTTTTGAACGAGGATGGGGTTTGTATTTGAAAATAGATTTCAGTGGAGAAATTTCTAAAGAACATTTAATTTTCTACAGCAAACATGTGAACAAGACAGGCCAGCAGAAGACTGGCAGAGGATTTGATTCAATAAGAATACTCGAGCAAAACAGTCAGCTCAGTAACTACCTTCAAAATGTCCTTAAAGGAAGAATGGCAATACCTGCACTATCATCAGGTATGAAAAGCAGAGCAGACAGCTTGCAGAAAATGCTCAGATACATAAAACACAGAAGCACGTTGCGTGTTTGTTGTATGACAAACTTGCAGTTTTCTTTTGCATGTTTCATATTTAAGAGATGTTTGCTTCTCATAACAGAGTTCACAAACATCTCTCCAAAGTCGAATGAAAGTTCCATTTCATCGTTTTCATCTACTGTATCATTCACTGCTAGCTGTACAAACGGTAGTTAGCTTGCACAAAAATTTTTATCATAACTATTGGTATTTCTACACTTACGGGCATGAAAAGCATCACGAGAACAGCATCTGTTTATCATCCGATAGCCAACATTTATAGCCATTTTATGATTGGTTTTTTTTCATACAGATAACCCGTATTGGAGCAGCAGAGTCTCTTGTGGCTCAGGTGACCAACGACACTCCGATGGCAAGTTCTCTGACCGCTTCCCTGGGGCAGGCATTTCTTTTAATAAAGCACTGAACTCCAAACTTTGGCTCATACTTGTAAATAGTGAATACACATATAGGAATCTGCATCAGTGCACAGGGAATTTATAAACGGAAAGAAAAAACTTAATTTTTCAGCTCTGGCTCCTATGAAATAATGCAATGCTTTTGTTGAGTGGACTATGCACTTTTTAAATTTGCAGTTTCCATTGGAACTTGACAAGTTGTGTTATTGCAGGATCTTAAAATAAATACAAGCAAGACAACTCTCCCCAGGCTAAGAAAGCAACAACGCAGTCACACACTTAAGTAAGTGTTTAATTACAAAGAAAGCTGCAGGCGTCCAGGAGTTGAACCTGCAGTTACCGCACCTTCTAGCCGGCATACCTAGTAAAGTGGCACAGCCCTCGTAAAAGCCTCAACGCTGGGTATCCTTTTCCTTTCCCAAGGTTCGGCAGAGGGCTTCCCACTGCCTTCGGTGGAACGGGATCGGGCCCTGCCCATCCCACACCTGCAACTGGGAGGTTTAACATTACATGTAGTCAGCTGAAGCACAGTGTGTGTCACACTGACCGCTGCACACCCAGAAAAATGTATCTGCGCTGAAGGCCAGCTTCAACTGAGCTCTGGAAATCTCTTATTTTCTGTAGAAATGTTCCCCGTCACACCAGAGCTTCCCTCACGATGCAGCTGCTGGTCTGAGTGCACAGCAACACGCTTTGCAACTGCAGGTTCTGCCTTTGTCCTTCACTACTGTATAATAATTTACTCAATATCGGAGTCCTTCTGAAAGACATACCGCCTGTAACTAGCTCTTCTTGCCTTTTCCCATTTGTTTTTGGAAGAGCAGGAAGAGTACTTGGAGATACAAAGGGGTTAGAGACGCACCGATATCTTTTTGTATCTCCCAAATTCTCCAAACTTTATTTGCTCCAGGCTAGGTAATAATACAGTGCCCCCGGCTCTTCATGTCTCCTTTTATGGGCCCTTATCTGTTCTTTTCCACAATTTTTTTTTTTCAGTACGTTACCCAGTTTTCATATCAAAATATATTCTATATGCTGGGGAAAGTAGTAAAACGATACGGAGGAAGTAAATAAGAAGCCTGGGTAATTTAGGAGGTGGCATTTCAAGGGTTCTGGAAACCTCTAGCAGTTCAGTATCCCTTAGAGATTTGCATTAGGTAGGTTGTAGATCACAGGATACACTCTTCAATAAAATTTTAAACATTCTCATTAGCTAGCAGAAGTCTCCGCACAGAAAACAGCTGTACAGCTGTTGGGGACTGTCTGTGCCGGCCCCGCGTCGGGGCGGCAGCGCCCGCAGCCCTGCCAGCGAGTCCCGCAGGGAGGGGGGAGGGCTCCCCGCCTCTCCCGCGACGGGGAATTCGCGCTGGGCTCCGGGTCCCGCTCGCTCAGACTCACAGATGTTACCCGAGTTTACTGCCGCTTTCTGCTCACCGCTTGCAGGTTGCTGAAGTAATTGGTTGAAGCAAAAAAAAAAAGCCAACTACTGCTAATAATATAATAAAAGCAAATTCTAGCCAGTACAATAAAAATAGGAGGCAGTTTATGCTTTCTGAGCGAACAGTATGTGAATTTATGGACAAACAGGCCTCTGCGTTCTCTCCCTTACACATATTGGGGATAAGGTTACATTTTATTTGTAGGGAATTTTATGGCAGTAAAGCCCATTCATTAAAGAAAGAAAAAGAGAAGAGAAAAAACAGATGATTGTTACCCAGAAATCCTCATCAGTTCTCCCCCAGTTGTTTATCCTTTAACTTTTTAAAGGAATTTTTAGACAAAGATGCTTTCATTCTCCTCTGGAAAAGAAAAAGGAGTGGGAGGAAGACGTACAGTTTCACCCAGGCGCGTTTTAAATCTCTTCAGGCAGCACCCTGAAAACAACTTTCCCTTTAATGAAGACCTTTCTGGTGCTCTCTTCAATATTCACTTAAAAAAAATTAAAACTTCACAAGTTCATAAGGAGGGATCCCTGGGTAGGACTTTTATTAAGTCTTTTCTATTTACTTCCTACCTAGATAAGATCTTAATCACAGCCCCCAAATTATCCGCAATGACATTTATCAACTCTAGTCATCTTTTCTTTAGCATGCTCCGCCTGACCAGTCGGCTTTTCTTCCACCCCTTCCTTTCAATGGAAGTTAATTTCGAGTACATGATTTATCTTGCTGGGCTAACAGCGCTGAGGCAGCCCACCTTTTCAAAGGGCTGGCCAGGGAGTGAATTATAGCAGAGTTGTCCAGTGATTGCGTTCCATAGGGAAGGAGAATAGGCAGCCAGTATGTTGCCCCGATGTGGCGCTGGGACCTTTTCAGCGACTGAAGAAAAAAAGATTGGGCCTCTGACCGTGGGGCTGACAGGCAAGCGTTATATCAGCAGACAAAGGCTCGAATACCTGAAAGGATCAGAACTCCATGTACTCCGAGATGTGATGTTGTTTACAACACCATACGCTGACCCTATCCTGAATTTACATGATATCAGTGCAGTGGTCTTTTAACCTTCCCTCATTCTTCTTCCTGCATCTTCACACAGCTATTAGCAGACAGAGAATTAGCAACGACCACATTAAATCCACCAACACTTTGAAATCCTTCGCACGCATTCTGCGGCAAGCGTTGCTGAAATGTATAATTTCCCTGCATGCCCTGTGTATATCCAGGGGCTCTGTTTGGTTTGGCAATGGGTTTCCTTCAGTATCTATTAACATTCAACTTCTATTTGTAAAGGGCATGTACAACCCACTCAAGTACATATTTGGCACAAGCCACAGTCATTTAGTGTTGGTCCAGGAGTACAGCTGGTGCCATCTGGGGCAGGATAATAAGAATCTTTCACAGAGATCGCAGAAGCTGTGTTTTCATACTCCTTGTTCCTTCCTTGCGTTATACAAATGGGGGTGGTTTATGAATATGCTCCAGTTTAGAGTTAGCGGCTCGCCCAGAACCACAAGCTCCAGCTCTATTAGGAGGGGATCACTCCGGTGGCTTTGGAGGTGCCATTCAAACAAGCACCCCAAATCTGCAGGGTCCTGGCTACCAACAGCTGAACAGCCTGAAACCCCACCAATTTTCCAGCAGTAAGGAAGGTTTCCAGCACTTTCTGGTTTACTTCTAGAAGACTAGGTATCTCCTTGCTAATAACTCCACTTTCCCTACCAAGAGGATTAGGAAATTCAGACGTTATAGCTTCTCTGAAGGAGAGGGAGAGCATTTCTCCAACATAACAGGACATTCTTGAGGGTTTAGTGCAAAAGGTTCAGCTGGTTCTTAACACATATCACTGGTCAAGTCAGCAGTGGAAGGAAATTTCTTAAGATACAAAAGTCACTTGACACTGTTGAAAAGCCTGGGGCCAGACGACTTGAAGTCTTCTGCATCCACTTAGCTGTGTATTTTCCTGTTCACCAAGTTACTCTGGATGGTACGCTACACAATTCTAACACCTCACGTTGACTTGGAAGAAATAAAAGCCGTCGTGTTCCAGCTGGTACATCCCCTCCACCCTCGCCTTGGGGCCAGTGCCAGCCCGTGCCAGCCCTGCCCACGCTGGGACCCCCGGCTCGGGTGCCCACCCGCCGTGCCGCACGCCGGCGGTGCCGTTAGCACGGCCCGGGCCAGCCCGTGCAGGGATGTCAGCTCTAAGGGACAGAGCAGCAACGGTAGCCACAAGAAAGCCACTCATCAAGTATGGAAACAGTTCTTAGCGTCAAATGCTGTGCCTCCAGGGGCTGGGACACGGAGAAATAACGATGATTCTGGTCGCTACCAGAACATCGCCTTCTCAGAAAACGTTCTCCTGCCATACCGCTGTACCACACAAATTAAGATGAGAACAGATGTAATCTTCCTTTGATACGAGGACGTCCTCATTATCTGGTCAAGCCAAGCACTTTGTTTGCTCCTCTCTTTTAACCAGGTAGAATTTGGTTTCACAGTACATGCTACCTTTTACTGCGTTCATGCCTCTGTGGAAAGAGGCACATTTCTTTCAGTTAGGTTTTTCTGGATTGGGGGGAAGGGTGGTACTGCTTTGAAGAGACCAGTGACATTTTGGACAGTCCACTGCAGATTTAACATGAATGCAATACTCAGAATTACTTCCATAAAACCTGCTCAGCCTTCCAAAAAGCAGACACTGTCATCTGCCCTACTTGTCACCAATGCAAAATACAAGCAGCCCCCTCCCAAACATTTAAGAAACCTTATATTTCCCTGCATGATTTTTAAAATACTTTTCTCCACTGACCACGTTACTTGAGCTTTCGTTACGTTCCAGTGGAAAGAAGGGAATTCGGCAAGCCGCATTCCTCCGACAAGCCACCACAACTGTCAAACTTGTGACTGACCGATAGGGATTCTTTACAAAGTGGAAACCTTCGGTTATTTCTCATTCCATTTGCAATGGTTAAAATCGTATTCACCATTCAACGCAGACTTGGGTAAAAATATTCTGCTTTATAAAAAAAAAATCAGGTTCTTCTCCCCTTTGTCCGACGGTGCGTAGCTGCAGCTGTTAAAGCTGACCCACTCACTCCTAGCAGAGTCACACGCAATAATAATTCTACATGTCAGTTGGCCTGAAAGCAATGTATAATTTTCTTGAATTGTTTTACTAGCCTAGCTCTCAACTTGCAGCAATAAGCAGCTTCCGAACAAGAGCTGAAATATGAGCTCCGGTATTCTTTTTTGGTTGGATGCATCATTCACATGATACCGTTTCTATTCTGCAATTGGTGAATATGCAGGAACTCAGACGCAAATTCTTGGGGATTTTTTTTATGTTCAAATAGTAATTTAAGTTCTGTTACCACAGACACACGCTATTCCCAAACACTGCTCCACCTGCAGGGAAGACCAGCTAGTAGGAGAGTCACTAACAATGAAAACCGAAGGGCTAAACACTCTCAGAATCCAAGTAGACATTTAGGAAAATTATCACTAGTAAACGTTTCTCATCCAGCCAAGATAAAGATATATGTAGCATGAAACATATAACTAAGTATTACACTGGAGAAAAATAAGTTGATAACCAAAACAGATATTCATCCCTTAATCATTCGTTGTCCAACTGTCTGGCACCACCCTGGCACTGATATTTCCTGGTTCGTGAGTAGCCATTGCTTACGGGAACAGTAAAAACACCGAGCACCTACAGGTTATTAAAAGATGTCTGACTTCTTGAAACTTTGCAATCCTAATCCTTCTAACATCTGCTTTTCCAACCTCATCTTAACAAAGAAGGGCATGAATTAGCAATTGAAAAAATCAACACATATACACCTGGGGACAAAAACCATTTCCAGGTTTTAATGACATAAACTTTGCCAACATTTTATGAAGAGGAAGAGAGGGAACAGTATATTTTGTTCTAAGACATGTGCATTTCTATTCTACTGATAAACACCATTAGATAAAGATGAAGAAAGTCACTGTTGTTAACAAGAGAAATATATATTTTTAAAAGTTAAAACTGTATGTACCTATACTTGAGTATAAAATTGCCTCTCATCCAAACCTAAGACCATCTTGTGACAGTCAAATGCATTACACAAATTGTGAACACAGCTACTTTTTTTACTGGAATTTTGCTCTCTGTGGCCTGTGGTTCTCTGTAAGCACAGAGAAGGAGGAAATTGTATTCTGTTGGAGACAGCGTGCTTAGCTTTGTTTCCTTATGCATATGGTTAGATTTCAACAATTAAGAATAAACTGCAGAGGTGAAGAGGGGAAAAAATAATTAGGAGTGCAACAAAATGCAAGAGCACATTAGAGTGTTAAAAGGGTTGGAAGTGTGAAACCCCAAAATAAACATTCTGCTTAATATCTTAAGGTAATGTTTTGATGTATGCTAACCAAATCAATATTTGAAATCATGGTAAGAGAGCTTGCATTTCCAGCTGGTGTAAGGACATAAAAACTGAACAGATTGTATTTAGAGCAAACCCTACCATTGCAGGGTTCTGCAATATCACAAGTGTGCATTTAGTGGCATATAAATGGTGTTATTCTTTGTTTACATTAGGATTAACTTTGTGGATTGACACTGAAGAACTGTAAAAAGAGTTTTAAAACCCCTCACTTCTGTGATCCTTTCTTAACCACATTAGCTACTGTACACTCACCTGACCAGCAATAAAGACAACTGGATTTTCAGTGCTTTCTTAAGCAGGGCCCCCCATGCACTCCTTTGGAAACTGCCTTTGCAAGGGCTGTTGAAATGGAACCAGTTGGGACTTTCCCCCATCTCAGGTGTTAACATTCAAAAAACCGAACCAAAACAAAACCACCTCTCCCAAAGAAGCGATGAAAGTGCTATTCTCCTTACTCTCCTTATTCTCCATATGTTGAAAGTACATCACCGCAGTGGAGCAGCAGGAAATTAAACATTTTGTGAGAAAACAATCAAAGCAAACAAAGCAAACACAGCTGATGAAACACAAGGTGAGTTCAGATTAGCTTCTTTCTGACCAGCGAGACTATCCCAAGAGCGGCAGGAAAGATGCGCGATGGTGTGCGCTTTTCAGCAGCTGATGAGCCCATCCTACCCTGCTTACACCTGGGGCAGTGGGTGAAATCCAAAACCAGAGGAAAGTCTTTCACCTCCAAGAAAGACCACAGCTACAGAATGGAGGAGTTGGGTGGAGTATGGCTGTCAGGAGCAAGAGGCGGCATCTAGGGAAAGACCCTGAACAGATCATCCCAGGGGGAAAAGAAACAAACAAACACCAAAATAAAAAACCCCAGGCTTTCTCAAACCACGGGACAGAGCACAGTGCCCGATGGGAGACGCATCCTCACGCTTTTACTGTGTTTCAGGAATGTAGGAAGCTCAGTTCCCTTCGGTACGTGCCCTTTGTGCTAAGGCATAGTTTATTCACTAGTCCAACTTCGATTTAGCTAACCTATGCTAAACTGAACAAAATCAAGCCAGGCCTGGATTAATCTGAAATAGCAACGTCCATGAAATATTCTAGCTCAGTTTAAATGGATCCTCAGAAAAAACGACTTTGATTAGACCACTCAGATTAGCACAAATCCCAGTATGAAATAAACCCTGGGAAATGGTTTCTCCACATCTTTCAGGCAGCGAGATGACCTCCGGGGATCCCTTCCAACCAGTGCTTCTACGATCCAGCAAGTACAGCCTTAGTCTGCACTACGGGTCTGGATGAAGTTTGCTTCATTCAGTTTATCTTTGCTTTGTTGAACCACGCAGGGTGCCGGGTTCAAGCCCCAGAGAAAGCTGGGCACTTTGCAGAGGTGAACACTGAGGAGCGTGGAAGCACAAGCACTGCGCCAGCGGTTACCGCACAACTCGCCCAGGTCCCCTGGGCCGGGGAGAGCTTAGCTAAGACAGCAAGGGCCGGCGGCGTTTGGGGTGCAAGCATCCAGCCTCTCCTGGAGCAAGATAATTGCTCTTTCACGAGCGTGTCTGGCAAACCTGGGACAAGCCCTGATGGCACTCTCGTAGCGAAGCGTTCGGACCCGCAGATGCCAACCTAAAGCACGTGCAGCTCAGAGAAGTTGAAACGCGCTGCTGAGGGTACGCTGGTTTGCCAAAAGGCCAATCCACACACAAAGAGAGTCCTGTCGTTGTGGAGGAGGTCCATCTTCATGGCAAATCTGACAAATGTCTTATTATTACTATTATTTTTTTTTAAGTAGGCTTGTTCTCTCTGGGTCACTTTACTCAAGCCTGCCCAACCTTGGTAATAATGAGCTGAGGCTGGTTAAGCAGCTAATTAGCATGCCGTTTGTTAGACGAGTTAAGAATGTAATTATTGTGAGTAGGCAGAGCCTGCCGATGGAATGCATTTTGAAGGTTACCATAGGAATCTTTCCTTGGTCTATTCATTCTGAGTGTAATACTAATCACTATCATAAGGAAAGGATTGCTTGGATATAGACTGTAGGTTAACATCTGATTAGATTTCCAGTGAACAAAGCAATTCAGGCAGTTTGTTTGTTAACCCTTTTGGGTCCTGCCCAAGTGTCCTGACCTGCGCAAAGAACTCCACGCTGCTGGGTCCCCCTCCCCTGCCCTGGGTTTGAAGTCACAGCATCCTGTTGCAGAGCTCAGGGCTCTAATTGCAGAGGGCAGGCTGAATGCTGTCCTCCAAACGTGCTGAAATCAGTGAGGTATTCACCAAAACTGGCATGGCAAGCCATCTATTACTGCTTTTTTCACTTGTAGATCGGTCGGGTTCAAATTATGCTGGATAATTCAAAGATCTGATTAAAACAGTAACTGGGAAAAACTAAAGAGCAGAACTACAGCATTATTCTTTTCTTTATTTAAAATACATGGTTCCTCAAGCATTCGGCGTGGAATCCTGCAAACAAACATCCTGGACTCACGTCCATCCTAGGGTTATGACAGCTCAACCCTGCAGCGCTGACACGGGGGGCCAGTTTGCTCTTCAAGCGAGGAGCTAACCACCGGCCGTCGTTTCATCACCTGGAAGACGCCGGGCCAACGTGCCACGCTGCAGGGAGGACGTGGGCTCCATCGCCCTAGCAAGCCTGTGCAGATACAAATGCCACCGAAGGACACTCTCCTTTGGTAGCTCTCTGGTGCCTGGGGGTAAGGAACCGGGAGCTCCGCGGTCCAGGTCTCAGGCACCTCCATGTTCCTTTAATCACACCAGTAGAGGAGTCCCTAGATGCCAAAACTCAAACTGATCTCCCCGTCAGAAGAGCTCCTCCCAAGGCAGATGCTTTGCTGGAGCATTGCGGAGTGAAGCATCCGTAAGCGGTACCTGCTTAATGTAATTCTTCTGTGGATGAAGAGCAGCTCTCTGTTTAAAGAGTGCAAATGCGCTACCTTTTGTCGGAAAGGAAATTCATGTAAATTTATCCTTTGTTCCCCTGCCCCCAAAAGTCACAGGCAGCAGAGATCACATTTACACCACTACAGCTTTAAAGAACCGTGGATGTTCATTAAATCGCCTCTGCATATTTTGCTCTTTTTTTCCCCCTCAAGGCTGCCTACAAAAATCTCCCAGTGGTGTTCCTCAGCTCTTATCCTAAAAATATTACAAAAAATGAAGTAGTGAATACCACAATCTGAATGCATTCTGTGTCCAGCATCATGCTGTTCGCAGCTCACTTGCAAGGCCCAAGTCTCGGTGGGAATTTACAATTCATCGGCGACCAAACGATTTTAATGTTATCAACACATCTTTACCCTGGCATATGAGTGTGTGACTTATGAAGAGGGAAGCAATTTGTTTCATGAATTTCATCCTTTGTTATTGAAAGCTGCTGGATTTGGATGTATAAAGACGTGTGCCATTAAGCCACAGGGCAGAAGCATCCTATGGGCTAACAAGTTTGTTTGCTTGTTATTATTATTTTTTAAATACAAATTACTTTAAAAGTAGCATTATGTAGGACTCTGAAGGTGCTTTACTTAAATCTTGTGCCTCTTCCAAAAAATTGTAGAATATGAAGAAAAATGCGTGGAACAGTCCGTGATCTCAATTCAATAGGAAAATACCAGTTGATTTCTAACCAAATTAATGTATATAATTCAGTGGTTTTACAATTGTCCAATCCAGTGTACCTCTAAATAACTGTATTTATTAGAAAATGTGGATTCATTAAAACAGGAATTTGTCTGGTGTCTTTTTAAGAAAATTTAAAAAGATAAAGGAGGATCAGTGTGAAAAGACAATTTGACATTTACTAAACAGCTCCTTTTTTGCTGTAAAAAGCTGTCTGCTTAAAATGAGAGGTCTGATTTGTAAAGAAAAGAGTCTTAAAAGGAAGGGTGAAATTGAAATAAATATTTAAGGTAACTGAAATAAAACGTTTCTACTGACAAAATCCATTTTTTCAAGTAATTAACAATTTGCAGTTTTAAAAAAATGCTCCAGCCCAATTCAGGCTGCTCGAAACAGCGGCAGCTCTCACAGCAGAGAACTGCGGGCTGCGGGGAGGTTCGGCACTGACCGACCCCCACCTCGGGGCTGGGCTGGGGGGGATGCGGCAGTTCTGCCCCAACACTCCGTGTCCCTCGGTCAACGTTGGTCACCATTGCAGGAGCGTGCGGTGGTACAAAACGGCACCACGACGCAGATCACAGCTCTAGCCATTTAATTACAGCCCTTCTTGCATTAATGCAGCTTCTTGAAATCACACGAGTTTTGTGAGAGATCGACTCTAGGTTTTCCTTGAGCAAAACTTTGTAACTGAGACAATTTTAGACAGCAAATAAATGGGATTTCCTGAAATAGCAAAGGACTAGGTCAGCTCTTTCATATGATGGTTGGAAAAAGTAGAAAAAGTTTTCTTTGCATTATTTCAAATACAAAATCTCAAAGCATTATTTTGATCTTTTATTTTCTCAAGTTAGTATATACAACCAAGAAGCCAGGAAACTAAGAGGAATAATATTTCAATCCAGCTTCCCCTAGATTACCAGATTCAACAAGAAATAGAAAAAAGTGTTCTTTGCAAACTATTGTTCTCAAGCCAGTTCTTTCACTCTATTTTTGGCTAATTAAATTAATCTGGTAAGCAGGTGTAAACCCACTTGTTTAAGCAATAGTTTGGGTTGCTAAAAGGAGAGATTGGAGGTATTTGCACAGTAAGAGATTTGTACAAGGGAGCACTAAACCCTATCAACAAGAGGAAACTCCACTCAGGATGCAGAAAATCCTGTTTAGCACTTACCAAATCGTACCAAATGCGAAATGCAGTCTGCCTCTAATCCAATATACTAACACGAAGGTGAAGTATAATCATCTGTTTTCTTAAACTGAAAAGTCTGATCACTATGTTGAGTGTGTTTTGCATAGTTAATATTTTACATGGTAAATAGAAATATATGAATGTTGCTGTCCTTTGACATTTGCATTGTATATGCAATCAGTAGTATGCTCGGTTTTGATGGAAGAACGATTACTATCCAGCTTTTAATTGCAATGGAGAACTTTTTCCATATGCGCTTTATTTTGCACAAACTGACCAGGCTACCAATAAAGATTGCAGACAAGCACAACATCAAGCACCCTAATCATCTCCGAAGACAAAGTAATACTTCATAAAAAGAAATAAATTCCAATCAGATTTAAAAAAAAAATCAACAAAGAGCCAGGATTCAGTCTTGCCTACATAGAGTTATAATCAATCACCCTCAATTTGCAAATATTAAAAATTGGTTTGGTGTGATTATTACAATTTGACACTAAGGAATAGCAGCTAATATGAAAAATGCTTGATTTCTGTATAAAAGTTTGTTTGACCTTTCTCTGGGTTATAAGCATGCTAGAGAAGAACGACAGTTCCCCACCTGGAGCGCAAAGGAAGCTGTACTGAACCTTCAGCCTTTAGGATCAACAAACCACAGACCCCTACGCAATGCCTTATTTTCAAACACGTCAAGCTCATTATCTAACACTTGGTCCACCAGCCAAGCATTCCTGCCTCTGTGCGCTGCATTTCAAAAGTACTTCTCTGAACCACCAAAAATAATGGGACAACGTTCATTCCCATTGAGGCATCTACAGGTGGGATGCCAGAGCCCGCCGGTATTTTGTGAGGAGTGCCGTAAGGGTGAGAGTAAGGGGAGGAGGAAGAGGAGAGGATCACAGCGATACCAGCAGCCACTGTGTGTGTCCTGTGTCCTCACAGTGCTGGGCCCTTGCCAAAGACCAGAGGAAGCATTTAGAGAAGAAGCAGTGGTGGTGTTGCCTGTGGGCTCCTTGAGACGTTACATCTGCTCAAAATATTCCTCCTTTCTCCAGCTCCCACCAGAGCCCAGCCCCTCGGCTGCTCAGGGTAAGCCAGCTCCAGCAGCTGAGCAAATGTGTTACAAAACCCGTGCAAAAGTATTTGCTGCAGCCATTGCTCCCAAGACAACCTGGGTGGCAGAGGGTCTCTGGCAGGGCACCTGCAGCCCCTGCCTCGGCACCGCCAAAAGGCTGGGTCCTCCCTTAGGGACCCCGCGAGAGGGTCACACTGTCATTCGGGGACTGGCAAGGAGATCCCTTTGCCCGAACCACCCTTGCAGTGCACGATGCTCATTCCTAAATACTCCACCTCGTATTTATTTCAGTGGTGAGGAAGCTGGAGAGTCAAGCAAAATGGCCATTTCGTTTACCTCGTTCAGTAATAACGACCTGCAACAACAATTAACATCCCTCCTCTTTTCCCCGGTCCAAAGCACTTTTGCTCTTCCCCCCCCCACCCGCCCCTTCCAGATTTGCTCCTGTTTTTCGTCTATTTGTGAAGGTGCCCAAGACAGGAGCTCACTTAATACGTTCCCTTACGCTTGTGGCGCAACAGCCTATTCAGTACAGATAAGCCCCTTTAGAAATGAAGGGGAATTTAATTCAGTGCTTGAGTGACAGCAGGAAGATTTATCCCCTCAGTAGACAATACGGCTTTTGGGGCTTTAATCTTGCCCAGACAATGGGCTGTTTCTCGGCCCTCATCTTGTGCTTTTCCCACGATGTTCGGTGATTAACCGGGGCTCCATTGGATGGAAGCCACTATCTCTCATTTAAGAGTGTTTGCGCCTCTGTCAAGGACCAGGGAGGGAGGGCGGGAGGTGGGAAGAAGAGAAAGGAAGGGGAGGGGGGAAAGTTTAACTCATCTAGGAGAAACCCTGCGAGGCTGCAGCCGGGGCCCAGGCAGATGCCAGGGCTGTCTGCATAGGCAGGGCTGGTCGACAAAGCCGAGGGATGCTGGCATTGTCACCTCCGCCGGAGCGGTGGGCAGGGGCCGAGCCATCTATTTCGACACACAGAAGCTCCTCATTTATTTCATTACGGTCTTTAGTTAGAAAAGCGCTCATCACAGACTGAAATCCACTGGTCCTTACATACGTGTTGCCTAAATTTAAGCGCAAGTGCTTTTCTGAAGAGGAAGGAACCCAAGTACACCCTGCCGCCTGCTCTTAACTCGGCCACCGCGCTCACAGTTCAGGATAAGAAGCCGAAGTTCTGCACTTTCCTAGCAAAGATGCTCAGATACCGTAGCACAGGACAACCACACAGAGCGCTGGGACATCAGAAGCACCTGCAAAACCCAGCAGGTACTCTCAACACCTTGCAGGAGAGGCATTTGTCGCCGTACCTGCCTTACACAAAGTGTTACGGATTGTTTCACTGTATTGATGAAGACTATTTCATCAATTAAAAAAAGCAGCACCAGGAAGTTTTCACATCCCTAGTGAGGGGCAACCATTATTGTTACTCTAATTTCTAAATTAGTCTTTGTGGCAAAAGTGTTTCACATCCTTTTTCCTGAAAGAAATATTGTGGACTCCAATGCTTCAATTTTGGTAACGAGCAGGAATACAGATTTAGCCTCAAAATAATATCACACTGTTCTGGAGATGTTTATTACAGTAACTCTATGACAACTCAGTCATAATGGTCAATATTAAGGCATTGCTGTCTCCAGATCTTTCTACATGGAAGAAGTTCCTGCCAAACTAATGTATTCATTTTGTTGGAATTTTATTGTGTTTAAGAGCTCTGTTTATTATAAAAATGAGATTGCTGTCTGCACCTTCCGTCACAGAGTTTCGTAACTCCCACAGAAGGCGACAGTAGCCCGTCTGACACCGAGCAGGGAGACGGGACTGAAAAGTTCCTCTGCAGGGCCCAGGGGCTGCGCGGGAAGCAAACGTTCAGCCTTTCGTCTTTCTCAGAGGGCACTGGGACAGACCAAAGAGCCTCTGCAGGCTCCTGCGGTTGTGGTTGATAAATACCTTGGCAATCCTAATTTGGTGTCTGCTACCTGAACCACTAAAGAAAGCAGCAAGTGGAACAGAACCGCTGCACACAAATGGCTGTAAAAAAAAAAAAAAAGAACACGTTTACTTTTGAAAGAGGAATCATTTTCTTCACTCTCAAGACCTGCCCACCGGGGATATCTTGCAACAATCGAGGAAAATAAGTTATGTAAGGGTGGAGGGCTCTTCTATAGATTTCCTACTCCCGACTGACGAAAGGGCACAGTCTCGTCAGATCATCTCACACTTTGGTACCCGGAAGGCATCAGCTATGGCCACAGCACAACAGCATCAGGTGCCGCACTTACACAGCCAAAACAGCCTCGGCACTAAGGTGGCAGCTGGCGTCGATCGCTCCTCCAGACACGTCAACGCGGAGCTTCTTCCCTGTGGCCGCTGGCCTGCTCAAAGATGCTTTGTCTTAGCTATCACACATCTTTCATTCTGTGATCCTACAACTGCATATTTGGATGATTCAATCAGCTGAAAAAAAATGTTCTCTTTTGTTGATGTGAATGTTTGGGAGCAGCTGAGCCAAAAAGCAAAAGCATATGTTTGTCCCCGCACTGAGAGTGGAGTGTGTAATCCAATAGACACAGCTGAGTCAAGGCCACCAACAGACTGACGTGCCCACGTTTGGTACACGGGGTGCCCAAAGGATGGCACAAATTCCTCCCCTGAGAGATTCTCTCGCAGTCCACCAAGAGAAAGGTGGCTACTGTTTGAATTAGGAACTTTAAGCTGGCACTAAGTGCCCGGGTGTCGAAGGGAGGGGTGGGGGACAGCACTAGATGGAGCTGTTCCACGCACGCGCTCCCCTCCCATCCCTGGGCTGGCAACGGCGTCACTTCTGGGGGGCTGTTGCAAACAGCAAGGAGGAATGTTCCGTACCGTATTCTCTGCACTTGGAATGATTTTTGCCACAAAAGCGTGGAAACCAAACGACACACGTGGGCTGCCCCTCCTGAAAGGGCAGGGGTGCCTGCCCGTTCCCCAGGGGTGATCCCGCGGGCTCTGACAAACAGCCCAAGTGAGTGGAGATGCTCAGCCTCGTCTGCGAGGCTCAACATTGCCTCAACTATCACAATTAATTTGCCTCCTTTTTTCCACCTTTTGAATCTCCACATTTCTGAATTTCCAGGTTTCAGTTATCCCCAAAAAACTAAGAGGTCTGCAAGCTTGTTCAGGCAGCAGATGAACAGTCCGAGAGCATCACAAGTGACTGAAGCCTGCACGTTAATTACAGACGATGCCACCTTTCATTGCTGTTAAAGGTACCTTCACAGTAGATTTTTTTCTTACTGCTTTGTTTTTATCCCTGCACTAAGAAAATTAACATGGAAAACAATCAGAGCCTTTAAGCCTCAACAGACATTCATATGGGGCCGTCAGAGGGTGTAGTTCAAGATCTCCTTAACATCATCTCAGTTCCTTCAACCACAAGTTCAAGTCCCTGAGGAGTCACTTAAGTTCTTCAGTCTCTTTAATGAGATCAGCTGAGTGAATGGGGGTGGTTTTGAGAGGCCTTTCAATGTAAATGGGTTGAAAAGAAAAGATTTTATAGAATATTTTAAGGTTTTGCTTTTACTTTTTCAGGTTTTTTTTGTTGTGGGTTTTTTTTTGTTTGGTTGGTTGGTTTTTTTTGTTTTGTTTTTTAAATTTGACCACAGTCAAACTGCGTTGTGGGACACTGGGGACTACCAGCCCACCAGCCAGCGTTTCTGGGAACACATCTCTGGGAACCTTCAGGACAGGAATCATGAGTCTGTGGAATGAAAATTCTATAAAGAGGTGTTTAAACAGCTAATATAGTCCACTATCTCGTACCAGGGACTCCCTGTCTGCACTCTTTGCCCTCTTCCTTTTGTCTTCGACTCTTGCGAACTCATTTAAGACGCCTTTGAGGGCTCACTATAGTTCCTGGGAACCTTTTCAACACCTTTATACTGAGCTGAAACGGGCCTTTAACACGCTGAGCTGAGAAGCACGTCTATACATCCCCTAGCACGCTCTAAATGCAGAAGGGCTTTGGTTTGCTTTTGCTGCACCTCTGTCTTAAAAGATAAAGGCCCTGTCTTCCACATCACCTCATGTAAATCAGGCTTGTAGGAGACCCGTCTCTTCCAGCCGGGCGAACCTCCGCCGTTCTCCCCCCGCGCATTGGGGCTCTCACCAGCCCGCAGCGGGCCACGGGGGCTACCCGGGCACCCGGCAGTACTTTCTCTATCTTGCCTTCCAAGCTGCTTCAAGCAGTGTTTTTCTGTTCTATTTTAAATGGTGAATGCAGGGAGGAGGGAGGGGAGGGAGGAAAGAACACGAGAGGAACAAAAATAAGATGAAAATAAAAGACCATATAGGGAGCGCACAGAAAAACAAATGTCAAGGCCCAATTCCCATGTCGTCTCAACCACTGTGAAGCCAGTCACTCCATTTAACTCAGAGAGATCAAACTGTGGCTTATAATTTTTACAGCACCTTTGTCTGGCCCAGCATTTAGAGGAAGTGGGGAAAGTAGAAGGAAAATTATTCTGTACAGGCTTCCTGAAAACTATGAGGGACTTTTGTGGTAGCAGCAGTGGAGTAAGAGCGCGCTGCATTTAGAAGAAATGCGTCATAAAAATCAAATTCATTTTGCGACCCCCCCCGACCGCTCTGGTCCCCACCCCAGGCCAGCAGCAGCCGTACCCGCCGCTGGACCCCTTCCACTGCTGAGGAGAGAGGTGTGGGTGGCGAACAAAGTCACAGGAGCTCCTTCACCCCGCAGAGAGCCCTGTTTGCTTCAGAGATCTCTTTGCAGTAGGTCCTGGAATGAAAAGCAAGGGCTTTTGCGTCCTCTACTTGACGCTACGCTTTCCCTCCCCTCTGGCGCATTTACAGTACAGCCACCAAAGGGAGCAACAAGGTCCCCCACGACGCAGGAGACCCTCTGTGGCAACAGAGACCCGCAGGCTTCGGATAAGAGAGGAGGAAAATCTCCTGCAGGCAGCAGCGATGGGAACGAGTGGCCAGTGTGCATGGAGGCAGGCGGACGCCCTTCCAAACGTGAAGTGATTCTGTAGCAATCGTACCGGGCTCTTACACAGGGCACCGGCGTCCCCTGCGCCAAGATGGGTAATCTCAGACCCAGAGGGCCAAATCTGTGACGCAAGCCTAACGAGTTAGACATTGCAGTACCCTCGACCCCCAGATAGGAGTCAGACATTTAACAACATCGCAGGGTGCAGAGCCTGCTGATCGTTACCATGTCTTTTGATTGCCAGTTCAGCATCACATTAGCCATATCCTGGTGGTCCCTTAACTGCCTCTGTTCCCTGGAGAGCCCAAGTGATGATTTCCATTTGCCGGGGTTGAACTCCAGCTGAACCGAGGAGGCCAAGGCTGCTGAACAGTAACAAGTGGCATCATACCAGCGCTGAGCCAAGCTGGCAACGTGGCACGGTCTGGCACGGCACATGCTTCTGGTTACTGCCTCTGAACTGGGCAGCTCAGAAGGTTTTCCGCTTCTCTGTGTCAAAATATCATGTGATAACGGTACGTGCAAATACCAGCTCACCACTGGATAACGGTACGTGCAAATACCAGCTCACCACTGGATAACGGTACGTGCAAATACCAGCTCACCACTGGATAACGGTACGTGCAAATACCAGCTCACCACTGCTTCAGAGGAGCCCTCCGGAGCTAAGGTGCTCCTCTAAGGAAGAAAGCAACACTCGTCTGCAATAACCAGTGTCCCTTCACCCTCTTGACTTTAAAAAAAGTATTTCTAATGGCTGCTTTCAGCTCATTCAGGCTGGCTGCTTTGTGAGAAGCTGCTGAGAGAGGAGATCAGGAACACATCAGACCCACTTTTCCAGCAATTGCTCACACTTTACGGAGGTCTCCTCTCTCCAGGCTCTGCACACCCTCTACAGCTCCTCAGATGAATCTGTGGGACTCACTCAACACCGTGTGACACCACATTTCTATTTGGTCTCCAGGTTATTATTAGCGCACTTACACAGAGCAGTTCCAGAGCTACAAAGTCAGAAGCCAGCCAGCAATCCGGGTGACCCAGATGGGATACTAGATCTGAAGGGAAAAAACCACCTTCCGCTGCTTGCAGGGATTTTTGGTTTGGATTTTTGATCAAGTGGAGCACTGCCCACAAGCAAATTAACACACACTGTTCAACCAAGCTGACGTTGCCTTGACTCATCTAAGGTTATTATTTCTGCTGCAGTAATCCCCAGAGGCCCCGGACTGACACCAGACATGGTACCACTTGTGAGCAAGAGGGAGTCCTTTCCCTGAAGAACTAACAAATCCTTGCCTTGCTTGTTAAGGGTGCAGAGCAAAGAGAAGAAATGGCCATGCAAAGGTTATCCTGCAGGGTAGTGGCAGAACCAGAAATCTTGCCTTCCTGAATCCGAGTCCTGTATCCACAAATCTAGCCTAGCTAAGAACAGATTAGTCCAAACCACGCACATCTGCCCGAGTGCAAACAAAAAGGTGTTAAATAGAGTTAAATATTTAATATTAAACTGGTTTAGCAGTTTGTTTGCTGCCTTGGAGTTTAGCAGCACAAAGCACTTCAACAAGAAGTAGAAAACCCTTTGCCCTTCACCAGTCTTTCCCCAAAGCCACTAAGTGACACGATAGCTATTATACATAGAAGCTCACCTTGTTTTTCTAATAGGTTTTTGTTTCAAGCATCCTTAACTTCCCAAGCCCCAGGTCAGGCTAACATAAAAGCACAAGTATTCAGGAAGCTTCTTTGCTTTAAAATTGCTGCATTTTGGCAGCAGTAGTAACTCTTCATGAAATTACTCCTTTCCCTCAAATAATCCACTTAAATATACATAGAAAAAACTTGTCTATATAAGCTGCAGTCACTGCAATAACACAGCTCCTAATCGAGATAGTGTCAGGTGTTCTATTTATAGGGTCTTTCAGTTAAACATGCAGGTGTGTGCATTTGCTTCTAAATATCTACAGAGTCTCCATAGAGAGATTGTTTCCCATTGTCAGCTGTTTGACAATTCATATTAACCTGGTTAACGTTAGATGTTATGAATCAGTTCTTACACAGAGGATTTTCCCCAGATGAATCTCTCAAAACATGATCGTACCAACTCACTGCTGATTGTTACACAGATGCAATACTTTAGAGGCAGCATAATCCATTGCTAAGGGAAATATACTTAGACTTTTGTCCTGACCCAGCACATATGAGGTACAACTGACAGGCCAAGGGATCAAAGTCTCCCCTTTATCAACACGCACTTGGCAGAAATGTAAACTTCCCCATATATGGCTTCATAAATTTGTTTGAACTTACTGAAAAAACAGCTAAAGACGTCTCAAGGAGTGAAAACTCACTGGCCCTTTCAGCCTCAGATTCTGAATAAGAAAGGCAACCCAGATACATTATACTGTGGAAGTAATTTTTTTTTCTTCCATCTACTATTTTTAAGTTTTCAGGGGAGAACAACTGCATTAAGATTAGCATATTGGGTATCTTTCCCTAATGACGGAGAGGAAAAAGTAAAAGAAAGTATCAAAAGATTTTTTTTGTATAAACCTAATGGGTTTGATAGTGAACTGCTTATTTATTTACAGAAATAATCAGTTGGTGCAAATCCAAATAAAAAGATTATGCAGCATCTAATCAACCTCCCATAACTGGCTGTCCCAGTTGCAGAAGGTAGATGAGGGAAGAGCAGATAAGACAGGCAAGAAATAAACACAAACGAAGAGCAACTTATCAGAAGGAATGATTAACAGCAGGACAGGCAACCAGCAGTGCCGAACATTTCGAAGTGTGGGTCAGTAAGAGCTAACCAGACTCTGGAGAGGAGAGCTCCTGGCCTCACACAGTTCTGCAATTTCTGCAGATCTTTACAAGACGTTTTCTAAAGGAGAATTGTTCAAAAAGTTTGATTTTGAAGGTTCCTTGTAACATAAAAAAAATCTTGGGTTCTGGTGAAAGAAAACACGTCAATTCTTTCATGATAGATTTTGCGTATTCTTTTCTTCCCTATTTCTGCAGCCATCCTTGCCCTAGAGCAAAATGTGACCCCTGTAGTACAGCAGAACAACTGCTGAAGGATCTGGAAACCATTCAGTGGGCAACAGCGGTCACTCAGAAAAGGATGACTGACGTGAAACCTGTGGCTCCCAAGCTGGTGTTCCATCTGGAAAGCACAGTAGCCAAGTTCAGAAGATCAGATCCAAAAGCCAAAATGGGTTGTCACAGGTTGAAATTCTGAGACTAAAGACAAAATGAAGGACTGCCAACGGCTGTAAAACACCAAAGCCAACAACAACAAATTAGATGTGCATTTAGATTTCATACCTGCAGTGAAGTGTTTTTTATTTGGCAAGAGAAATACCTAGAGCAGTAGGATATTAAAGGCTATCAAGCAGGTACGCTCAAAGACAAATAAGCCCGTACTGATCAGAACACTAGAAATGAAAGGAAACCATGAGAAATCTTAAAGGTGCGGCTGGAAACACCACAGCGATGGGATACACTCAGGGAAAAGTTTAGGACGATTTTAAGCAGACTCATGCAGAAACACCTACAATTTTTTTCTGAATAAAGGGACTTTTAAAACAAAGTCATCAGTAAAGCAAATAGGAACACATACCAGAATTCTGCTAGCAGCCAGTCTGATCCAGTGCTCTTCACGTTTTACTGGCCTGGAAATCTTGTATGTATGTGCCTGATGCAGTAGAGAAAGCTAGACTGCTCCTCAGAAGCCAGATCCACATCCCTTGGGTAAAGAAAATACCCAAGACTCTTTCCTAAGGAACTAATGAAACTGCTTTACCTGACCAGCCATAGGCTTCAAAGAGGAGGAATTTGAGATGTGGGTTTTGTCTGCAAAAAAGGCAAGACAACAGCTAGAGACAGAAAGAGGAAGGAAAGAGGGGGAAGAACTAAGAAGGAAGTACCCGTTCTTTGACACCTTTTTGATGGAGTTAGATTTGCAAAGCAGAACATACCACCTTCCCTTTCACTAGCCTACCCCGTCTAATCTGATTTTAAAAGAACTCCTTGAAATGAATCATCGCTCTGCCACATGTGCTGCAACCGTTTCGCCTTTGAGGGGTCCTGCACGTTCACCTTTGCACTGTGCTCCAGAGGCACCTCTGCAGCACTGCGCAGGGTTTAGCAGGAGCAGTTGTGGCCATAAACCCCAGCCACGTCTGGGACGGAGGTGCTTAAAGTGCCATCAAAAGGATGGACACACGTGGCAGCCGCCCTTCGGCATAGCCTTGGCAGGAGGCGACGAGGTGTCCCCTGGAGACCAATGATTTCAAAGCAGGCCAGAGTCCAGGTTTGAAATCCCCCTCTAATGGGTAGGTAAATGCCTCGGGTTTTGCTTTCACTGCTACTAACAATTTGCCAGTAAACTTATCTTATTCCTTGAGCCCAGTTTCTCTCTCATTTATCCCCCCAAAACCCACAGGAGCTTGATTTTTATGAGGTGCTGAGCAACCACAGCTCCTGTTCACTTACCCTGCGGTTGGGGGTGGGAGGGCAGGGATGCTCAGCTCAGCACCTCGGAGAAGCAGGCCCTGAGGAAGGACGCTGTGCGCGTCCGTGAGGAATACACAAACTGGCTGAGCAGCTGGGGACCTATAGCTGGGACCCTCAGCCTCACACAGCCTGAGAAGTAGGTGGTCTTCTGGCCCTGCGCATTTGAGTTGCCACCTGGCTCTTTACCAATGAAAGAGGGAAAGAACAAGCTCTGGAGAAAGGTTTCTCTTGGCATACGGCTCTGCCCTACTTTATATGAACAGACGAGTTGCCTGCTCTAAAATCTACGTGGTAATATAACTTAGTTCAAGGGCTAAAGACATTCTCCAGCGGTAACGCCGGCAGTTGTACGCAGTACACTGAACTCTCTTACTTGCTCTGACAGCACGATGCTGTCACGGCAGCGCAGAAGACGCCCGATTCCTGCGTTTCTCCGTGTTTGAAATCACAGTAAGAAATACCTCCTTTTTCTTGGATGAGCAGTTGTCCACATGTTCCTGACCTGCAGATCCAGGGAGTGCGATGAGCGGGCAAGCAGTGAAAGTGGTCCTGCTCCGCGCTGCCCAGCGTGCCGCGGTGCAGAGCGAGAGCCGCTCCGCGTCCGCGAGAGCCAGCGCTTTTGTGCCTCTTGCGCCTTGCAAGGTCCCAGAGCATCTCCCGGGTGGAACCCAAGGGGACTGCTTTTATAGGCATCTCATGAAAAAAATCTCTCAGAGCAAGAACGATCTGTTTGTGATGCGTTGTGTTATAATTGCTGTTTGTGAGAGCCAGCTCTAATTGAGGCAGTGCTGTGTGAGCGAGGCAAGTGCCGTATAATGCAGTCTGTGTCAAGAGAAAGAGGAAGAGACTGGCTCAAGGTCACACAGGGAGCCAAGTAGAAGACCAAGAACAGCTCCCAGACGTCCTGCATCCCAGTCCGCCTTGTCAGACGCGATAGCCCTTGTTTTCTTCCTTAGTAACTCTTGTAGATGATGGAGTTCCACAGGGGCACACCAGCGTCACTGACCGACACGGATGCGCTCCTTGCTGGTCGGCAGCCTGATATTCGTAAGGGAGGTGATGGAAATGGTCGACACTTCCACGTTCCAACTGACAAGGAAAAAGGATTTGACAGCTAAACCCGACAAGTCTCCTGTTTGCTGCACTGCACTGTCTGTACGGACGGAGTAACAACCACTCCTCCTCGGAGACTGCAGGACATACCTAACAATTTTTCCAAGTGTCCTGAGCTTTTTGATAAAAAAATGAAATAAGCCACTTACATTTTGATCTACCAGTGCAAATGCAACTGGGGCTGAATAAAGGCTGGCAGGCTTACCCTTCACTAGTGTTAGACTGTTCTCTGTGTTCCTAATCATTCATTTCTCCTCGCTCTTAGTACTGTTCCGAAGAACAACGGCCCTTTTCCTACCAGCGGACAGAGGGAGAAGGTGTGATTTAGCGAACAGGGCACTAACTGAGACTCTCTCCTTATCTGTGCCACAGACCGAGGTATGGCCACAGGCAAGTTACTTCTCTCTTCACCACTGTTTCTTTTCTCACCTTTTCCTTCTTAGGTTAGGCTAATGATGGAATCTTTGACCGCCTGATTTGACGGATATTGCATATCTAAGCTCTTTTTAAAGCTGACCAAAGCCTGCTTTACAGCAGCATTTATTTCACTGTGCATCTATACAGCACCTTGCATGTTGGGACAGAGATTTCAGCTGAGACTGGCACAAGACCCAGAATGCAAATTGGTAGTTCACATAATTAGGAAATCCCATTCAAATAATTATTTCCCTTCATTTCTGTGTCATTAAAAAAGTAACACGGTAAACTGATTTAAGATGTTGATTACAAAACCAAACCAGAAGTGTTCAGTAACACCACTAAGAAAAAAAATTCCTCTGTGCCAAAATTTACATTAAAAAAAATTAGGTGTTTAACCTGGCAACGCTACAACTTTTCTCTCTGAACTTTGTAAAACTTCATCCCCAAACGGATTGACTTCTACATTATCTGACATTTCCTCATTAGCTTCTTTCCTTTCTCTCTTTTCTTTGCAAAAAGGCCCTTGAGTCTAACAATGTCAGAAGTCTCTGAAATTTGACAGATCTTACATTTCCAGCTCATTTTCTAATGAGTTTGTACATCAGGACTGATTAGTGTAATAAAGAATTCATGAAGCAAATAAATGTAACATGAAGACACCTTGAAGAGAGGAAAGAAAGAGCAAGTCAAATATGTTGAGAAAAGGTCTGGCCTTTTTAACCTTCATTTAATCGTTCTGACAAAGACACTTCATCAAAGAGACTTGGCAGGTATTTGGACTTTGTGCACATAAATACCAGGCTTTGAACTTTTTCTCCCCTGCATTACCCAGGAGAACCCATCATTAGCCTAATTTAGGCAACTTCTTATCAAACCAAGCTTTTGCTAACCATCTACTGACCTGCTAAACATGACTTAAGTACTGCAAAGGGTGAAATGCATCCTTGGTGACCAGCTGGCACCGGCACCCTCCGAATTGCGAGGATTAGATTTCTCAGCCATTTCAGTGTACGCGCTCACTCTATTTGTAAATCAACTGGCAAACTTCCTGAAGGACAGCAACCATCTCACAGTCTAAAATCATCAGTAAATTAGTGCTGTCTCCATTAATGTAAATCTCAAGTAACCCTTCCAAGCAGAAGCACTGCAGGTTTTTTCCACAATAGGTACTGCTTCCCCACATAAAAAAACCAGAAGGACAGCGTGTTCACTTATAAGACTCCCATCTCTGGATTCACTTGCATTTTATTTTCACCATATTCAGTATCACTTTTCTGTCACCTTTTACTTAGCTTTCCATAGAGCTTGACCCCCCCAAGTTACCTCAACTAAATATGTTTGCACAAATACTATTTCCTCCTGGATGCAAACTTTTTCAGAGGAGAATTGGCAAAGAACGACCACTGAGACGTTCAGAGCCTATGGAAAGGAAATACCAGTACGTTTTATTTTTGTTTATTTTTATCCACAGAAGAAAAAAAATGGGCTTTTTTTGAATAGGAGTGGATTTAATCTCTGTGTTAAAGAAACTATAAATTTGAGAAGTTTGCGTGGAAAACAGGCCAGAAGTTTTTGACCAGCTTTAGTTTGGAATCTCTTCCACTCTGGACAAGGCTCTTGGCATCAGGGGCCTCAGACTCAGCAGGAAGTTGCACGCGCCATTATAATACAAAGCACAACAGTAACTAATACCGACGAAGAATAATTCTTACATATGTTCAGATGGGTAAACTAAAATTCATGAGAATTTCAGTATTGGGATCTATTTCACCGCTGGGCAACAGTGAGTAAGGCTCTGTGAAACAGGGCAAGGCAAACTTGCCGCTTGCATTCAGGGATCCCTTCGGGGCTGTTTGGTCAGGTGTAATCACTGTTCTCCTCATCAGAGAGGCTCGCTCTGTCTTCACCCAGATGTAATATTGTCAGGGCTCCTCAGGAAGCCGCGAGAAGATTCTGTTGAATAGGGACTGTATGTAAAATAGTTCAAAAGAGTCCTTGTCCTGTACAGACTAGATCTGCATGGGAAGTTACTTTTTTGTTCTTTGGAAGAAAGCAAAAACCCACAAGGAAAAAAAAAAAAGGAGAAAAAGAAAGAAACCAAAGAAACCTCAAACAGTTCAAAGAGCATTTCATCAGCATCTCAGTCCTCACGAGTAAGGACCCCTTTGTCATCTTTGGGTGACTGACTTCTCCCATGAACTGGATATGCACAGAGCATCTGGTGGGTAGGTACAGCAAAATTATTCTCCCCGAGCCACACTGCAGATCCACTGGCCTTCGCAAAACTCTGGCTGCTTTCTGCACCCGCACTGATCATTGATTCTGTGCACAGGAGCACGGACCGTGCAACAGAGTTGTGTGGTCCAGGAGAGGCACCTGACCTAAACACAGCACTCCAGGCACTTCAGCAGTCGGGAACCTCTTGTGACCCTGCATCGTCTGCTTCTGCAATGAGAATCACCTCTTTTCCTATTAAAGCTTTCAAGGTGAAAAGTTTCACCAAGAAAAACAAAAAATCTAAATCTGATTGTCCTTGAAATGATAAAATTTAATTGCTTTTGAGGTTCGCCCTGCTAATGTTTTAAACTGATGTCTATTTTTTTAAATCTCATGAAAAACTGTAGTGTAAAAATGCTCCCCCTTCACTCCACTTCTTATTTTCTGTGCCCTTTTGACCTCATTTATCCTAGCCACCTTTTTTTCCCTTATTCTCCTTTTGCATCTGATCATATTCTGCATCCTCTTTATTCTTATCTTCCATCGCTTCAGCTCTTCTCTCTCTCCAAGTTCTGCAATGCTCTGGCCCAAACCCCACCCCTCCTGATTGCCTTCCACTTTCAAAGACATTTATCTACCTCTTCACCGACTGTCACAAGAGAAAAGCTATTTCCTTCATTGTACAGCTGCTCTAGCTTTACTGCCACTCTTTGTAAAATTTTCATGGACAGTAAAGCTTGTATTATTTCCAAAAGGAAAATCCATACTACAGGTTGGTACAGGCAGCATGTAAGCCACAGACTGGTACACTGCAGGGTGCGTTTGTCTCATGATGCACTTCAGCCTTTTGGTTTTTACCCTTTCTTACACACTTTTAGAAAACTTGAGTAAGCAGCATTGCTATGGTAGCAGGTAACGAACAAGACCGTTTTCCAGAAAACTACAAGAAAAATCGTACAAGTGAGAAGGTGGTCAGAAACCTCAACTAGTAACAGGATACTGGGGAAAAAGTGTCCAGCCATTTTGGCATAACAAATCATTTATAATCTAGATGATAAAACCAAGATACAATATAATTAGTATGGACTTGGCAAACTTCCAGGATACTGAACTAAATAAATGATTCTGTATTTGTTTTATAGCATAGAAAACTATTTATATTGTCATCACAGCGCCTGAGGGATAACTCTTTCCTGGAGTAACTCTGCATACCACAGTAGTGCAACATTGGCCGTTCAGTTTTAACTCAGGTCTTCCAACCTGTGGCTTGAATCCCGCGCAGTTCACTGCTTTTGCACCTCTCTCTTTTGCAAAATCACAGAAACGCTGCAGAAATGTCTGGGCGAGACGGGAATCTCCTGGTCCCAGCTCCCCGCAGAGCTGAACAGAGGCTTTCAGCAAGAACTGTTATGGAAAAAGACGCTTCCCAGTTTTTCCCTTTTTGACCAAATTGGCCAGCAAACAAGCTGAATCTTTGTCCATCTTTCCCCCTCCCCATGTTTCCAGTAGCCAAATGGAAAAGGGAAACTCCGTAACGTTTATTAAAACAAAAGTTTCCATATGTTTTTCTGAACAGTGTCCAACTACTCACCCTCCCTAAAGACACGAAAACTCCTTTTCAAGACCTTAGTTTTGAAGCCTTCCAAGTTGCTTGGTTTTCAGGGGCAAATCTTTCACGGCCCACCCGAGCACCCCGTCTCCCTCGGCTCCATCACCCAGCCCGCCCCGGCGCGGCTGGTGCCCTGCTCCGGGCTCCGGCAGGTCTCCTCCTGGCCTCCAAAACGCTCTGTGACACGAACCAAGGTAAACTTCCAGGTAATTCCACCACCTCACCACTTCTGTTAATAAACTTCTTGATTTGGACTAACCACATTAAGCAGTTTTACCGCAGCAGCAGAAACATTCATTGTCACACAGGGGAGCGGCTGTTTGGGGACTCCTTTTTCCCTATGGAGGGGCGAGTTTGTGTGCATGAAACGCTGGTCATCTCTGGTTCAGAGTCACCCGGGGCAGCAATGGCTAGAAATCGTCTGAGAGCTGCTGGGGACAAAGACCAAAACTGAGGGAGAGAGGGGACCCTCATCGTCCGCACGGTTCTCGCTTGGACCTCGGTTGTGGTAACCAAGCCCCATTTAAAAGCACCCTGCAAACTCCGCCAGATGCTGGCACTCTTTTTGGGTTGACTAAACCCAAAAATTGGTGTTTAAATACAGGCTTTGGAACAATCGTTTACGAAAAAAAGTCGAGACTTTTGGTAAAGTGTGTTGCGATGGAAGATGGAAGTACATGCAACTGCCCTCTTTCAGGCCTAGCTTTTTTTATTTGGCTCTGATTTTAGCAAGAGCAAAAGGACGCTTTTACCCTTTAAAATATAAAATATTTATGAAAACTGCTAATCCAAAATTACAGCTTGAAGATGGAAGCTGACAGTCCAAAATAATAGTGACACTAACCTCATAAAAGGCAAGGTCAAAAGGGACTCGGCTGTGGTTTTCCAGGCTGACCTCCTGTGCAACAAGACTTCCTCAAATTAATTCCTGTTTGGTACACGCAGACCTTTTAGGAGGCATCAAACCTCAGAGCTTACATTGTCAGCAATAAACTTCAAGTCACTGGCAAACTGTCCAAGCGTGGAAACACCGTCCCGGGCAGTTTTTAAGAACACACTCACCCCTGGCAGAAACAGGTACTTTCCCTGCAGACAGGTAAAGTTGATCTTGCTGCGGTCCCGGGGGACCTATGAGGTGATCTTTCAGATCACTCTTCCAGTCCTGTTCTCTTCGATTCCTACATTTTTTTTTTTTTTAATAAAGGGTTGCATTAAATCGGGTGTCGTCACACCTTTATGGAATCAAATTCTGAGTCAGGTAAGTACTTTAAGATGGCAGTCATGTCACCTTTTCACTTTCTCTTCATTAAACTAAACAGACTGAGCTTCTGGAATAACAGGCAAACTGTTTATTTCTAGGCTTATAGTTGCCCGTTTTCATTAGAAATTATGCATGAAGGTTTATGTTACAAAGCAACAAAATGTGTTTCACATTGTTCTTTTAAAAACCCATTTCACAATGAAATCCAGCCCCTAATCATCAACGGAGAATAGCAAAACAAGATGTATTACAATCCTCTTTATTTAAATGTTTTAATGAAATTAAATTTGAAGATACTACAGTAGGGTCTTACCCACTGCTCTCAGCTGGAAGAGGGAAGAAATGAACTGACTTTAAAATGAAACAGGTTTCTCTTCTGACTGACTGAAAGTTACAGGATGTTGGTAGTGAACCAATTAAAACACATCTTAAAACGATAAATACAAACCAAATGTACATTATCAGCATGTTCAGCCTTTTGTTTCTTGGTTCTATTTTGTATCTGCTTATTGCAATCATATGTGTTTTGAAGGAGAGGGAAAATCAAATCATTTTAGGAAATAATAAATAAAGAATTCAGCAGAGGAAACAAAGGAGGACTGCATTTATTCGAACATAAAATAAACCAGGCCTTCAGAGAGTATGTTAAAAAAGAAGCCACAATGTTCATGGATCAGTGGAGCTCAGAAATATCTAGAAAATATCAAAATATCTGTCTCAATTGAAGACAGTAATGTGGCATCTCCAGAATATTCTGCAGAGAGGAAGGAATCTGCTGCACAGATACTGTCTGTCTGGATCCCCAGGGAAAGATGTCTGGGCACGGTCCACAAGGAATTGTCATCGTGCCTGCTCTACCCTTCAGCCTCTCATCCTGCTGGGAAGGAGCAATTAACCTAAAGCAAAGCGAATAGGTGCATATGAGCAATATGCTTCCTCTTGTCCTTCCCCAGCTAAATCACCCTTTGGCTTTCTGTTCTACGCCGCTTCACCTCCTCTGAGGCATTGCAGGTCCCGTTTTAAGCTGGCGCTGGCTTACCGGGACCACACGTGCTGCGCAGCACCAGGATGTTTGCCTGCTTTCCTTCTTCCCAAGACACTGGCTTCTTTAGATACAACTTGTCAATCTCTACTATTTATTTTGTCATCTGAAATACTAGCAGCCTCCCTTCTGACATGTACAGAATCTCTATTTAACCCAGCATTAATCCTCTAATGCATCAGAAAGAGTCACGTGAAATTACCAGTCCGAATTTCTACTCTTTCCACGAGAATATTGAGATTTTCACAAACACTTACAGATCACTGCTGGAAGAAAATTGTCGTTTCTGTCATGCAGCAGAGTTTTCTACAGTTGCAATAAGCAGAATTAAGTATCTGTGTATAAATATAAAAAAATTACACCAACTATAGGCATTCACTATTTTCACAGTAAAATATACATCGATTTTAGAAGTGAAAATGTTTCACTTCTCACAAGTCCAGAAAAATGGGGGTTTTTCCTACATTTTTCCTCCCCAGTTTTTGCTTTCCCAAGGCATGATTTTTTTTCTTATTGATCTGTCCACAATCCCATATCCCAAGTGGATTCTTCTTGATGAAAAACTGTAGAAAGTTTGCACAATTTTTTCATTATTTGAGGCTGCAGGTAAGTAGCTGCATAGTCCTGTGCTTAGTGGAAGGAAGTATTGAAAATCTCCTTTGCTATTCCTTGTTTCACGGTTTATAACGTGATACTTATAAATACTTTGGTAGCAGATTAAGCTCCAGAGAAATGAAAACATTTAAAAAAGAGCACAAAGCCTGCAAGTGTCTAAATGAGGGACCAGAAACTCTGCTTTAAGCTCCAGGAGGGGGTTTATGAGATGTAGTGCCATGTGCCATACAATACAAGATAAACATCTGTTGTTATTTCAGTAAACTTAAATCAGATGTTAAGCTTTTTCTTCAGGGGGATAGTGGCACAAAGAAAGATTTTTTTTCTCTCTCTCTCTCTCCTTACCAAGGAGGCCATATCCTATGCCAGAAAGACTGGGAGAAGATTCTGGAAGGGACTTAAATAAACACCATTAAAGCAATACAGTGGCGATAAAGTGACCTTTTGTAACTCTTATTGTACCCTAGGCCTTCAACCTTGGATTTCTGCCCGGAAAGACATTTATTAATAAGGAGGCCAATACTGCAAGTACTGAGGATGAGTTATTACAGGCAGATACTGAAGAGCAAATCCAGAACTGGATGACTCCAATGGAAAGATCTTTATTAGTTTTGGTGGCTTTGGATGAAGCCTTCCAAAGCTGCCAAGATGACCACCCTGAGCTGGACAGCTGCTCCGCAGTCCCCTAAACCTCTGGAGGGAAACACTCAGAGCCCTCCGGCCACCTTAAGCCATCGCGAGCTCGCTGGGTTGCTGCTCAAGGAAGGGTGCTTTGCTTTGCTCCAGGCTCCAGCCTGTTTCCATCGGTTCAGGGAGAAGTCTTCCTTCTGAATTTCCACATGAAAGATACCCAGTTCCTAAAGTGGACAGTACCCCCCAGACCCCGACTGTCCCCTCCGCAGAGTACTTGTTCTTGCCAGAGGCTCGGTGTTCGGTGCCGGGAGGCTGCACTGAGCGTGCTGGATGCATTGCAGGCGCCTGCTCCGTCCCGGGGTACCCGCCCCCCCTGCCAGATACCTGCAGCACCATCCGCAGCTTGGGAGGGGACAGGTCCCCCCCACCCCAGCCTCTCCGCGGGCCGTTGGGCAACGAGGGGCTGCAGTGATGGACTGCACTGGTTCCAGAGGGTCTGAGGGTGGTCACACGCTTGCTTACACAGAAGATAAAATCGAAATCAGCTAGTGCTGATTTGCCATTGCAAGCCCATGCTGGTTTGCCATCAGTAACATGCTTTGATTAAACAACATCAAATAGTTCAGTTTTATATGCGATATTCCACATTTTAAATTACAAAGGATCAGTCTTAATTGCGAAGTTTGACAGCTTGTCTACTTTTCTCATTACACACTGTAAGCTGTAAGGTACAGCTAAGTTAATATTCCAAGCTGTTTCTGTTTTGAACATATTAAAAGGGACCTTATATCCAAAGCACCAGACAGCATATGGAGTTCAGCTCTCCCAGCCTTAGGGTACAACTGCTAGGGGTTATGCTGGACCACTGGAGATGTTGTAAAAAGGAAATTTTGCAAGGTACAGTTCCAGGAGCTGCGCTTGCTTGTGTTTCTCTGCACAGTGGTTACCGGCAGCGCAAATGAACCATAGACCAAATGCAGAACTCCGGATAAAGTAACAGTAATCTGCTTTTGTGTCCAATTCCAGATGTAGTTCTGTTCAGCTTTTAATTCGGAAATTTTGTGGAATAAAGCGATTTAACAATGCACTTTTAATGACCCAATATATATATCTTTTGTTTCATTTTTATTTACCTTAGAAGCATACTAAAATGTAACCAGCATACTTCAGGTTTTTACATTATATTTTAATTAGTGTTTTTATATATGAAAAACAAAGACACTACTCAGTACAAACACACATCTACTGTGCTGCATTTCCCAAGGCATATAATTTAATACCCAGAACACTAAGTCTCTCTCCATCAAAATTAATATTCCCTTGCTGGGTACAGGCCTTGGTCCATCTGGTAGCTGGGCTCTAGGATCTGTGTGAGGAGAGAACAACGTTTGTTGTTCTTTTAGAAGTACTTAATGTTTTATAAACTCATGAAACTTCACAGAAGAATTGGTATCACTGTGAAAGTAACTCAGGGCAGGCAGATGTGCCCCACAATTAATTAATTCTAGGTGGTTTTTTTGTTTTCTTTTCAAGAGTCATATATTCAATAGGCACAATGTAAGAGAAAAGACCAGGACTTTTCCCAAAATGAAGGCTGAATACAGCCCTTCTTAGCATTGTGTCTTACTTATTAAACTCTGCCTACATGTCTTCCCTGTGTATTTTCACAGCAAAAACCCTTCCCAACATCAGAAGCAGACAATCCCAGCAGCAAAGGGAAGGCGCCCATCCTACCGCAGCACAAACCCCCGCAAAGCCGCCAGAGCTACGGGGAAAAGTCCAACGACAAAGCAACCGAGACGAAAACTCCCATGTCCACCCGAACCGACCCACTGACTCTGCACCCTCTCCCCAGCCTCTCTCTTTACCACCCTCCCTCAGCGCTGACCGGACCATTCTGCACTAAATGTGGACTGGGAACGCCTAGAAGCAGCAAGCACAGGTTGCCCCTCAAAAGAAAACTGGTTCGTAGTTCCTCCAGGCTGCAGGTTCAGGCTTTTAGTCTCCATCCATAATGGTTTGGCCATCCACAATTTTAATCCTGTGCAACATTTATGGAACATTCCTTTCCTCCTCCTCTGAAGCAAGTGCAAATACTATTTGGCAAAGAGGAACTACCCACAAGGAAAGAGTTCCTCAGAGCAGTTGCACTAGAACTTGAACTAACCATAACATAACACGTCTGAATAATACTGTGAAAAATATATAAAATGTGTTATGGCATTAAAAGTTTAAACATCATAAATCTTCAGTGTGCTATTTACTAGGCTGAGAAGGTGATAGAAACAACATTCTGAAGTGGAATGAGAAAAGAAAAGAAAATGTAGCATGGAGGCCAGAGTGCAGCGGAATCCCCGGGGACCCGGCTAGAAACGCAGCTTTAAAAGCAACGTCAGCCCAAGCTTTGCCCAGCCTTGGCCGGTGGAATTTACCTCAGCACTGTAAACACACACCTTCACAGCAAGCTGCTCCCTTCATACTCTGGAACAAGCTTTTAAAGAAACGTACCAAAAGAGATAAGAATTCAGAAGAGAAAAAAAAAAAAATCAGGTTATAACTAGTGGCAGAGGAAAAGAATATCGTACAAATAAAATCAGGTTCTCAAAACGTGCCGTTGTAGAGGCCCTGTTCCCTCTGTGCTGCTGAAGCACCCATCACAAACCGGGGGCTGTCAGGGGGAGGTTATACAGAAAACGGAGATTAACATTGTCAGCTACAAGATTTGCTCCGATTTGCCAAATTTCAATATAAATTCAGAGTTCAAGTTTAAATCCAAAAAATCATTTTGTCGCTTTTCAAGTTGGAACCTTGCTAAAGCGTCAAATTGGTTTGAGCTTCTTTCTATATACATGGCTACTGATTTATGGCACTCAGGCTCCGCATTACATTTCAGCAAATAGAATATTTAAGTAGTTACTGTGAAAAATATTTAAACAAGCAACTGTAAATTTTGCAAACTGTCAGTCCAAACCATGGAGAAGTTATCTGGGGCCCTGACTGCAGAGAACTAGGGCCTCTTTCTTTTGTTTTCTGGAGGGGGTGATTTTTTTTGTGGATGGTTGCATATGCAAACTTTCAACAAGAGATCAATAAGAATCTGCCTTGTTTGCTCCTTGGAACTGGTAAATCATTTTCTTCCCAGAACTCCTGTTCCCTTAACTCTCTCAGCAACCACTGTTTACCAGTTGAGCAAATTATGATTTGTATAATAACGCTGTTATAGATCAGAGCTACACATACAAAACCTAGAGAGTCCTGACCAGTTTCGCCATCCTGACATTTAGCTGCTGTTTAGCTTGACATATTGTACACATGGACAGAGCTTGGACTCGGACCACGGACTATTCCTCATGAAACTAACTGTATTTCAGTTATAATTCAGAACAAATTCAATTTTCATCTGTAACTGTGAACTTTTCTAGCTTTTGTAGCTTCAAGTCAGCTCATTAACATTACTTAGACATCGTTTTTATAGTTGAATTATACTATGTTTATACTGTGGAATTCCATTACTTAATTGCTTCACTACTGGAAATTTCAGTGGGGTTCTCATTTTTCGCATAAATCTTGAGAATAAACATGTTTCTGTATTTCTTTTACTTAATTAAGTGCATATTTCATAAAAACAGCCAACATAGACAAATTAAGCAAAGCATCATTTGTTTAATCAAATGGGAAACTCATGCCGCATGTAAATGGGGAGACTTCAAAAGCTTTGGCATTTGCTTCCGGTAACTGCCAGAGACTACGGATTCCTCCAAACCATCCAAACCTGTTCGCCCTACAAAAACACTGCGCTGGGAGTCACTCAGACACTGTTCTCGCAGTAAAGCCAGCCCCAAAGCATATAAAACTGTGAACCAGGTCCCTGCAAAATGATGCGGTTGGTCTAAACTGGGGGAGTGTGCGTACGACACCCATGATGTAAATGGGGGAAGGAAGCTGTACGTGACCAGCCCCTCCACCTCATGTCGAGGGCAATTATATCGACATATTCTATCACATCGAGCAATCCTAATGTGGAAAATGCCTGCCGTTCCTTACTGCGGCATCTCAGACTCCCAGGAAATCTGCTCTGGATTCAGTTTGGTTCTGTTTTCTTAAGGTTTTTATCTAGATAAAGTGTAGAAGATTCATGTGGTTCACTGCAGTGGTGGAGTCTGGGTTTGGGTTTTTTTTTTTCCCCTCTTGGGGTTTTTTTCTTGTATGTAGCAAAATCCGTTTGTAGCCAAGTGACTCTGGGTGACGGGGCTTTAATAAAAATCAATCAGTAGCGCACAGGGACAACATTACAGCACTTTCCCTCTCCTAGTGCGGAAACAGCGAACAGAAGACAGACATTCTTGCAATGAAGGAGAGAAGCAAGAAATGAAACAGAGAAATAACAGGAATAAACGTCTGACTTTTAGGTCAATGGTGGATTATTTTTTCTTCCAAAAATTTGCTTCCTCTTTTGCACAGAAATTTTCACAACTAATATGTTTGGTTTGAAGTTTAATAAGGGATAAAATAATGCCTTAAAATTAATAATTACTAAAATTTTAACAGCTATTTTGGATGACATGAGCTAAGGAAAAGAGTAATACACTTAAAAAACAAAAAGACAGATTTGTTCCCACCAAAACGAGGAGGCTCTCATCTCATTTTAGCCATGCATTCATGTTAATTCTAACTTCTCTTCTTACATATCTTTACAATGTGTAGGTCAAGGTATAGGGATAGAATTCGGGCTTTTTCTGCAACTGCAAAATAACTCTCAGAATTCATTTCCCTTGCAGACAAAGAGTTTTGCCTTTTGAAGCCGGTATCTCTTGTCGTTCCAGCTGCCCCCCTCCTACAAAACCAGTTAGATGTTGTCTATTTATCATGTAGTGCAAATCAGCTCCATAGCAGCCCAAGAGACCGTTGCTAAAATTCCAGTACTCGCCTCACAAGAAATCCTTTTGCCAGAAACTGCTCCTACAATAATCGTGTGGACAGAATTTGTGGAGAAGTAACCTTTACACTAACGATGCTCACCTTCAGCGAGTAGGGAGCACCGAACTGGGAGGCCTTTACGGCTCGTTATCCTAGAGGCGGTACCATCGCTGCTAGAACTGCCCTGTCTTTAGAGGAGCGATGCCTTGGGAGGCAGCGCGGTGTGTTCAGAGTTACAAATATGTTTACTGAAAGATCCTATTTTGAGCAACCTTTTACTCGAACATCAAAACCATTTAGAAATTATCACCTGTCTTGGCAGAGAAGCAGCAGCTAAACAATACGAGCAGCTGGATTCTGCATTTGTGTCAGCCTTAGTGGTTGGCATCGAACATCAGCCTCACTCATTGCTTGCTGAAACACAGCCAGATTCTTACTTCCTAAATGAAACCTGCCTGAACAGTGAGTGACATTCCGTTTCACCGGAGTCCTGGAGGAATCAGGTGATTTATGGAAACCAGTTACTCACACTTAAAGCCTGGGCTAAATAATAATCAATAATTTATCAATATTTTTAATATGATATTATGCACGTTGATTTTTCTTCCACCGAGACATCTGTAGTACTATAAATAACCTCCCTACTACACCGGAGAAAGATCTGTCCACCGGACTGACCTCTGGAATAAGCGTCTGCTCAGATCTGGTCTCTGCTGCGCAGCTCCTGGGAACTGCGGCTCACGTCGTGTGTTCGCAACACGTCAGGAAAACCAGAGGAACGGCTGGATCAGGGAAGGTGCTTCCACCGGACAGCTTCAGGTATCAGGCAACACAGCACAGAAAAAAACAAGAGTATGTTTTTGACCTTCCTTTGATAATAAGAACTTCGAGGCACGCTCATGCCAAGATACGCCTTGCTCCTCAATAGCTCTGCGATCTTCATGGAACGCCCGTGTCAGTAATGCCGATAACTTGCCTGGAAAGACGGAGGAACGCCTCGTCCTGACCACAGCTTACACGGCCTACCCAACGGTGGCTTCATTTGGAACTGCCTTCTCCACTATGGCTTGACAGGAAAAAAATACCCTGTTTTAACTAAGATGACATCAGAAAAGACTGATGATCCTACAGGCAGGTGCCTCAAACAGCAATTGTCCCAATCTTTTAATATTTCAGGTGCTACAAAGCTTGTAGCAAAGGATCCAAGCATTTGTATTTCACCACAGGAGAGAAAGATGAAGAAGAATACTAATATTCTTGAAGTGTTTGTCTTAACAAGTACCAGTCCTCTGCTCCAAGGGACAAAACTAAAAGGAAATTTGACCCACTGAAGTAATGGCTGTAGTCTGAAGGGAATCCGAAGCCTAATATCCCTCTCATACAGATACACAAAATTCTGTTGATTTTTTCCTGTTCTGAATGCAAGCAGAGAAGTTCCTCCCACAGCCCAGAGCAGCACAAACTATGAGATCAGCACTTCTGCCACGTGTTTCCATGCACAAACTTGAGTATGACAACCAAAATTATTGCAATTTTGAAGAGATTAGAAGTGAAAATACCAATTCTAGAGGAGAGAAAAAATGGTTTCACTTTGATCTGAGTGACTTAGCTTACACATTTCAAAAATCAAGTTTGGTTTTTAGATGTATATTTATTTAGTTTTAAGACTGCAGCTAGCAGCGAGAACAAACAATCCTGAATCTCCCAGGCCCAGTTTTGGAGGGTCTATGGTCACAACAATTTCAGTTGCATTTAGAAATGGCCAATGCTTCCCAACACAACTTTACACTGTTTAAAACATAAACCAGAAATAGATTTTGGAAGTCAGATGAGAAAGGGTAGTGAGAAAAGATTTGGCAAAAAAGAGTCTATGTAATGCAGAGAAAAATGCGTACATAAAATAGCTATTTTGAGAGCAGTGCCTTTTTCTCCATTCCCTCCCTTCTCTTCATTCTACCTACTCTCTTGAGAGCAAGAAGTAGGGAGGTGGGAAAACAGAGGACCATAAGCTCGGGCTCCATCACACAAATGTTTCACTCCAAGCATAACTTTACCCTTGTAAATGATGCCGTTTGCTCCGAAACACATATTCACTGAAGAGCTCAGGACCAAAACTAAGACTGCAGTCATCAAAACATTCTTCCTAGTTCACCCAGGGTGGGTATTTCATTATAGACATTGCCCCAGCAACTCCCATCCCACAGGAAAATGGGGATTCCTCGTTTCCGACACAAGTCCACTTATCTACAACATCCCATATTTACCATCGTTAAACTACCTGCAAGACACTGAAGGCAGAAAATCTTATCTGAGGTGCCTCATTATCTGTTCCCGATACTGAAATCTTTTCCTTTGGCTCTGACACCTTGCATTAAAAATTTTGCTCTTCATCAGCTGCAGTCATAAAATCTAATACACTAATTAATCTAACAGTGTGGTGAATTTTTGGCCTACAATATTGAACATTACAAAAGGTGATACAATGAACCAGCAGATGCACTGGTAAGATTTTCTCTTCCTTGACAAAATCAAAACTAGACAAAATTAAATCCAAGACAGTTCCCAGACATGTAAATCCACAGTAGGAGTGGACCGTGTTGCTTCTCGACTCTTCTGCCCCTGCCACAGTCTGCTACAGCCCTGATGGGAGGGCATGGCTCGGCAAGGTAGCATCTGCTGCTCGCAGCGGATCTCAGCTTGGCCCGCCATCGCTCTTCATTAGCTCTCGGTACATAATGACCATTGTACTAGCACCTTTCCAAATGGGAAATGAAACACCGGAGTGCAGTATGTCAAGCTGGATGCCAATATGCCAACTCCAGTATCACACTCCCATTAACAGAGTTTCACGCCTTGCTGTAATGGCATATTCTGCTTCTGATGTATATTTTGTCTCCCTGAGATAGGACTTAAAATGGACTTAAAGACATCAGAAATTCAGACCTGAAAAATCCCAACACTTTCAAGTTTAGCTCGTGAGTTCTTACTGATATCCACAATACGAAGCCTTTTCTCACATGCAAAAGCAAGGGGGATTACATTGCTCAAGTGTTTTTCTGCAGTTGGTAGGGGGTTTATGGCAGGCTACCTTAGAGATACAGGGAGGCCACTTAGCTATACAAAAGTGACTCTTTTTTAAGAGTGCTGTAATATCTGGAGTAGTCCCTAACCTGCCTTTACCAAAAGAACATTACTACATGGTGCATTTTAAAGGGAACATGACATATAATAAAACTTTTATTTCCAGCAGGCTAGGTTGCTTCCTACACATCTGTGCAGGGGGGGTTTAATCCTGACTGGCACATGACTGCAATGAAACATTGATACTTCTTGTAAACCCCAAAAAGTTTAACGTGTTGGCACAGAGATGCCTTTAATCTCATTCCACGTGCAAAGTCCTCTCCCCTTGACAAAAGCTCTTCCTCATACAGAAACCATCCGCAGTGGTAAAGTAGCCCGTGGCTGTGGCTTTCAAAGCAAACCCAGAAGTATTATTCCATTTTCCGCTGAATAAAAGTATTGAGGTTTCTTTGTCAGAGAAAAGCGAGGCTGGATTCCTTTATCCCCCTGCCCTTTCCGCTCACAATGCCATACTCTGTTTGGTGGGCCAAGGAGGGCTGTCTCCCAAGAGATCCCAACAGGATTCAGTCCTCTGGTAATGGACTCCTAATACTTACTAGAACCATCAGCCTCCTCCACATTTCGCTTTGAACGAGGGTAGTCTGTCAGGAGTGGAAAGCAATTTAAAACCACTGGTAAAGAGAGAGCTTAGGTGGAGATGAAAGAATGATTTCTTATCAAAGCTGCCAATAGAGAAGACCCAGGTGGTATGGCAGAGGGGATCCCAAACACCTACCTCCAGCCCCGAATTAGCAGATGAGATTCAGTAACAAACAGTGGCTTTTAGCAGCTCAACACAACCTTCAGAGGGTGACGATTAACACCTCTGCTGGGGGGAGAGGGCAGGAAAGTAAGAACCTAACGTCCTGGGAGGTTTGCAACGCTGAAATCTCCTTCTATGAAACACGAGATCCGCAGGTTAGCTGCACGATCTGCACCTGACATTTCCGAAGGGGTGTCAGCTTCGAGGGTCTGCTTAGAGACCTTTCGTAAAATATTTTATGGACATACGTACATTTGTGAGAAGACCCAGAGCGCGGGAAGGCGCAAGAGCCCGTGGCATGCTTAGTCTTCAGACGTGATCATTGAGGAGCTCTGTAAACCTGCTGGGGCTGCTTCTAGATGCGAAGAGGGTGGGCGTAGCGGACTGACTTTTTGAATGATTTTTCAATTTGGCTCTTTGTTGTTGGGCCGTATCAGAGAGGTGGGTCAAATTATACCCTCCAAGAACTGCCCCGTTACATTTCATTTCTCATCTTGAGTGAAACTGAATTCTCGGTTCCCTGGTTTTTCTGTGAAGAATAGAAGCGGTTTGTGTAAGAAACAAGCAAAGTTTTAGAAATAAAGCATGCTCTCAGGCAAAGAAATGACAGGGTCTGCTTCCACCAAGCAATTGTGATTTAAAAACATCTACATGCAGAGATGCATTTTAAAGCGTTATCTTTGCACAGGAAACATCCCAGACTTTAGTAGGTACAATTTAAAGTTCTTCTAATACCTTTAAGAGGTGGGGGTGGGGGGAGAACATAATATGTTTTGATAACTCTTGACATTAAACAGTGATAAATAATTAAGTAAGTTTAACTGTTTCATTAACTAAAGATAGATAGATTGAGAGCGCTCCATAGATAGAATATAGATCAAAAAGATTGAGACTGGCTGTAAATTCCCCTGATGTTTTATGACACCATTTGTATTCTGTCACTCACTAGCTTTATGTATAGTCCAAGCTGTGAACTGAATACCCCATTCAGAAAGCCACTCACTCTGCATGTTATTGCAATTTAATATTTTCACACACAGACACATCATTATCTTGGAACCTGACACTGCAAGGAGAATTCAGTAATTTTTCAAGAGTGCTTTTTTTTTGTTCTAATGTGAGCACTGAGGCACAAGATTGATCTAAACGACCACCCTTCCAATATTTAGTCCCTAGACAGATAGATCAGCAGGTAGATATTTGTCTGTGTTTTCAGGGATTCTTCTTATCTCAAACATGTATGGTGGAATTTCACTAAAAGAACTAAAAAGAACTAAGAATGTGCCATTATCAACAAGAAGAACACCCCATAGATTGTTACAGCTTGCGACTGTGAACTAGATATACATACATATATATATATACATACATATATATATATACAGGAAAGTCCTCAAAGCTGTCTCTTCAGTCTTCAATTACCGAGACACGACTATGGAATGGGATTATTCCACTTAGCTGGGATTCTGAAGGGGCAGTAAATACACATTCCTCCAGGCTGTTTGAGAAGAATCAGGCATAGAGCCCTCCAAATTACAGGTTAAAAACCCCAGTTGTTTATCAATATTTTAAGAGCCAGGTCACATCAGAAAAAGGACTTTAGAAGTAGAGACAAAGGCACAGCTGATTTCATCCATGGAAATAGGTATATCTTACACTGGACCCTTGGGAGCTAATCATTAACGAGCATTACATACAAACTCAGATATAAGAAAAATCTTTATATGCGAATAGCATTGATGTCCCAAAGAGTTCAGTGCCTTGAGGGCCTGCTCCAAAGTCCAGCAAAGTCAATGGAAAGACTACCATGAACTTCAGCAGGCTTCAAGTTCCGAGCAGCGAGGTTGCAACGCTGCTTTTTGAGCGTGAATGTCCGGCTAGGTGAAGGTTCCCTTAAGACAGTGATCAGCTATACAAGGTTAAAGGCAAACTGCCGCCGTGGAATTCCTATTTCCTGGTCTTGAGTTAGACAGGAGCCTCAAATTGCCCTAAGTCATGCCCTCAGTGTTTTCATTAGGAAAGAAAGGAGGGTTCCAAACTAACACAACGCTCCAGAAATCTTCCATCGGTTCTCGTTTCCTTCTCCTCCCCCACCCCCTTCATTAAAGTACCGGCTCCTTCAGGGAAGGACGGGCGAAGGCTCCAGGTGGGGAGGGTGGGGAGGACCATTTCTGAGCTCTGCGTTCAGTCTCCGGGTGCGTGATCCGGGCTGAATCACAGACCTGTGAAACCTCGGCGTCCCCAGAGAAGCCAAGCACGTGCTTCCTCCCACCGCTGTCGTGCTGAGAAGCAAAATTCACCAATGTAATGAGAGTCACCCAGATAGCGTGGCCACAGAGATACAGGAGACGCTTAATAGAATTAATTCTCTGGCATGACATTTCTCTGGTTAACGCCTCAAGACTTATTTCACAAACTGCTAAACAACGATACTTTGAAAAAAAACAGTTACTGTCCATTGGGTAAAAATAGATTTATAGATAGGTGTTAAATGTGGCTCCTTTTTCTGATCTGCTGGAACAGACAGCACTATTACGTGAATCAATATTTAGCAAGGGTATTGACTCCTGGATCAGACAAGCAACTTTCTGACGATGGCTAGGGGCTATGCGCGTGGCTATCGGCACCGAGCCTCTCTGTTCTTTCAGGACACAGAGCTCTACACATTAACTGAAGAACTACACAAGAATGCTGGTTTATCTGAAATGGGAGTTAAAATTAAAAGATAGGTTTAAAGAGGAGATGAAATACATACTCTGAAACATATAGGCCTTTAATATCTGCATCAGCCACCTCTCTGCCTGTCTGAACAGCTACAGAGAATCCAGAAGTGAGATTTCTGGGGCATATTTAACAGGCTGATATCCATTTTGCTTCACAGGTGCGCGCTTTTTTAATATATAAATAAATAACCCTAACCCCCCCACAATAAACAAATTGAGGAAGCTCTAGAATTTACCTAAAGGGCCTCAAATGCACAGACACTCTGCGTGTCTGGAAAAGCGCGCATCTCCTGCCGTCTGAGGAGCACCAGTAGCTCTCCAGGCATTTCCTTAGGACACATCCATGGGAGTCACTTGGATTTCCTGAAGGCTCACCTTCGGCCGCTCGCACTAAGCGGCCGTTAAAAATCACTCCTTAATAGATACTATCGTGAACAGAAGACAACGAACCAAATTCTGTTCTGAACTTTATCTGGATGAATACTTGAAGAGTATTCTAGCAGGAAGAATTTAAGAACTCCCAGAGTAACAAAGATCTGTTTTTTATTCGTTATATATGGGATATATGAACAGAACTGTTTCTGAGCAGAGGGCTTTTCAAAGTTCTCCATGAGGTATCAACTGCTTTTTAAATGAGACTATTGTGCCATGTAGGGATTTAAATTTATTTTATTCCTATGTGATAATTCTAAAATAAAATATATGATCACTTGCAAGTTGTGCATGTTCTTTATTTCACATTTATGTAATAAAATATAAAATGAAACCAGCCCTTTTCTATAAACAGAAAAAAAATGGTAAAGCAATTTTATACTACATGAACTTCAAGCACAGCCATTTAAAAATTAATTTACATGATTGAGCCCAAAAGGTCCATTCACTGTGAATCATGTAAATTAATATTTAGTATTTACTATCCTGAAAGGAAAGAAAATGCCAGACTACATGTAAACAAAAGCATTTTTTATAAGCATCTGAGACAGAAAAGATTTTTAACCAAATCTGAAACTTACAAAAAAAAAAAAAAAAGAAAAAANAAAAAAAAAGAAAAAAGAAAAAATCTGATCCAGTAAATTCAGCAAAAATGTCCCAACGACTTCAGTGAGGTTGGAGCAAACACAAAGATCATTAACGATACATTTATCCAGAAATCACGAAGGCAGGTATGCATATCCCTCCCATTTCACAGATGAAGTAGCTGAGGGTAAATTGTTTGCTCAAGCTGAAGTTAGTTCATCAACTTAGCAAAAACCATATTTCATGCTTCTTCTGCATCTCAGACCCATCTCTGATCAGGTAATATCGTTTCAATATGCTCACAGTTTGGTGGGTTTTTTTAATAACAGCAGCACAGGACCCCACCCCCAGTTCCATTGCTGCACAATTCTACAACTTTTCCATGTTCTGAGCAAAACTTCACATCCAACTTTCCATCTTTTCTCATAGCCAAAGAATCATCTACTCAAAGCACAATAACGCTGGGCTGAGAGAATAAATACACGTGCTAAATATAGCCTTTATGCTGTTGGCCAGTTCTTGGTGTAGAGTTGGCCCGAGCCTAGTCCTGCGCCTAAAACTCAGGTAAAGCTGCTCTGCGAGGAAGGTTTAGGCAGCACTGAGGAAAAAGGCTCTTTCCCCCCACTCTGTGGCTTGGCCCTTAGGTCCACCAAGCCGGGGGCAGGGCTGGGCTCCCGGAGCAAGGCGGGGGACACCAGCGGAACACAGCCCTGGTCCCCTCCCCAGCCTGGCTACCTGGTCCACTGGCACCTCCGCCTTCCTCCGGACCCAGTTGCTTCCTCAGCCTGACGAGGGAAACCGCGTTTAGCTTCTTTAGTCTCGCTGAAGTGATTTTATATCAAGTAGGAAATAAAGCTTTTTTTTTTTTCCCTCCCTGTAATACCAATAACTCGATATCACTTCTACGAAAACACCACTGCTATAAAGTTAAAGATATGGAAAAGAAAATTAACTACTGTTTATGACAGCAGTGGAAGAGGGAAAAAAAAAAAGCACAGTGTGTACAAGGGAACAGATGGCTTCTGTCCAATATGCCCCATCTTCTGTATATTACTTCTTTGGAAAGGAAGTCCTTGCCACTTCAGAAAATAGCAATCTGTCTAAAATATGCTGAGGTTATATAATTGATCATTCCATAAGTTAAGGAAAAAACCAAGCCACATTTCTCCATTGGATATTGATCTGCAGATGCTAAAAGTGAATCCCCTTAAACCAGCTATATACCAATATTTGTATATTTTATGCACATACGCACAAAATCTCTTGGGTCATGTCCTCAGCTGGTGAAAATTAGTTTCATTGATGTTGATACTGATTTACATGAGTTGAGGATCTGGCCTCCCGTTTTAAAAAAAACCCTGAATTTTGTCAGTTTAACCTCAGTTTTCACAGAAGAGAATTAGGCACATGTGTTCCGCTCAACATTATTCACTGATTATACATGCATCTTAAACCAGTACTGTGTGCACTTACATATGAAAGACATACGTATTAACAGAAACAGTAAAGAACAGTTTTGTGGCTAAATCATGGTGTCTGAAAAATACCTGGTCTAATGAAATGCAGGAAATATAGTCGTGAACCAGATAAAGTGCCGAGTCCTGCCCCCGGCCGGGCGAAGCCCCGCTGCGCCGGGGCGGCTGCGGCGCGGGAGACAGGCTGCGTTGGGCCCTTGCTGCAAGCCCAGGCCATCCCCACAGGAAGGTATTTGCAGGAGCAGCCAGGAGAGGGATGCAGGCACCCTCCCCTCGTTCCCTCCCGCCCTCAGAAGACCGAAGAAACCCTCCGAACTGCTTTAGGAAGGTGTCGCGCACTGGGCAGCACAAAGAAAAGCCAGTGGAAGGGGGAGGTGGTATTTGAAATGATGCTGGATTTCACGACGTTTGTCATCTGCACTGCTAGGAAAAACCGTTCCTGGCACTTGCCTTGCCAAAAGCTAGGCTTGCAAACTGGTACAAGCAAATTCGGTTGAAAAAATACAGGGGGAAGTGTGTTTCACTCCGTACTAACAGCCCATCTTCAAATTGGGGAGCTTCGGGCAGACAGGCGTGGATTTTCGACAGGGGAAGCAACCTATGAATCATTCAATAAAACATACATGCGATAATGAATAGCCAACCTTCTTTGGTGGTGATAAGATATTTTAACTAAAAACATCAGGGCATGTTTAAAAAATGATTACAAATTATTTTAACAGTGTATTTGCAGAGGGTTATAAAAACAGCTATAATATTTTTGTCTTGGATTCTAGAATTACCAGTGTGACAGCTAACGCAGTAATGATTTGTTTCAAATGCCAGTGTTTAAGCTGTATAAAGCTGATTTTATACATTTTTCCAGTAGGCCGCATTGTAGTTAATGAAATTAAACACACCAATCGCATTTGTCCCCAGGGGATGAGGAACTGAACACGCCACTGGTTTATTTTTTTATTAAAATAAATTGCAGCCAGCAAGATGGACTAATTGCATACAGAATTGAAAAAGAAACATTCCATTGATATAATTAAGCCAATTTTCATGGACAAAAATAGTTATAGTGGATATAAAATAAGCAGAGCATTCACTTCAGTTTGACTTCTCCCCACCCTCGGTATTTTGTACAGAACATTAACTATTAAACAAATATGTATCTCAAATGGGCTGACAGTGTTATCTAGTAATGATGGCTAAATTGATCCCAATAACTGACGCCGGGGCATTGTGTCTCATAGCTTTGGTGAGAGAATTCCAAGCCAAAAAAAACAGACCAGCAAAAACCTACCACATCAAAATATTACCTTAAAGCAAAACACCTGAAAGATGTAAAACTATCAAGACAAAAATAAATCACCACCCAGTTTATTTTGGTCCGACATTTCACCCCAAACGCTTGTGCAGTCACTTCTTTCTGGAGAGCTGTGGTCCAGCCTCCCCCGATCTTGTCCCTGGCATTACAAAAAGCCAACGGGTAAGAGAAGATGAAGTCTTTCCACACCAGCTCAACAGAGGCCAAGATTTACCGTGATAGGAACATTATTCTGTGGCCTACTGGAAATAATTTGGCTGTCTCAGTCCATTTTCAGGTGGAAAACGTCTCCCCAAGAGAACCAGTGGCCTTGTTCGCAGTACAAAAGCGGTTCAGTGGTACAAAAAAATGCCTTGCTAACTTTGTCATAAATTTGGGCGAAGCACATCTTTGGGGCTACACGGTAAAAGCTCGTCCACCCTCCGAACAGAAACTTTCCTTTCTCCCACTGTCCTGCACACCGAGCGCTGCTGAACAGAGCGACTGAGAATTGGTACCTTCGCACAGAGAAGCACTTCACTCTGTGGAAAAGGAGTTCGGATTCTAGCCCTACCTGCCGATGTTAAGCACACACCATGACCCTCACCGCAGGGAAATTTCTTCCCAATTACAAAAGAAAAAAAGCAAGCTGCTTATTCAGGGTATGAGCATGCAGAAGCACCAAGAAGTACACTTATTCCAGGGATGAAAGTCATATTTCATTTTTATTAGCAAAGAGGGTCACATCATTCACTGAATGAAGAGAAGGAAAAAAACTTCAGGACAGGGACACTCTGTTACAGATTTGGACGCTACATAACGCACAACCTACTGCAATAAAAATAAAAATAAACAGCCCGTGAGTAGGTAGCGGTGATGCATGAAAATCCATTAAGAAAATAAAAGAAATAATAAGGTCATAGATCTTTTCCACTACGACATCCCTGACCTGAAATTCCTCCAGAAAAAAAGGGCATATTTAAGATCAGAAAACACAGCAGTAATTTTGGTGTGGAACGCTGTGGAGTACTGACATATCAACAGGCTGTTATCCAGAGAGTGGAAACAAATGTGTTTGCACATACCCTTCAGATGCCTTCATCCCTAACTGCAGATGGACGCTGCACGTATATGTATTTATTGATATGCTGGTTACTTACCCCTACAGGATTAAAAATATCTTTTGGGAAATAGGCATGAGAAAATCATTATTCAGCTAAGATTTTGATCCTTTCACTTAGCATTCCAAATTGCACGAGTTTATCATTTAAATAATCTCTAACTGGAAAAAAATAAACATATCCAGTAATAATGGCCAAGCCATCAAGTTGCGGAAACAAAGCATGAGCTTGCCCTGCCCCACAGAGAGCACACACAGCCTTGTATGCATCAGCCTTGCACTATAGAGAAGGCCTAGATTGTAAATGTAGATTTTCCTTCCAATAAACAATTTCTCACACTATAACTTTACTGCAACAGGGGGGAAAAAAAAAAACAAACAGAGAGAATGCAAATTTTACAGTTAGAAGGGCAAAAGCAAGTCTGAAAACTGTGGGTTCTTTTCCTGATCCTGTCACCAGGAGCGGACAGGGATCCCCCGGCAAGTCGTCACACGCTGCCTCCACCTCCCCAGCTAAACCCTAGAACGAGCAATACATTCCCCCACCGTCAAGGTGGCTCCTGAGCCTTACCTCATTAATGTTTGCAAACTTCTTCAGGCCTTTGTCTTTGAAGCACTATATTAAATAATACAGAGCTTTTATAAAATATATACGCCATAATAATCATAGCCATAATAACAATAATAATACTTTTCACTCAATAGGGCCTTTCCTTCTGGGAGTCTCAGGGTGCTTTACAAACATTAATGAACGCAGCCACGCCGCAGAAGGATATTTCCCTCTTAAACCGAAGATCCCCTTGTCATTCACCTCAGGTATTTCACTTCACAATTGAGCCTGTTTGTGCAGCCAGCAGCGCAGCCCGTGCAGGCAGGTGTAACCCCTGCGCAGCGGGCAGGCTGGAGCATTCCTTCAGCACCGGTCATGGAACGGTTACATCCGACTAAGGAGCCGGGGTATTATTACAGTGAGCAACAGCGATGAATTACACTGCTCCTGTGTTGTGAAATCCTAGCTCCTGCATTGCATTTTGCCTAGAAGTGAGTGGAGATTGTGTGTGTTTCAGGTACGCTTGGCTTTCTCCCCTTTGATAGTTCAGAATCCTGCCCGTTTCTAAGTCTTATTATGCTGGTAACGTATGACCGACCATTGGTCGGTGTCTGTCTGCGCGGGGAACAGAAGAGCAATTCTTTGCTCTTTCTGACCTCCGTGTCTTCATCGGGTATTTTTAAAAGCAACCTTTAGAAATATGTTTGTTTCAATTTTTTCCCCTTAGCTCATTAAAGATCTAATGTGCTATTGCTGAACTTGAACTTACACTGCAGTTCCACTACAAAGTCTAAAAATAAGGCAGCTTTATTTGTTGTTAAACAAAGTTTTAAAAATACAAGTCACAATTTCTGCACTGCACATACTGGTTCGTGATCATACAGAACCTGTGATTTCACTGTGTGTTGTAAGACCTTTGTACGTGCATTACCGGCTCAACAGACAACTGCATCTGCACAGACACATTCTGCATCTGCACAGGGGAATTTAGTGAAATTGGAATAACGTACCATTCTTTGATGCACTTTATAAACTTACATTTATATATGCACAGGCAAATGGCCTGTGGTGCAAACACACGTGGACAGAATATCACACGCACTTCACACACCAACTACAGGGACACCTCCAAGCATTGACTTTATTGCAGGCCAAAATTCAGTCCCTCATTTCTGTGTCTTCAGCTTTAGCACTTTGGCACCTTAAACCTGCTAGTCCGCGGGCAAGTTCAAAGAGTCTCCCACGTCAAATAACCGATTCATTCCTCCCATTCGCCAAGTTTCTTCCCGGGACCAGGGAGAAGGAAGCGCTTTGCAGTTCTTCCCTCTGCGTTTTCTCAAATAAATCAAGCGGGGAGGGCGGGTGAATTGATAAATTGTATTTGTAGAATTTGGATTTTTTTTTTTTTTTAAAGACTAAACTGATCTTAAATCCTTGGTAATTTTTGTTGAAGCGCTAATTACACATCACCTTAATTAGCGGATCAACCCCCCCCTTCCCTGCCCGGCATCCCTAATTGCCTAATTGAAGAGATCCGGGGCAGGGCGAAGCAGCCGAGGCTGCGGGGACCCAGCGCCCGCCGCCTCCGCGCCGGTCCGCACCTGCGCCGGCCCCGCGCAGCGCCGCGCCCCGGCCATGGCCCTCCCAGCCC
>VZTQ01003167.1:0-39437 GCA_013400755.1 Pelecanoides urinatrix
CAGCAGGCCTGGTGCCATGTAGGGGTCTTAAAAGGCACAGCATAAACATATCTTATAACAAAAGATGTGGTTTTGTTTACTAAGGCAAAATCATGACAGTTATATTGCTTTAAGATTGCAGTAGGTTTATAAATGGCTGATTTCCTTCTTCCTTCAGATGAAACACTTCATATTGTGGGATTTTTTTCTTTTTTTTCCCAACATTTCTGTTACCAAACATCATGTGTGATTATTAAAGACAAAAAGTCACTATGACGTCACCCAGAAATAATATAATCTTGTAAGAAGTATATCAGATGTATTTGGGATTTTCAGTCAAAAACTTCCAGCAGTGTGAGACTGACTAGCAAATGCTAGTCCTACACCTGCCTTCAAATGATTATCATACTGTCTGCAGAAGGAACTTTCCAATCTGGAACTTTATTAGCAAATATCTTGTTTATGGTGTTTGGGATGAAGAACATGGTAAAAAGAATGTGTGGAAGCATTAGGCTCCTTCTGTGTGTCTTTATTATGTCAAGTCATTACATTTACTACCTGTTTGATATTGAAATATTAAGTAGATTTGTCTTTGCCAGACTTTTGGCTTAATAAGAATGTCAAGTCTTAAGTCAAATTCTTCCACTGCAAAAAGCAAAACTCAAATAGTATTTGTAAAGGCAAAAGAGAGAGGTTTTTGAAATCTTTACCCCTTAGTAGGATAAAGCTTTTTTTTCAGTGAGAACAGGGTTTCCTTCAGTATCAGATGTGACATCAGAAATCATGTTAGTGCCGTTTTGTGCTACATTAGCACACTGACCTCCTAATGGATAGGAAATTTGCCTTTGATGTTTGAAGGTCATTAGTTTCCTTCTAAGTTTCTATTTTTTTCCAAGCTGCTCTTTTACATAAATATTTAACCTTGAATTCATAGGTTGCTTTTTCGTCATGCACAAATATTTAACAGTGAATTCAGTGCCTGTCATGTAATAACTGGAGGAAAGACTTTCAGCTATCAACTTCACCTAATGGGAGGACAATTTTTGTCTTCATTTACCAAAGGTCCTATGATCCCCTGCCCCTCCCATTTTAATTGGGAAACTGTAATTTATTAATAAACACAAATATAAGTATGAAGTACCTGAATAGTATGGGTTAAAAAAAACTGGCAAATTGGCTCCCTGTAGGGTAACTTGGCAAACTATTCCAGCAATATACTTTTACTCAGATCTCAAATAAAACAACAATAGTCAGCACTTAATGAATTTATATCACATTTTATGTCTTTCTACACATCATTTGATGTTTTGTTGTCTGCTGGTGCTTTTAGAGATTTCCCTTGTTGATAATGTTTTTGTGTTGCTACCAGGTCTAATTTGGCTTTCAGCTAAGCCTTTGAATTTTTTATAATAAAGTAATTTACAGATGCTAGAAGATAAATTAGCACTGCAAATGCAGTTAAATTGCATAATCACACAGATTGATTTTGTGTTAGCCTTTGAGATGTATAGATACCTTGTGGCATCTCTGTCAAGAAAAGGCAGTGAAAGCAAAAACCTTTCAATTTCTCTGGAAAACAAGGAAAAACATCTCAAAGGACTAGAGAGAGAAACAATACAGCTGTTTGACTGAAATGCCTGGTGGTTTATAAATGTTCAATATACAGGTAGCATTCAATATTGACATTAACTGTGCCCCCACACTTGGCATACACCACAAAATACCCTCTCACATGAAGTACAATTTGTATGTACAGCAAAGAGTGGGATTTGATTGTTTGTTTGTTCGTTTTGTTTTGGCATTGTCATTGATTTGGAAGGAAAAAAAAAATTTAGACTTCAGTGACTTTTGCAGTTTTCTTATGTTCAGAGGAGACTTCTTGAAACAATTACGGCAACCCAGGATTAATGTGATCAGGAGAATATGTCCAAGAATACATGCAGAATACAAAATTATCCCTCTTGTGGATAAAAACATTTCACTTAATGTAAGGAGCTGTGAAGTTTTGTGTGAGGGTAAGTGCAAGTTGGCTGCTAGCATCTTATGAGCAGAACACTGTCGCTTACAGGGATACCCAGTGGTAACCACAGCTTTGTTTCAGTATTTAAATGCATGAGGTGGGACTTGTACAGATTCTACATACCAAACCTATGATCAAAACACATTGTTCTCAGCTGCTGGCCATGGCAGTAGGCATCCCTGTATTTTTCACTGGAGTCAGGAGAATAAACTACCTCAATCAGCAAGGAAAAATTTTGAAATACTTTATTTTACTGCATTCAAAAAAGCAAGGCTTTTTGTTGCATACTCACAGTCATAAAGCCATGAAGATAAATACAGGGCAAGCCCTGGTGATGCAGATAGTTGAAAAATGCATAAGTGATCTGCAAACAGTTTGCAATTAACAACTCTAATGCTCACTGTAAGTCACCTTCACTGGTGACACTCACATGCACCGATTGGTCTTTGAGCTTATGATTGTAATATTTTCCTTTCAAAAGACAATGTAGGAGTTCATCAGCAAAGGCAGGTAAATCACAACCTGGTATAGAACTCACAACAACAAAGAACATAGAAACAGGATAAGAAAAGTGGGGGGAAAACTTTTCAGGGCAAATATATAGGCCTGACTAAAAAACCTGTAAAAAAATAAAATCCAAAATAAATAGAATGGTAAATATATCTTGAAAAACAGGAAAGTGGAGGCAATCGAGTGAATGAGGCAATGCATGGGAAATGAGGAAAATACCTACATACTGTGACTTACAGAATTAGGTTAATTCATTTTTCCTGGAACTGTAATGTAATTTCTATATGGAAATAACATTTTTAAGTGGACATNGGTGTTTTCTGAGAACACACTGAGAAATAATTTAGTTATAATTGAAATTATGGGGTAAAAGGAACATGTTTTCTGCTATGCTATGTGGAAAGTAGTTTAAAAAAAATCTGAAATGTTAACATTTTCTCTCCAAAAATGGTTTAAAGAAACAAAGAGTACTTTATCTAATGTGATTACTTTTTCGATTAAAAAAAAGAGGCAAAAATTAATAAAATACTAAGAAGGCATGAACTAGATGATTCACTATTTAACATAATGAAACCATGATTTTAGGTCTCATTAAGGTATGGGTACACACATATAGCAGTATTCTGATTTACGCCCTGAAATTTAATTGGAGAAATTGCTGCATGTTCAAGAGCATGTTTGAAAGGATTCCTTCTGAGTCAGATTTTTGCATATGAAGCAAAAGACAATTTAACATTAAGGGAAAAAACCCAGCAGTTTATTCGAAGGGTGGTTTGAAAATATAGGAATATAACTTAGGGAGACATATTGTTGTCAATCACGAGGAGACTCAGCATTTGAAAAGGAAAGTTACAGATATCTTTTTTTTCTATATATAACAATATATTTAATCTAATGCATCTACCCTTGCCAAAACAGTTACAAACGAAGGTTGGATTGTTGTTATGCTGACACAGACAAATCTGAACACACACAGAAAAAGGGAGAGTCAGTCAAAGCCTCTGTGTTTGAAAACAACAATCAAAGGAAAGAAAAAAATGGAGAGAGAAAAAGTATCTCTTGGGGTTACTCTTTTGTTGTTTCCTTATACTGTGTTTGTATGAATGAAGAATCTCTAAAAAAGACAGGAAACTGAAAAGGAAATTGAAGTTAAGCTAGAGTGAAAAATTATAGAATCATAGAATCATAGAATGGTTTGGGTTGAAAGGGTTCAAATATCACCTAGTTCAAACACCTCTGCCATGAGCAGGAACATCTTTCACTAGATCAGGTTGACCATAGCCCTGTCCAACCTGACTTTGAACACTACCAATGATGGGGCATCCACAACTTCTCTGGGTAACCTGTTCCAGTGTCTCATCACCCTAATTGTAAAAAAATCCTTTCTTTTATCAAATCTAAACCTATCCTCTTTCAGTTTAAAACCATTGCCCCCCCCTACTGTCACTACAGGCCTTTGTAAAAACTCTCTCCATCTTTCTTAGGAGCCCTGTTTATATATTGAAAGTCTGCAATAGGATCTCTCCTTCTTCTCCACAGCTCTCTCAGCCTTTCTTCATGAGAGGTGTTCCAGCCCTCTGATCATTTTTGTGGCCCTCCTCTGGACCCGCTTTAACAGGTCCATGTCTTTCTTGTACTGGGGGCCCCAGAGCTGGATACAGTACGCCAGGTGGGATCTCATGAGAGCGGAGTAGAGGGGGAGAATCACCTCCCTCGACCTGCTGGCCATGCTACTTTTTATGCAGCCCAGAGTATGATTGGCTTTCTGAGCTGTAGCTGTCATGTGCATCAACAAAGAAGAGTCAGATTTTGAACAGTTGATGAAAAATGTTCTTGAAAGAGAGTTAGAAAAGGAAATTTAAAAAAATAAGGGGCTAAAAAGAGAGAAAAATATTTTGCCACTTTTGAGGCAGGAAGGAATCACCTCTTCAGGCTTTGGATATCTAGGAGTTAACTGTCCAGGGCTAAGCATCTAGGATGACTTTCTTGTAAGTGCAGATTAGCAGGCATCCTCCAGAGAGCTCATTATTCCTTTCATCTTGACCAGTTTTCTTAGGCTGGCATGAACTGCCTTCCAGAGAGGCCTCTCTTCACTGATTGTACAAGGAGCTTGGATAACTCAGATTAGGTAAGAAGAAACCCATGTTTACATTAGATTGCGCCCTGCACTCTTTATGTTTGACAAAGCAAGAATCCTATATAAACTTGACATAGCTCGCCCTTGTGCTGGGATAGACTCATCCTCATCTTGAAGGAAATGGCATTAAGTCACTTTATAACATCATGCACTGTCACTGACAGCATATTCTACTTTGAAAAGAGTTCCCAACTCAAAGTATTGATAAAATATACTTGTTAGTGAATATGTAATTGCAGAGAAAGTTCATAGAGTACACAAGGGGATAAGACTCTTAAATAAGATGCTGAAAAATGTTGTTCTCTATAACCCTACTAGTCCCAACAACAATCCATTAAGACATTTTGAAAAGCAGCTTTCCTTAGAAATACTTCATATCAGAGAACAGAGTGGTTTTGTAATATATTTAGCAGTTTGAAGACTTATAAGAAAACAAAACTATAAAGACTTGTTTACTATTAGTCCTTGATGTATCAAGACAGCAATGGTAGAATTATGTAATGTGCCTATTTAAAACAACTATATTGTAAATTGAGATTCTTTTGAAATTGAGTTTATTATACAATCTCTTTGAAGCAAACTATGTTCTACAGTAATTAATTATTTTTCTATTACTTGTGCTCTTGCTATTTGTTCCATACACTCGAATTTTCTATCTCAGTGCGGAAATAAACACAAGTTAGTATACAGCTTAAAATTTTGCCAGTAGAACTTTTTTTTTTTTAATATTCAGTAAACACTAGTCCATCACTTCTGAAAGAAACCTTTTTCACTAGTCCATTGCATATGCTCTGCTAGTCTGTAAATTTGATAATGCTTCAGAGTGAAGAATATCTAGATAAATCAACAGCACCAGTTCCCATACAACCTTACATTTTCCTTGGAGGTATCTTATGCAAGAACTGACCAGGTTGAGACTGGATTACATGATAAAATCTGACATTACCGCTACATGACGCATGATGAATGAGGGCTACTACAGCTCCAAAGTTCCATCATAATCCAATTGCATCCCACGCTCTTCCATCAAATAAATTTGTGTATTAGAGGTGCTTTCCTATAGTAAAGTTGCAGTCTTTTGCTAGGTGAGGTATTTTTACTTGCAATTTCATTTTGCCTGCTTGGTTTTCAAAAGGCAGGTTTCCATGCATGAGAGGACTCTCCTGTCTATCCTAACACTGAACAAACAAATTTGCTGCAAAACTAACCTTACTGGAAGAAAGACAAGCATGTCGGGCACTGGAAGGGGAAAAAATGTGTTTGGATACGCCAAAAAGTATAAGGAAAATATGAAAGAAATAAATACCCATTAAAGGAAATGAAAGGAAATTAGATACCTGTATCTTCAAGGAGTCCTTTGTAAATACAAAAGAAAGTAGAAGTAGTAACATAAACATCAAAGTATAACTCCTTATTAGCATCTGAGGGGTTCACACAAAGCAGAGGATTCAAGCCTAAAGATAACATAAAGCTTACTGTTTAACTTCCTTGCAGTTGAGCTGACATGTTCTAGGCTTGTTCCTTCCAGCTAAACTTGGTGTGCTCTATTGTTTATAGCTGTGGCCAGGTCAATGCAGTAATCAGGGATCAAGTGCTGAGACTGTGGTTCTTTGTATCAGCCCAAATCCCTGTGTCAGCTAGAGCGAGGAGGACACCCCTTCTGTACTTCACACAATCTCCCAGTAATGAGTGATGTGACCTGGGACTCACTTTGCCCCGGAGAAACAGCTGTGTACAACAATCAGTAGCAGCAATATCATGAGCTGTGATGACAGCTCTCTCACACAGAAATACACCAATAACAGATATTTTTATTCTGCTGCTGAATTGAACGAGAACAGCATTTTATGGGTTCAAACTAAAATATGAATCCTGAAAAATGTCATCTGTATTAAGAAACGAATGCCAATAGTCCCATTTGACCCAAATCAAAAATTTGACAGACACCTTGTAAGAAAAGGCTTGCATTCATTTTAGCAGGTTTTTTTACTTGCATAATTAATTGAGCAAGTTGTCTGAACCATCTGAGCCCTCTGTTCCTCTCAGAAAGGTACGTTCAATACCGCTGTGTAGAGAGTTTTAGATAGAGAGATAAATTATCTCTCTCTTCTGTGTTTATAAAAATGTCTTTTCCTGTTTTGATTTGAAATATTAAGACATTGAAGGATACTGAAACCATCTTATATGCAATACCATTAGAAATACGTGGTGACCAGGAAACTGAACTGCTTTATCATTTATAGTTTACAGATTATTAGAAGCTCTTTCCTGACTATTGATTTATGGTTCCAAATGCCTTTCTAGAAGAGATTACAATATTTTCCAGTCCTGAAGAGGGGTAGGACGTTATCGTATCTAATGGGTCCTCAGTACATTGGGGTGGGGATTCATCCCGTTCAATTTTAGAAGCCCATGATGTAGACATTTATAGCTGAGATAATTATCTGGGGCTTGCTTTATAGTCAATGGAGAAAATAATGTTACTTTTAGGAAACGATTCATCTGAGGACACCTAGAATCATAGAATAATTTAGGTTGGAAAAGACCCTGAAGATCATTGAGACCAACCATAAACCTAACACTGCCAAGTTCACCACTAAGCCATGTCCCTAAGCGCCACATCTACACGTCTTTTAAATACCCCCAGGGATGGTGACTCCACCACTTCCCTGGACAGCCTGTTCCAATGCTTGGTAGACCTTTCGGTGAACAAATTTTTCTAATATCCAATCTAAACCTCCCCTGGAGCAACTTGAGGTCATTTCCTCTTGTACTATCACTTGTTACTCAGGAAAAGAGACTGACACCCACCTTACTACAAGCTTCTTTCACGGAGTTGTAGACAGCAATAAGACGGAAAGAGTTTTGTGCTGAAACAACCCATATTTCTTCATTGACTATGAGGACAAGTTTAAACATTTGTCTCGGATATTGTTCACTTCAAAATTTATGTCTGCTTTTCAAGAGATAAATCTCACCCTGCATCATAAGTCATATCAAAATTTAGGCAAGAATTTCTTATTTTAAAAAATTATAGCAATTTAATAATATTTCTATAATTTCAGATGTAAAAATACTTATATAATTTCAGATACGAAAGTTATGTTAATTTTACATTTTCTGAGATTCATATAACTTTATTATTTCTCATATTAAGCAATGTGATGTCTTGAAACAGTGATTTTCTTAATGAAGGATGATGAAAGGAAACATAACAATGAAAATAATTTAGCTTCCTAAAAGGGGCTTGTCTTTCAGCCCACACAGCCCATCAAAACTGTTATCACTGCAATGAACATTTCTATAAATTTCTCATTTTTTCTCTGTCGGTTTAACAACTTGCTAAATAGAAGAAGGTAACAGTTTAAGTTTTAAGTGGAAACTTGCAGGGATCATTTAGCTTCCAAACAAGTGATTTTATGCTAAAGTGTAGTATGTACCTTGATGTAAATGTACCTTGACCTTCTTGAAATTATAGGGACTTGTCATTTTTAATTTTGGAGGCATGTGCATAAGTGACATTATTTACTGTTAGCTTTTATTTCAGAAATGGTAGACCGTCTTGTAAGTGACTGTAGGAATAAATAGCTTTTCCTCATAGATTATAGTAAACATACTGTCAAATAATATATCATGCACACAACTGTATCAGAAATATTGCATCTCACTGTAGCAGGCTACAAACTGCCTAAACATAAATCAAGCACTTACTGAAAAAGAATAGAGAAAACCAGATTAATTATGTAAAAACTCCAAACAACATTTTGTTTCATCTCCTTTGTACAGAGAATGTGACATCACAGATATATGTACTGGTTTATTACAGGTTAGTTTTTAAAGCTCATTTCATTAACAAATTTCATGAAGAGTATGACATTTGAGAAAAAAGAGTCAATATTTTTGTTTTGTTTTTGTCTTATGGTAATCAACATGACCTGCCAGGCATAAAAGCGGCTTTGATTATTTAATCCATGTTGGGAAGCATGCAGCTAGTTTTATGAAAAGTTGACTGCTGTGTAGGGTTTTATGAGGCAACAAGAAAAGCATACAAGAAGAGCTTGAGTAGAAATATTATTAAGAAGGCTAGAATATGGAGAACATGAGTTGGTTCACCAAGACAAAAGAGGAGAGAAGAGAGTACATTCATTTAGCAGTAATGTGTGGCATATAAAAGGAAAAGAGAAAAAGAGACAGGACAACTGATGGCCTTCTTCCCTGTCTCTCACAGAAGCCCTGAGTAGCTCCCCTCTGACATTACAGAAACAGAATAGTTATTTCCCAAAATGGCATGTTTTGAGTGGGACTAATGTTATTGTTACTCTCTGCTATTTCTAACATTGGAAAGGTAGCACTTGCACTATGAGCTGTGGGATTCTGCCATCAGTGTTTCATGAGACAGAGAACCCTTTGGCAAGCTGCTTAGCACATTCCCCAACTCATCATTGAAGCCAGACTTTGATGCAAAATACGTCAGGTTAGGATAAACCAAGTGCGATTTACTGGACAACAAGCAAGGAGACATGTATGGGATACTCTGGAAGCATACAGGGAGACATTCAGGAAATTCAGAAATTCATAGGACAAAATTTGCAAGTCTGAAAGATAGTAACAGTTGGAATCTAAACTGGAGAAACAGCTCCTTCTTACTGCACGACAAGAATGAAAATGGGGTAAGGAAGTAGACAAAATTTAGCAGGCTCAGGAAATCCAGTGAGCTGGATATAGTTGGAAAACTTAGAGGCTGATAACGGGAAAGTGTCAGAAATACCTGCTACTCTTCCCATTTATGAGGCATCCACTTATGTTTTTTTTTGGAAACAAAATGCAAAACTTAATACAAAACTTTAAAAAAAAGATGCTAAATTAGCTGCCTTAAAAATCACTGAAAGACTTTTATGCATAACCAGCAATTTAAATTATAGCAGTGATATCTTTATGTATAATTATACACATCAAATATTGTATAACTTGCAGCAAAACTGAAAGTTATAGCAGTGCAGTTTCCTTCGTATGAGGTAAGAACTTAATCCCTGCAATGTTAAGAGGACTAATTAGTTAGTGTTTAAAAAGTGATACAGATATTAGGATAAGAAAACACATTGAAAGTGTCAAGAAATATTATACTTGCAATATACAATATTTGCATTCTGACAGAGAGATCATTTTATCTATTTTGCAAAGATCAGGATTGCATGGTTGATACTAGCAAAAAAATCCCTTGTATTCTCTGCTTTACTTGCCCAATCCAAACAGTTGTTTTGAATTAACCTTTCATGTAACGTGTAACATTGCTTGTTCACGCAGTGTTTAGAGACTGTCTTGAGTGGACAGAAGGTGACTAGAGAAGAAGATACTCAACCTACTGTTCAAGAGACTTTTCTAGTCAAGTTGTATGAATATAAGAAAGAATGTTAAAATGATCAGAAAACCCTCACTTTTCTGTCAACAGATTGTCAGAGTCCAATACTATTTGATCAGGTTCTTTTTAGATATTCCACACCATGAGGGTTTATTGTTTAATACCAAGTTCACTTACTTGTAAATATTTGACATTACAAAGGATTTTGATTTATCAGAGAGATACATCAATATACTGAAATCACAATGCGAGTACACTTAGCAGAATATAGCAATTGCAATATACAGTTGGATCACAATACAAATGTGATTCCTGTTAATGGTCTCTATATACCCACTGTCATGACACTGGGTGACCCCAGCCACCAGGAAGAAATACATGGATTGAAGCCAGCTCAAGTCCCTTGCTCTCTTCAAAGTTCATTCTGTTGGTTGTTCGGTTTTTAACTGGGCTGGGCTGAGCCACATATACACTTCCCCCATGCTGTTCTGGCTAGTTCAAGAAGACATTTACAGCCTTTTAATTAACACTGAGAAAACCATTTACATAACTGGTAGATCCACTCAGCTGATATAGCTAGTTGATCCAGTTAACTGATACAGCCATTTATCTAAAACAAAGGTTACCCTCTGGTTCCCTCTGTGTTGAGCTAAGTCCAGCTTTCCCCTACAATAGCTCTGATCACTTATGTTGTTCTTGCTTGGGCTCAGTTTCATGAGCACCTCTCCTATGCCCATCTGCTCTGAGCCTTTTTCTATTGTAGGGGTTTATTGCTCAATCACAGACTTTTACCCTTAATCTTCTAGAGAAGCAAGCAGAATCTACCTGAGTTATCAATAATAACCTAGAACTTCAATTGCAAGAGTGAATGATATAAGACTGTCCATAATATGCAGAGGGGTGTAACCTCCACCCAAAAAAATCTAGAAATTAAGCAATAACTGGAGAAATAAAAACTTAAAAGCCAACAGCTAACTCATATTTCTAAGTAGACTCTGGATGTTCTTTTTATTCTTGCCTTCTTTACCCACTCTTATTTTATTATTGAGAATGCACTGAGATTTTCCTGTGTTTCAACAGAAGGCGACTTTGTTTTATTGTATTTGGTTAAAACAAAGAGGTTATTAACAGGACTATGGTCTGCTATAATTAACTGGTTAAACTATGCAGTTATATCACAAGATACTCTGCAACATCATTTCTATTTCTGCATTATGCCTAGAGTTACTCCAGAGTTACTTTTTTCTAAGATAAACAAAGCCTTTCTTTATGTCCTTACAAAGTCAAAGATTCAGAATTGGGGAAAAATTACTTATCAGCATAAAATTTCTTCTCAGCCACGAAGTTGCAAACATAAACAACTTGTGGAGAGGAGGATTATAGGACCAAATTTGCATCAATGTGACATCAAGTGACACCAATATAAATTAGAATAACTCCAAAGATCCTCTGTGAAGTTGTGCCAGATGTTCACCAGAGTATCTGTGATCAGAATCCACTCTTAAGACTTTAATAGTAACGTTAAGGGAATATTTCACTTACCATCAAACCTGCCATATAAAATGCATAGCCTTAGCTGCCTACAGCGGAAAAAACAGTTGCTCTTTGCAATGCTAGCACAATCCTCAAAAGCATTTAGAAATATACTACATAGACTGTCTTTTTTCATGCTTATTTTTGGTACTGCATGGCTATATTTCAGAGCTGTATTGATTTCCTTTCTGTCTATGGTTGATTAATATTACAGGAAGGCATCAAGTGTATTAGTATAGAACTGAATAGAAATATCAGTGCTTTTTCACAGAAACAAACAAACAAACAAGCAAGTCTTTTGTGATTTCATCTAGAAATATATATATGCAAAAATTATACCACTGAAATATCATAGCCACATAGTCTGGTTGGTAGAATCCTTCACACGTATCTCCACACCTGTTAAAGAACTTTCAGAAACTACCAATAAAACTGCAGCTTTCCAGTTAGAGAATTAATAGACTTATTTTTTCCAGAGATTTCATCCCCAGGTTAAGTGTTTTCACCTTATAAACTTGTAATATGGAATTTATATTCCTTAGTAGTTGGGTTTGGGTTGATGGGAATTCTGTGCTCATTATAATCTGAGAATATAAGAGTTAATGAAGAGAAGATTCCTCATGAGGAACATTTTTCAACTGCCCCTGTTCTTAAGGCGCAAAAATTCTTAGGACGTTAAACTTTCCCTTGCCACCAGTGCTTTATGGTGTTAGTAGCTCATTTTGAACCTTTTTCTCACCATTGCCTCAACCCCTACCAACAATATCAGTTCTGTTCTTCTTATAACATGTCAATAGTATGGCATGACAGATAATGCTGAAGCTACCAACCTGCTCAGAGTATCAGTAATGAGAAAAATCACATCCAATTAAGGTAACTGCAGCTCTCAGGCTCTAGGAAGAATACAGGATGACGTCTAAGAATAAGCAACCATTATTCTAACCCAATGACTATCATTCTGCCTGAATAGATTACATTTTATGAATAGCTGGTGTGTGAGTAAGAAATAGGAACGTTTAAATTATTTCTATCTACTGGAATTTGTGAAATGAGGGCTTGTGTGATGGACTACAAGTCATCTCATATCAAATGTACACATTTTAATATTGAAATAAATTTTATTTCTCTATGGAGTGGCTGTTTTGATTAGCTAAATGTTCATGTCTTGTGAGTTCTTGTGGGGAAAAAAAAAATCACCGTTTCAGGATCCTGATTATTAGTAGGAGATGTGGGGAAAATCCACCAATTCACGCAAAAAAAACCTTTTCAGTTACATAGTTAAATATTTTAAATGATGTGTTTTAGCTACACTGCAGTGGACAAAAAAAGTACTCTGAAAGAACAATCTGATGCTGAGGTCAGGAGAAGCAGGCTGCAAGGAATGGTGTCTGTTTTGCTTGCTGACTGGCTGTATGTTGCTACATAAAGAAGGCAGGGCTGGACAACAGGAAAGGAGGCTGCTTGTATTATTGGTGGCAGCTGCTGCCAGCCTTTTGGAAAGTTTTGATGGGAGAGGGTACAAGATTTTCTCTTCTTTAGAGGTGAAAAACATCCACAAGAAAGAAACTTTGCTAAAGCAGGATAGCACAGAGAGAAAGAAAGCAGGAAAAAGTTTGTAAGCAGGAACCTTACCACAGAGAAGAAAGACTGGGACTCTTGTAGTGTACACAGTGAGGTCTGAAAGGTGGCAGAAGAAAGGTTTCCTAGGGACTTCATTTGGGACTGTAAAGTTGACTGTAACCTAACAAACTGCTAAAAATTGATAGTTGAGATCCAAATTCAAAGGAGGCCATTCTGTTAGGATACATGGACAAGGGGGAATTCTGTTTATAAGCACTTTTAGTTTAATCTTTTTCATCCTATAGGTCATTTTCTCAGTTTTTGGTCAAATATAAACTTGCCACAGAGACTGAAAACTCTTTCAGGTTTTCCAGGTGTGTTCACTTTAAAGGAAAGGGGCAGATGGATCTGCTTCAAAACTCTGGCCAAGTCAGGATTCTGTTTTTAGGGATGGATGAACTTTTCAACCTGGGTGAACCAAGTGCACAGAGAAGAAAACTATGGTACAGCAGTGTGCAACCTGCTTCTAGTTTCCAAGATTACAGACTTTGACATTGCTTTCTCCAAGGTAGCTGCTGGAGCCTGGCAATGGGGAATGAGCTCCCGTATTCGCTGCTGAGAGCAAAGATGTGCAAAGTACCCACAGCCCACAGGCTGCTGAAAAGCTAGTTAGAATAATTAAGATAAACTCAAGTGTGCTCTACCTCAAAGCTCCATAGCAGCTTTAAGTTATAGGGACTTTGTCATTATCTTGCAGTACAATTTTACAGATTTGCAGTGTGGATTTTTGTCAGATTAAACCTTGTGATAACATTATCTCTGTTTTCTGTTTTGGCTTTCTTTTTTTGCTCAGTGGTAGGTGATACTGGAATTTCCTTGCTTCCTGCCAGGAAATATAATGACTACAGGAAGTGAAGAGTCTCTTAACGAGGTTTCAGAGAAAAGATAAACTAGCAAATGGAAGCATCTGTGTGTGACAGGGGAATCAGCGTTAGCTGTTTGTCATTATATCAGAATTTCTATTAAACAAGTAAAAACAAATAACCATACTTCTCTATGCTTACTCCCAAAATATATCTGCTGTACTCACTGTTTCACTGTGAATATTTTGATGATCATATAGATATATTCTGATAACCAAATCAACAATAAAAATACTGTGCCCCTGTTCTTGGGCATCGCTATTTCAGGACACATGATGTCTAAGATTGTGAACCTGAACACAGCTCCATGCACATAGCTTTCAGAGCAGAGCTTTCTCCCAGTGACTGGCACCATCTACATGGATATACTTTTAGACACTTTTTGCTCTCCCATGAACACGTTTGGATATGGGCTTGCCTTCTCTCATACTCCTCTGCTCAGCTCTTACAAAGAATGTGTGTGTTCAGGAATGGATTCAAGAGGAAATCATTCATCAGTCATATAGATCAGGTTTTGAGAGTAACTTGTTGGGCATGCAGTGCATGGGAATCGATAGGTCTTTGGAACCATTGCCTGTATTGACCATGCACAGATACTTTGTATAACACAAATATGGCTATTTGTATCTGCCCTATAAATAAATACAAAAGTGAATGCCAGATACACAACTATTACGTATCATTTTAACAGCAATGATCCTTGAATTTAATTAGATTTTTTACACATTCTTCACACATCTAATTTTCCATGCAACTTCATTCCACTGGCTGGAAAAAGAAGCCAGTTTATTGAAATTTCATAATAAATATATTTTGGCTTCACATAGTAACGATAAGTCATCCCTGGAAGTAAATTATCAGTGAATGCTCTTTTCAAATGTTTCATAGTGCCTGCATCTTACTAAGAAAAAATATTGTCTTAATATCATTGCAAATTACAACAGAAATATTATGCATACTAGAATTGTACTGAATGTTTTATTTAGGAAAACACTGATTCTAAAAACATATCATAATTTACAAATTTATACCAGAGTGTTCCATACATTCTTAAAAATTAAAGCTGTCTGGCCTGGCTATATTTGCTTATGAAAAATAGCTCAGCTTTAAATAAAGTCATAAAAATTGCATTCTTCTCATTTCTAGAGGTAATCAGCTACGACATTCAATGACATAAATCTTTGCTCTATTCATTTTCTTCTTCTTCTAGGAAAATAAAAATGAAATGTTTATAAAGGTGATGATCAGAGCAACTATCAAGGAACCTCCACCCTGTCTTTCGGCCATTTTAAAACTGAATACATGATTAAAGAGTTTGGAGACTCTTTATAAGATATTCTGAGAAATTTGTGAAAAAATATTTCACTCTGACTACCTTAATTTGCCAGTTGTTTTTTTGTTTGTTTTCAGCTGTATTGCATGGGCATCTGAAAAATATTATCTCAAGATTTCATAACTTTCATAAGGCCTTCGGGGCCCAATACCTACTCCAGCTATAGCCTTTTGCTCTCAGTGAAGAAGATTTAGCCCACTGACATTGATCTAATGATATACTTAAGCAAGAGAATGAAGACTATAATATTAGGTTGCTTACTTTGAGAAATGGTGAAGTTTGTATGCTTGTTATTGAAAAATAAAGAGCATATAATTTTTTGAAACACAGTATAATAATAACAAAACATGTCCTCCCTTCTAATGGAATGGTGATTAGTACTGTCAACATTTTGGAAATGACACTACTTTTTAGCTTGTATGTTGCAGAGAGAATAAAAAGAACAAATTCATATCTTTCTTGTACAAGGCAGATAGGGGGAAGGAAATCCACGTATACAGCTTTGTTTAGTTCAATTCAAAAAGACTCTGATGGTTTTTCATTGCAGAGGATGAATGGATTATTGATGGTTACTTTAACAAATAAGGTAATATTTTTTTCTCCACATTGTTGCTAGTAAGAATTTATTCCCAAAAATTTTTATGGAAGTTCTACAATAAAAAGTTAGCTATCATCACTAGATTATGCTGCTTTCTTTGGATCTAATGCTACACTCACAGTCTTCAATAACAACTTCAATAGCTTTGTAAAGATAGCAAACTGAAATGAAATACAATTTATGAGTTTTCTTCCATCAAAAAGGTACTTGACCTTGAAAACAGGTAAGGAAGCATAAATACTTAAAAATATTGACCCTGCTGAGTTATCATGGGAAAAAACAGTTAAGAATATGGTAAGTTTATTTTAAAGCTACTTAAAGTAGGCAGAAAAAATGCATCACGTAAAGAAAGAGATAAAAAATTCACAACTTCAATGAAATCTCCAGGGAGATGTCTGTTTGTGACATGCAGAAATCAAAAGATTCAAACTTGAATTCTTCTACATTGATATGGTATAATTCTTCACACAATTTCATTTATTATTTCCTGTGAATGTGGTAGAGGTAAGCCCTTTCAGTCTACCTGTTGGATGGAAGAGAAATTACTCTGAATTTGAATAATTACTTAGACTCCTATTCAGAAACACCATGCCACTCCCCATTTTTATTGTTATATACTGTGTCAAGAAGAGGACTAATAAAAATTGACATGCTTTAATGATTTACTGAATGATACGCATGTCATGTTTTACACATTGTGGCTCTGTCTGCTTAAAAGGAAGGATTCTAAAACACAGCAGTGGTAGATTTGTCTCTGTCCCTTCCGCATATACATGAAACAATTTGCTTATCATTAGTACAACTCATCTACCTTTAGCCATTTAAATCTTAGGCAGCTACTATTAAGAAATGCAACTACATTTCCTCAACAGTCAGAACAGACATAAACCTTATATCCTAGATACGTGTCTTACAATGAAAAGAATCCCCCAGAGAAGCTACCTTTATTATTGCCTAGATAGAAAAGCTAAATTGCATTTTAGATGCTTAATGTAAGGGGCAATGAATTCCCCCCATTTTGGGTTAAGTACTCAAGAGAGGCTGAAGATATGTTTCAAAAGACAGTTGAACTCTTCTGTCTGTGTTCCAGGCAAGTAATTTGTGAGATGGTTCCAGGTCAAAATTCTTATACATGCTTTATAATAGTCCTGGGCCTCAGCTAACATGCATATGTAGCATGAAAAAGAAAAACCACATAGTTGTACTTATGTATTTCATCAATGAGCTCTGCCAGTTTCTCAGACATAAGAAGTGGTCCATAAATCAGCTTTTCCTGTCATTTCTGGAATTTAATTTCACTCTGGATGAGAATTCTACATGCAACGCAAAGATTTATCATCATTCACAATTACAGAAAAAATATGAAAATGCTGTACTTTAACCTCCATAAGAGTTCCAATGAAGATCAAATATCCCAGACTTTTAAGAAACATGGGAAGACCCACCATATGTGATTCAACTACCAAGAATAAAATGGCATTACAATATTTTCAATGAACATTGAAATAAATATAACTCCTAGTGGAATAAAAGGAGGTAAAATCTTAGAGGCTATCGTCCTTTAGTAATCTACATGTGTAATCAACCTAAGCATATTATATTATTGTTGCACCTGACAGTCTGCCAAAAATCTTATTTGTAGCCTAGAAGAAATTCACAAAAGTCAGGGGAGTCCAAAAGCTATCACTACAAGTAAGACCTGGCCCAGAAAAAGTTTCACCAGATCTACCACACGTTCGTTCACCAACTACTGCACCTGCTCATGCTGGAGCACTTTCTTCCATGGACTGCTGATATGTCCATGTGGGAGACGAGGCAGCCAATATGGGACTCCATGATTGATTCATGTTTCCACATATAAAGCAATACAAAATGGACAGTTGGATTATAGCAAAGAAAAACTTGATGAAACTTCTACTCGGTTATCTGTGTCATAGACATTTCTGGCAAGAACACTTTCTAGCTATTGAAAGTGAAACAAAGAATTTTATGTAGGTGCAGCCCATGAGTAGCACCAAAAAAAAATGTGGGGGAAAAAAAAAAAGGAAAAGAAAATTTAATAATAATAATGATGATGATGATGATGATGATGATGATGATGATGATGATGATGATGATAATAATGTGATGCTTTTATTGAACTACTGACATTTGTAGTTCCTGCAGAACCACATCAAACTAGGCTTGTGTGCAGATAGTCTGAAGAAGCATTGCAACAAATGTGACTGTAGGTTTATCAACATCTGCTGATATCAAAAAGATTTTTCCCATGGGTGTTTAACACGCAGTCCAACATAGTAGAAAAGATGAAAAATGCTAAAAGTATTTATATAATATGGTGTTTTTCAAGTAAATAGAAGTGTGTGTTTAATAAGACAATCTGGCGTTTTTGACATTCTGACATACAAGTAAGAAATTTGCTGGCTTTTGCAAAGCTATTAAAATGAACCAGTATGATCCATATATTCTGCTTCTTTCACAAAAGCATATATCATGCACTGCATACCAAAGTCATGCTTTGACTTTCCCTACTAAACTGTGAGTCTTCTTGGCAAATTACAAGCATTATGTCATTAAGTTATTATAATCCAAAAAGCCTTCCCTGAAGTTGTGTGAAAAGATAAATCTCCCATCTATTATTTTTTTTCAATTATAGTAAAATTAGCTGTGCCCACATCTTTTAAGTTACAAGAGAATAAATCTATCCTCAGTGCTTCTGCAAATAAGCTGACACCATTTTTTTCATTTAAAGCAACATAGCAGTACAAGACTAAATTATGATAATGGCCATGTATGCAAACACTTTTGAAACAATATTTCACATCTGTCTCCTTAAATGTTAAAAAATACTGCTAAATCAAGTGGGTTTTGTACTATTGATGAACAAGTGAAAGTGGTCCTTTGGATCTGAAATTAGGATCTATTTGTTATTAAGAGGGTGAAAAAAAGGTGTTTGGAAAAAAATATAAATAAGCAGACCTATCTTGTCTGTCATTAATTGGAACAGTAATCATATGTCAATATGAGAGACAATACTTGTTTTATTAGGAAGAAAAAACTCATACAGCTTAAAAGGATAGTCTACAAGAATGTGAAACAATATATTATGAAGTATTGCCCAAGAAAAATAAATAGTTGCTTTCTGTGGAACCTCCTTATTATCTAAGTGTCAGATTGTCTGGGTTAAATTTACTCTGAAGAGCTGCAGACCCTGAGAAACTGGCAAACTAGAAAATTAAAAGAATGTAAAAGAAAACAAAAGGCAGCTTTCTAATTTATTTTTAAAGGTTTCTATAACAGTGAATCATTAAAATTTAAGACGGGCACCTCACTTGAACCCTCACTGGATCAATAAATAGCATAAGGTTTTCCATACAGAAGTAAGCCACACCCAGCATCTAAATATTGAGATCCTATGCATACTAATGGGAAACACCACAGTTTCAGCTTTATAAAAATGCAAGTATAACCACATACGCCCCAAAATAATCACCGTTTTCATTAGCAATTTCTTTAGACTTGCTAATAGATGCTGCTGTAATTAAAAAATTCTTTAAAGCTTTCATTTTGAGTGAGGTTCCTAATACAGATTTTCCAGCACACACTAGTATAAAATCTGCGATTCCTATATACTCGTGTCATTTTCGATGTTGTCTTTACATGTAGCCAGTCTCCTTGGCCTACTGCTTTTCTAATAGTATATAAGTTGTGGGTCTAAAAATTGTTCTGCTAGAAAGAAAGCAAAACTGAAAATTAAACAACTGTAAGACTGGAAGACATCAAAAGACATAGGAGCATATGGTGCAAATAAGATACTTAGTCCAGAATCATCCACAGAACACTTACCCTGATGACTACCATATATGTCACAATATATCACATAATGCCTTTAGTACAATGACCAAAAGCCAGAGTAAATGCAGTGTACTACAGGAAAAGAACAGGAGAAACACAAACATATCAGATAAAACAAAATAATTTTCCTTCCATAGATCATCAGGGTGGCTCTTTCCTGTATCATTAAAATATTCTGCTAGACAGTACCAACATTGTGCAATCCCCAAATATACTGTAACTAGGTATTGTCTACAAAGGAGATTCAAGGCTTCTGCAGCTTTTCTTGGTGATAGTTTCTTTTGTGAAGACATATAAAGAAGTAAAGGCTCTCTAATCACAATTAGTCACAAAAGAACTTCTCATTGCTTTGTGAGCCTATGAGTTTGCACAAGAAGGGAAAATGAAAGTGTACAATGGAAGAACTATTTGTCTGAGTGTATTAGAGCATGTGGATGTGGTGTTAAGTATTCCTTCAGCCCAAGTTTTTGAATCTGGAAGACTTAAATACTTAAAGCTCAGTAAGGTGATCTTTATCTTTGAACTAATAAATATGGGGAACTGGAAAAGTCCATTTTAGTATGATTTTAGTGCTCTCATCTCACCTTACATATACATCCACTATTTATTTTTCTTGTAATCAGCCCTCTGTTAAGAGCTATTCCCCAAAGTAACAGAATACAAGCAGTGTTTCTTTGTGAACACTGAAAAAGGAGATCCCTAGGAGTTTGAATTCTGTAGGTTCTGAGACTTTGACTCAGCTGAACTTATAATTTGTATTTGTTGTTATTCTTTAAATTTTATTCTCTGGCCTTGACCCACAACTTGCTTTAATGTTTGAATTATGTTTGAATTATTAGCAGGTATTCTTATTCAGTGCTCGTTTTGACTAATTCTCAGCAGGCAGCCTTAAATTTTAGCAAAGATTTATAACATCTCTGAGAATATTAAACAAGTCTATGCTACAGAAAGCAACAGATATTTAAAATGAAAGTCAAATTTCTGAATGTACATTTTCAGATTTTTTTCGCTAATTATGGGTAAATAAGTGTACTGACTTCAGCATTCAGGGAATGCCTGGGATTCATCTCTCCTAACTTTAGTGAACAGTGCAAAGACTCTCTTTCTGTTAATAAGACTGTCCCAGTTGATGGGTAATTTATGAACAAGGGTCTTATCTGTGGTGTTTTATGACATGTCTCTGACTCTGCAGCTTCTGTGTCATGTTTACATTGTCTTGAATTCCTCCCACTCACTCAACCAGGGCTGACATAAAATAAGGAACCCAGTTTATTTTCAATGGTTCTAAAAAGGGTTGCTGTTTCAGTAGGTTTGTACAGATCTACAGATAACCCATCGTGTTTGTTAACTATAAAGCTATTATAGACATTCTGGAGCAGAAAAGAGAAAAAGAGCTTAGTACTAAACAAGAAATTATTTAGAATAGCAAACTCTGTGACCTCTTTCTGGATGGAGGTGGGACAGTAACAGAAAACTTAAAGTTCCTTATTAAAGCACCTCAGAAATAGTTGAATCTTTTTGTTCATTCATAACAACTCATGTCAATTTTATCTACCTGTAAGCGCACACATTCTGAAGAAGGTTTAGAAGTTCATTGTAATAACAATAACATTAGTGCCACCACTCCTTTTGGTACCACTGACCACAGGAATTATTTTAAAAACACTAGCCTGGTGAACATCTGGAGTGAGAAAGTTAAGGGACTCCCTTCGGTTACTTTGATTTACATCCAAGCTGCTCATCTTAAATGTCATGTTTGAGTGCCAGAAGATTCAAATTGGAATGCTATAATCCATACTTCTTTTCTTACTCAGAAATCCATGCTACTTTTCTCTTACTCTACTATTTTTTCCAAATACTCTAAAAATCAAGAGCATTTGAGATCCAAAGTCAGTTTGGAGAAATTCATTGATCTAATAGAATTAAACTAATTTTCAAGAGGGCCCAAAGTTATGTTTACCATAACTGACAAGGACTCTGGAGAAAGTTTAGTCTGTGTTCTCCCAGACTGAGGGCTCTTCATCTGTCTTGGTTCCTAGCTGCCAGGCAGCATAAGGACAGAGTTTGTGGTAGAGCTGGAAAGACTGGAATTTGTACAGGCTTTGAGGAAATCATGTTTAACTTCTGTAAATCCATTCTTACAAAGAATTCAGCTGATATAAAAATTTCCAGTACATGGCCATCAACTCTACAGACAGCAACTGAGATTCCTCTTGGTTGAGAAGTGTCTGAATAGCAGCCATGCTTACCTCAGCATCAAAAGGAGCAACTGAGTGAAATGAAGCTGAGGAAGACAAGATACAAAAGAATACTTTCAAAGGCAGCTAAAAGTTCTCTCACACACATTCAGTGGATATACAAGGATTTGAACCCTTGGAAATCTACAGGAAAAGAGTCCTTTCCATATAAATGGAATATGGGGCATTTCAGTCACAATCAAGAGCAAATGAAAGAAGGAAGCTAGCCCCTTCGATGACCTATTCATGCTGCTCTGCAGAAAGTATGAGAGAGTAAGATGGCCTGCGGATGGTGATATTAATGTTGTATGATGGACATGTTTTGCACTACACAGTACAGGTTAGACTTTGATTCTTTTATGTACTGCTAAAAAATGTATATCTAGACAAATTCTTCATGCTACTAATCGCTTATAGTCTGAGCTGTGTAAAATTACTCCTTTTATTTTACCAGGGCTTTTTCTATCGTCTCTTAAAAATCCTCATCTCTCTTCCAGTGAAGCTGTGCTATCAACTGATATGTGCTAAAAGCAAGCACTTATTTTACAGAAAATAGGATAGATGGAAGCACTGAAATGTCATGGTGAGGAACACCATAAAGCAATCTACACATATAATAAAGTATAAATAAGATTAGATAATGCCATGGAGGAATGAAGAAAGCACCTTTTTACCATGGTTATTACAGGTGTTCAGAAGAAAACGCTGTCTCTTCTGAAAGTAAGAGGACTCCTTTTACAACAGCCAAATAACTGCATATTTGTTCTATATTTTCTAGAAATGTCATAACTGGGAACTTCCCGTAACTGAAGGCTAAAGATAGGTGAAGAGTGCACAATAGTCTAAAGTATTTAACTTTTGCAAGAAAAGGCAGTTTATTTAATACATAAATTGTAATTTACATAAAATTCATATACAAATCACTATTCCTTTTTTGCCTGCCAATTTCACACTAAGGATTTGTGCCAGAAAGTTAGGTCAAATTATTTAAGATCAGTTTTCATGTGCTGCCTGAAGGTCACAGCTCAAAAATACAGAATCATCTTTGTTACTTTTACATTAAAACAGATTTTTATGACAAATAAGGACTGTAGAACAGATAGTACATGTGTTTGTATTTTATATATTGCAGTAAATTTTATCAACTAATTACCATGCCTTGCCTCTTGAAACAGCTGAGGAAGCCATATTTCCTCACTCAAGAACAGATACACTATGTGCTATTCTCCCTTTTGTCATATGTAATAGGTGGGCAAGGGGGCTTAGAAAAGTAACGTGGGTATATGAATGCTTCATTGAAGGTAGGTTAGGTTAGAAACAATGATCAGTTCAATTATCTCTATGGTGGTGCTTTTTAACTATTCCAGTGGCACTACCTTATGGTGGATTGTTGTCTGGAATTTACAGATCAAAAAGCACAAGTCTTTCTTGCTAGAAATAACAATACCAAGTCCATCAGCTTGGCTGTAGTATCTGATCTGTCTCATTTCTGTGCTAAGACAGTTCTTTTAAGCCATTCAAGTTTTTGATCTGCACAGCTGCTGCTTCTCTTATTAGTATTCTACAAAGAAGCTCATTCTGGGATAGTTCACTCCAGGACTGCTCTCAGAGGCAATATGGATGAAACTGCATACTGCACACTCCTCCAACATTATTCCAGTTGACTTTATACTTTCACATGCCCTCATGCACAAATCAGGGCATGTAACACATACCTTTCATTTCACGCTACAGAAATACTTCTCTAGTAATCTGAAACACAGTCCATGATGTCATAGACAGACAAAAAAATCATCATCTTGTTATCAGCTGTAATCATTTGCGATCAATACTGTCTCTATGGGTAATTTCGAAAGACTAAACTTCCCAGCCTTTCATAATTCCTCCCTGCATTTTATTTGTCTTTCTCCTATCAGTATTCTTTAGTTGTAAAAAAAAAGATGTTTTCCCACTGCAAAACTTTCACTGCTATCTCTAGGTACTTGAGTCTTCTTTTGACTCTTTCTCCCACCAGTAACAAAAGGGATCTTTTCAGGCTTTGAATTCTGGACAGCACCCCCGTCATAAATGAGGTCTTAATTTGAAATTCACATTTAAAAGTAATCATTTTGCTTGCAAGTTAAGGTGACTGCAATTTTTAAAAAGAATACATTTTCTTTTGGTAGTAAATTTGTTTAGAAATACATTGTGCAGTGGTGTTAACTAGACATATATATTGCCCAATGTTAGATCAGTAACAAAAGATTTAAAAAAAAAAAAAAATCAAATATTCCTATCCATCCTACACAATTAATTGTGCATGGGGAAAAAAAAGAAAAAATAATCTATATATAGAGTCTGATTTATTTTTGCCCTTCTTTATACTGATATATTTTTAAAATATATTTTGTCAGCTCTAATTAATGCTGGTGACACATCACAGAGAAAGAATTCTGGCCTATGCTGGAACAAGTTTGTACGGTAGATACATAGAGAGATATATACTCAATTTTAAATCTTTAAGATTTCTACAACATATTTTACCACAGGTAGTAATCTTTCCCTAGTTCTCCGGAGTCCCAAGTAGACATTTGCTTAATGTCCTATCAAAAAAAGGCCTTGTTTTGGGCTTTAATTTCCAGTTGTAGCCAACATAGAAAATGTTCTTCTAATATCTCCAAAACCATAGTTGTGAATTTTTATACGATGTGCCAAATGCAAGGCAAAGAGTTCTAAACCTTCCACCAGTAAGGGAAATGACAACTTTACTCAAAAAGGGCCAGGCAGGCTTCTGTTGGTGAAAATCAATAGTTCCAATAAACCTATTTAGAGTGCATCACTGTCTGTATAAGTAGGTTGTTTTGCATGCAGTCTTCTTTCACAGATTTGTCTGTTCTATGAACCTATTTGTATTTTTGTCATCTATAACATCCTGTAGCAACAAGTTTCACAATGTAGCTGTTTTGTGTAAAAAATATTGCCTTTTGTTTTCTTCAAGATCTGCTCCTTAGGAGTTCATTTGATGCACTTATTCACATCTTCCAAACCATTAATGATTTTATTGACCTCTAACTTATTCCACAGTTACCTCTTTTTCTATTTATATAGACTCTATTTGCACAAAAACTACTCCATAAGTTTCATTATTCTTTTTACCATATTCTATTTGTTCTACATTCTACCTGAGACTAGAAGGAGAGACAGAACTGTAAAGTTTTACACATTGCCCTAAATAAGTTCTTTATTTTGTTGTTTATTCCTTTCCTAGTCATTCCAAATACTATGGTTACTTGGGTTTTTTGAGCACTTCCTAAGATGGATCTAATATTTTTATAGAACTGCCTACAATGAGACCAGAATCTACTTCCTGAAAGTTAGTAAATTACTTAGTTCTCTCATTGTTTATATACATGGAAGTCATTCTATCTGCTCATTATTTTACATTTATCACCACTGAATTTCATCTTTTACTGCTCATTCAGTATTGTAAACTTCTGCAACTTTTTACAGCTAGATTTTGTTTTTACTACCCTGAATAATTTAATACTACCAGAAAACTTTGTCACCTCACTACTCACCTCTTTTCTGGATAGCTTATGAATAACTTTAATATATGAGCAGGTGAGAAAATGCAATGTGCAATGAATTTGCAAAAACCTCTAGCTCTGGCTTCCCCTGTTTTTTTTTCCGCTTTTTCTGTGCGATGCAACCACTTCATCATCCAAGGACTATGTAGGATTTACAGAGACACAAAGGCTAATTTTTCATCATTTCAAGGTGCGAGGGCAGTACTAAAACCAGAATTAATATATACAAGAAGTCTTGCAACATTTCTGGTAGAAGTAGTTGCTCCTTAAAGCCAGGATCAACTGGGGACAGTAGCCCAGAAAAACTCTAGGTGAATGACTGTGCTTTCTTTTAATATCCAGACATGTTTTTACAGAATGAATTTTGTTTCTTTCTATGCCTTTTTTGTTCAAAAATAAAACCCAGAGAAATGTTAATGGAAAGACAGAGAGGACACTGTAAGGCAAACAGAAGAAGAATGTTTAGGAACTGCTGCCTAGTGTAGTCTCATTTCAGATACCTGTAAGTATCAACTACTGCTTTAAAGGGGAACCCTGTTACTAGAAAGCTGGGCAAAAGCAAATCTATATTCTCTCTGCTTTTAGGTACATTCACCTATAGTAAGTTAAGGTCTTGGTTTGTCGTTTTTTTTTTTTCTTTAGTCCTTTGCTTGGTTTGTTATTGTACAGCTTTTTAATTGAATGTAGTGTACGACTGGTTTTATTGCCTGTGTAGACTCATGCACCTCTTGAAGCAAAGCAATACAAATACACTAGGGAATAACATGTTTTATTTCTATTTTTGATGAAGAGAAGAAAATTGTCGTTTACTGTTCTTGTCTGATGTAGTGACAATTCAAGGTGGTATTAAACTACAGAGAATCTTTCAATCTAGAATTTTATATAGACTTTTATGTAGCTTATTACTGAATGGAACTTATGGAGAAGTTATTTTCAAATTCATCTATTTCTACCTCCAACTCAGTTAAAATCCTGTGTTGTAATTCCTTCTCAGATATTTTTCTCATCACATTACCAATCTTCACTTTATAGCTTGCACTTGATAATGAAACTATAAAAAGTTCCCTAACTAGAAGTAACAGTGTTCTACTAGAGCTCAGCCAAGTGAGAGGCAAAGGAGGAGTTACCTCCTTTTTAAAATTGGGTATTGGTCATGGTGAAAAGACAACTTATTAGGCAATTTATTCATTTATTTATAACAACAGTTATATAATGAGCAAGCAACTATTACTTAACTTGTTTTGGCTTTAGCTTAGCTTTGTATGACTGGTGTAATGTCTATTGTTAAAATAATTTTGATATATTGTTTTAAGTGACAGGTAGTAATATGCAGTAATTATAATTTGTAGACTGAACTATGTGTAACGCTAGACTGAAGATGTAGTATAGAGCTGTGCAGATGGGGAATGATAGCAGACATCTTGACAGTGTGGGCACAGGATGAAAGCAGAGGCTTCAAGCCATAAGGCTTTAGGCAGACCTTCAGTGAACAATTTCTGATCATTGGAGGAATGTAATTTTGGAAGCCTAATAAAAACTTTGTTTTAGGGAAAACAAAGAGAACAAGGAACAAGTATCCAACATATGTAAAATGCACCATACATAGAAAAAAAAATGGATGTGATATGGAAAACATAAAAATAGTAACAAGTGGATTCTGCTGAGGTGCATGATGGTGTGAAGAAGAATTCTGACTTGCATCAATGGATACAAATTTTCACTATGAACTCTTCAATTTTTTATTTTTGTTTTTAAGGAGAGGTTATTCAAAAACTATTAGGAATGAGTGAGGTAAAATTCATGCTTTGGAGAACAGATTAAGTAGTTGGTTTTCACAACAAAAGGATATTCCCATTGCAGCTCAGGAACAGGACCGAATGACAAGTCAGGGGGTGGGAGGAGAGCAGGGACTGATTCCTGTTTATAATGGTAGATTGTCATTCTTCCATTCAGTTGCTCTAAGAACTGGCTGCAGGAAATGGAGATCTGCTGAGGCCAAATTCCATCTCATGGTTATTTCTCAGTGTAAGCCAATGCTGTGCCTTAATTTTGAATGCAAACCAGAAGAAACAGATGTTTCTCCTACCTACTTCCAGTCAACAGCATCAAATGGCAGTTGGAAAAAAAAAAAAAGAAAAATTTGTCTCCTGGCTGACTGCACTCTTCTTTTTGGAGTGTTCTTACCATAGAGATATGTTACACGTTCTGCATCTTAGAATTTTTTTTGCTGTTTACATCTAGATTCCTTCTGTCTAGCTGATTTTACCAAGCAGATAATAGGGATTCAATGGGAGATGTCTCTTCTGGAGTCATGTTTTATTTTTACAACTGTTAACTGTTGGATGGGCGTTCACCATCTCCTAGAGGTCAAACATGTCATGGATTTTAAGTTGGGGAAGTCTTAAAGCATATATAGACCTTGGCAGCAGTCCAATTTGAGCAAATTGAAGATTTTAAGCTTAATATATTAATATCTCATTCTATTCTAATAAGAATGATATTTTAACTATGGTAAAAATCTGAATAATAGTGATTGCCAAAACACAGCATGACCATGATTTAAAGATACCACTAGTTATTTGTTTTAATTTTGAGAAAAATAAAGAAATTTTTATGATGCTTAAAAGATTTACTTCACCATGAAATAAAATAACTGTTGTACAGCTGATGGGGAAGAAAAGAAGAAAAAGAAGAATGTGTAAGAACCTTTACTTACTTGCCAGCGTCAACATCAGAGGGTAGTATTGTCATCCTGAGCTCTCTCATGGCAGCTGGTCACCAGAGGTGGTGGCAGGAACAACAGCAGGAGTGACACAAACTCCAAGATGTTCCTTGGTGCTCCAAATGCATTACAATATGGAGTCAGTAATCAAGTTTTAGTTTAACCATAATCCTCATCACTACTGTTTGTGTACTGCTTTTATATATTATTTAGTCTGTCCTCTTTAGTATTAAGAAAACACCTGAAGGACATCTGAAAAGGAGATATTAAATTAATCTCATTTATCAAAAGCACAATAAGCTGTTCTAGGCTTCACTGCTTGGAATTAAAGCCCTTCACCTGACTTCTGCAACACTCTATCTTCTGTGCACTCCTTCCAGGAGGAAGGAAAGAAATAAATTAGGTTTTTTTTGTTACCTGTTCAACCTATTAAAAGAAACATGAAGAAACTGTGAGTCACACTGTGACATGAATGGGGAAGAAATTGTCTGAAAAGAACTCACTTGTAATGAAATAAACTCACCTAAGATGAAATAAAAACCCTAATGTACTTCAGGGTATTTCTAAGGATTTATATTCTATTGATAGCAAAGAACAAATCAAGCTATGGAACAAAAAAGATTTGCATACAGAAACTGCTCAGAAAAGACAATTTACATTATACTTCCCGCCACCTTCTAATATCGCTCTATTAGTTCACAGTACAAACTTTTATGCCACTCTTAAGGCTTGTGAATGTCGCCTTCTCAGTGATGTATTCTCATCTGGAATAAAGACTTGGTGGTAGAGAACTGTCCAAACCTGGGAAGAGGTTACCAAGATTTGAATCAGATCTTCTCATTCTAACAAAATGCTAGAGTTTTTTAATCTTTGCAATGTGCCAGTGGACAGAAAATTTTGAAGTCTGTGTTACTTGGGTGAACAGGAATGACTGTAGGAATGACAGAAAATCCACAGAGGACTTAAATTGCTAAATTGTGCCCCCAGTGAATTTCTGCCATCAGAGTAACAAGGATGGAGGAAAAGGTTGCTTAAAAAGAACTCACTTATAATGAAATGGCACTTAAATAAAAGTCTTAATTTTTTCACTGTTTTTCTAAAGTTTTCTATTATTCTGATTACAATGAATAGTTCACCTACAGTGTGGTCTTATCACAGTTAGAAGCTGATATCTAATATTAAAATTTAATGGACTGTTCTTGTACATACAGAAGACATGTATGAGATACAAAAGTTATATTAAACCAAAGAGGAGAAAATGAATTTGTTATATCAAAAGGTACTGCAAGAAAGGCATAGAAATTAAAACAGATATAAAAGCACCATATACACTAAAGAAAACTGTTTCTTAGTAATTTCAGTGTAGTATCAGTAACGACAACAATTATTTCACCTTCAGTTTTGAAAGGGAAATTAAAAATCCATTTTAAAAAATCAAGTTTTTTTATTTTCCTTTTCAAAAAAATTCCTTGTTGCCATACATGATTGAAATACATATTTTATTAAAGTCTTTAAAATGAACACATTTGATATGTAAAATATTCAGAGAATTGTGTATTCCAAAAACATAATACCTAATGCTAGAGTAATTTGCTAATATTTAGGAAGAAAAGGTTGCAGCTGGGGAAAATTGCAACTCAGAACTGGTTTTGGTGTTGGATCTCTTTTCTTTCTTGTTTCTTTTGCTCAAAGGCTCTATACACAGCCTTAAAGCCATTAAAAAGGGGGTACAAGATTGCAACGTTATGACACTCTGGGAATTACAGGCCCCTTAGTTTGTGCAGCCTACAGGTTTTGACTCCTATACAAGTAGGTGTTTCACCAGTCTATGCCCTGAAAAAGATGCAGAAGATGAAAAACAAAGATGTGGAGCCTGGAAACAAAAGGTCTGAGCTTCTTGTAACCAGCTAACATACACGGTGTTATTTCGCCCTGACCTGAGCATGATAGCATAAGGCTGGGGCAGATAATAAGGGAGTATATCCAGGGGGTGTAATGCCCTTCTGCTGCAACAATCCAAGCCCATAACATACTTCCATCTGCCCTTTTGGATCAACATTAACAGTGGGGATAACATTAGTAGAGGTAACAAGATTTCAGAGTAAAGTATTCCAGCAAATAAACCTGCAGGATATATCATAGTAGTTAAGAGTAAACTTTCCCAAAGGCTAGGAGAATGCACAAATCAATGGGATGCAAAAATTATTTTACTATTTGATTTTAAAATTCTCTGTCCGGCCAGTGCTTCTGATACTTAAGTCCTCACAGACATTGTTAGGATTCTCCCTTTCACATGTAAATCCTCTCTAACCCTCTAAATCCCTTACAGTGTCCTAAAAATTTAGAAAACAAACACAGTGGTTTCTTATTATCTATATCAGTCTCACACAGCACAGTACAGTTCCCATCAACATTCATGCAATCAATGTGGATATAACCAACCAAGGCAGTGCTGCTTGCCTTTATCATGGTTGAAATTGAGGTAATTGTTTTTCTTGCTCCCCTCTGATGAATTTGACACAAAGGCAACGATTCTAAAATATATCCCACTTCAGAAATATTATGCCAGCATGTGTGAAGAGCTATTTTCTCAGGAGGAATGGATATAGAATCATAGAATCATAGAATCACTAAGGTTGGAAAAGACCTCTAAGATCATCAAGTCCAACTGTCAACCCAACACGACCATGCCCACTAAACCATGTCCCTAAGCGCCTCATCTACACGTCTTTTAAATACCTCCAGGGATGGTGACTCCACCACTTCCCTGGGCAGCCTGTTCCAAGGCCTGACCACTCTTTCAGTAAAGAATTTTTTCCTAATGTCCAGTCTAAACCTCCTTTGGCACAACTTGAGGCCGTTTCCTCTCATTCTATCGCTAGTTACCTGGCAGAAGAGACCAATCCCCACCTCGCTACCACCTCCTTTCGGGTAGTTGTAGAGCGCGATGAGGTCTCCCCTCAGCCTCCTCTTCTCCAGACTAATCAACCCCAGTTCCCTCAGCTGCTCCTCATAAGACTTGTGCTCCAGACCCTTCACCAGCTTCGTTGCCCTTCTCTGGACATGCCCCAGCACCTCAATTATGCTCTTTAATACTTAGTCCTCTTGTCTCAGATCTCTATTTGTGATTGGTTTGAAGACTCTGATTAGTTTAAATACTTTAGAGAAAGTCTGTCATGATCTAATTTGTCCCATGTCCTTGATTCGGGTGGGATAGAGTTAATTTTCTTCCTAGTAGCTGGTATAGTGCTGTGGTTTGGATTTAGGATGACAATAATGTTGATAACACACTGATGTTTTAGTTGTTGCTGAGCAGTGCTTACACTACGTCAAGGACTTTTCAGCTTCTCAGACCGCCCTGCCAGTGAGGAGGCTGGAGATGCACAAGAAGCTGGGAGGGGACACAACTAGGACAGATCACCCAAATTGGCCAAAGGGATGTTTCATACCGTATGACATCATGCTGAACAAAAAAATCCTGGGGGGAGTTGGCCAGGGGGGTGCGGCTGCTACTTGGGAACTGGCTGGGCATCCGTCAGTAGGTGGTGAGCCATTGCATTTTGCATCACTTGTTTTGTATATTCTTTAGCATTATTATTATTTTCCTTTCCTTTTCTGTCTTACTAAATTGTCTTTATCTTAACCCACAAGTTTTACCTTTTTTCCAACTCTCTCCCCCACCCCACTGTGGGGGGAGTAAGTGAATGGCTGTGTGGCGTTTATCTGCATGCCAGCTTAAACCACAACATCCCACTAGTCACTTGGCCTAACACCTTCACAAGCACTCAGTCTCTTCATATTTGTAAAAATCTGGTTGACTTCAGATGCCTGCTTGCTTTTGAGAATTACAGCCTTCTTCATTAGGCTAAAAATAAAATGACCATAAAGCATATTCATTTATCTTTTTGGTTTTAGAGACACATGTGTATATACTCAAATAATAGAAGAGTTTTCACTGTCTAACCCAACATAAAAGACAACAAAAGCAAAAATTGGAATGGGATAAAACTGTAAAGAGGCTTAAGTATCAGATTTTTGAAACTTGTGTGGAATTTAAAATGTTGTTACACAACACTTTAAATCGTACCTTTATTATCTGAAGATGGAAAAGTGCAGCATCTTTGGAAGAAAGTTTGCAATGGAGAAGGTATTCTATGAAATTCAGTGAAATACAACAAAATTGCTATATTAACTTTAATAAAGCTCTCACTAGGCTCAAAAGTTTTGGAGATTTAGAAAGCAGATAATGTTTCCAATTGCATTTTTAAAAAATTTTATTTTTGCAGGCTCTTGCAGGTTTATTAATGAACACTTAGATTCACATACACATTCACATAATGTGAGGGTCCTATTAAACCAGCCTGAAAGCAAAAGATATTCAAATCCTAATCCCCAAGTATTCCATCAAATAATTCCCAAATCTGGTTTGCCAAAGTTTACAAACCACAGTACTTGTAAATACGAATAACCAGGCAATGGCTAGATATCATATTCCAACTTTTGCAAATCCTCAACATTTCTACTATTTTGTCATGAATCTGCAAATTCACATCAGACATGTATTTGTGGTTTATTATGCACTCCTCATTATTCTGCAGTTTAAAATGACCCAGAGCTCAGGGAAGGAAAAACCCCATGTAATTCGGTGGCCAGCTCAGCTCTGATGACAAGCAATAGATTGAACATAACTGAAGCCAAAATCTCAAAATGATGCACCTCCTGCATCATGGCATTCCAATTGTGATTCATGTGGAACACTAATAATTAATTCCAAGGGTCTCTGAGGCCAGTGAGCACATGGAATACGGACTCATCTTGGGTCTACTTAGGGAATTGTGGTAAGAAGAGAACTGCTGCTGTGTCAAAAAAAAGAGATAAAATGAAATGGCAGAACTCATCCTCTACCCTTCCTAAACACCATGAGGTAATATAACAGGAAAGCTCACTTTTCCACTAAAAAGAAAGGTGGAGGTGAGAGAAAAATAGACAAATGAGAGTGAATGAGAGATGCTGTTGTGTTTTCAGCAGGAAATGGATGTTGCTTAAGAAGGGATGGAAAGGGGAGATAACAGTGCAATGAAAATGTTATCATAGAGCTGGAAATTAGTTGCTTCATCCAGGAGTGAAAAAGAAAAACAACCCATAGGTGCCTGATAGAGAAGCTGGTATTCTGCATTTGTGTTCTGACAGAAAGTACTGTAGCGTGATTTGAGCTGGGGTTACAGAGAACAGCAGCAACAGTGTTGGACAACCACCTTTGTACCTGAAGAAAGCTAACACTAGTTATGATCAGAGCTCATCCAAATATGATTTTTTTTTTTTAAATGGATATATTTTAGAACTTCATTGTAAAATTAGGGGAAGGCATGATAAGATTAGGAAAACTCATTTCTTCTACTTCCTTTTTCCAATTTCTACTTTTTCACCATTATTTTCTTAAAATGATAAGAAAAAGACAAAGGAGAGCTATAAAGGGTAAAGGTGATTAGAAAAGAAAAAGGAGTATTTCTAAAGAGAAATACATCTCCCAAACTCAGAAAAATATGCAAAAAATGAAAATCTAGTACTTTCAAGAGCAACGGATGGAATAGTACTTAAAAATGCTCATATTTCCCTCCTTTCTTCAAACAGCAATATTTAATCTGACTGAAAAGTCTGTTTAGACTTATAACATTTTCTCATACTCTTGCCTCCCTTCATGCTTATCTTGAGCTGACCTGACACCCACTTTTTGGTGAAGAAATTGTCCATTAAAATGGCAAATACAGTCTCACCCTATCTCCCATTTGTGACATTGCACATGCTAAAGGATGTGCCTGGCATCTTCCTCTCAGGACGTGACATTCAGGTGTTCAGAGTAGGCGCCACAGTTTTGTCACACATCTGTTACTGCATGGCTCTTCAGGGCAGCTGTGTGGGAACAACTCTGTCTGCCACAGGCTGTGCTAGCTCTCATAAGAGAGAGCAGTCATACCAACATGAAGCTGCGAGGATGAAGGAAATAGAACAAGAACTGTCAGCAAAATTCAGGGCTCAATAAAAATAAAAATACAAGTCTCTTAGCAAGGCATTTTCCCATTCTTTATGTACAAAAAAAATGTGATCTATTTATTTCATATAACAGTTTGTTGAACCTTTTAAAGAAATTTGGTAAAATATATTCTAGAGATGGAAATTTTAGTCAACTCTGGGCTAGTCTTCATTTCCAATACTGTGATTTATACTGTTCTGCTGTTTTTGAACATTTCAAAAGCAGAATTTGGAAATTTGTCAGGTTTCATTTAGTAATCATTCTATACTTTTGAGTACTGATGAATGCCTGTTTATCATCCGGTTGTGAGGTAACATGACTGTACACTTTCATTCTTACAGCTGTTTTACTACTACAAGTATCTCTCTAAAAGTGTCACAAGAAAAATATATAGGGAATAAACTATTTTATGGGATTTTTACAGTGGATATTCACTCATATAGTTTGCAGAATGTGCCTGTAGAAAAAAAAAAAAGAAAGTAATTCCCAAGTTCTGCTTTACAAATGATACAGAAAAAAACCCGTGTGATTGAAATCCTTTTCGAAAGCATCTTATTGTATTGTTCAAATTCAAACCTTCTGGGAGCTGGGGCAATAGAACATGTGTGGGTGGTTTGCATGTCTTCTGAATGGCACAAATGAATATGTTGACAGAAGCACTAATTAATGCTCAGAAACATTTCAAACTAAATAACTAGATGCACAGACAATCTGTAATGCTTTTTCTTGTGAAATGAATTGCATTATGGGAAGAAAAGATAAAGTGGGTAGTATTTCAGTCTTCAAGAAATTATATGGGTAGTTCTGTGAACTGAGAAGTATGAAATCACTTTCCAATCTCACTTTGTCTTAAAATGAATAATATAGTAAATGTTGGGATATTTTCCTGATGCCTTTTTCATATTCAATTTTCAGAAAATGTGAATTGAAAAATTTCCCTATTATACCTACTGCTTGTCAAAGAAACTGAAGATGTCAGAAGTATGGAGCTGGCAGAGTTTGTGGGAGGAAAAAGACATTACATTCTTAAGCATCTCAACAGTCTGCAGTTCTAGACAGAAAGAAGCAGCCCTCATTCAATAAAAACATATCCTGAAATATATTGTTCTCAAGATTTATGCAGTTTGTCATAATCCTTTCATTTCCTTTGGGACTTCTTTGTTTTCCACGAAAACTTTGTCTGAAGCAGGTCACTATAAACCAACCCAATCAGGTGCATAGAAGATCCAACATGATCATGATATTTGAGTATCTCCTGTCTCTCATATATAAACTCTCACTTATAAGATCTAGTCCTTCTTAGCATAAGAAAGTTTCTTTCTCCACAGTTTGAACATTGCAGATCTGGCTTTTCTTCATTCTGATTTATGATTAAAATTCCTCAAAGCCTGCTGTTTTGCTAACAGGAAAGGAGCTTGTCAATGTGAAAGGAAAGAGAAGACAACAAGACTGCAGCATGAAGAATTCTTTTGCAAGTGGTTGGGTTAAAAGAGCTGTGAACTGAACTGGAAAAGAAAAACAGTGATAATTATGGTGCTAGAGTTGAGGTTTTCTGAATGTGACATTATTATGGTTTGCCAGGAGCGGAATAGAACACAAGAGTCATAGGGGACTGTCCCAGAAGATGTATCAGCTATGACAAGTTACCTTAAAGAGAAAAGGCTGTCTTCTTAGTATGAATCAGACTCAGAAAAATAAAGGCATTTAGGACCACTTAACTCATAAGCATTTAAACTATCTTTTTCCTTTGTCTATTTGAATACATAGTGCTAAGCAAAAAAGAAACTCATTTATGACACAGCTCATATAAAGTCTGTGGATCTTTGTCTCCATCAATAGGCATGTTTAATGGTAAGTTTGGTCGTTTTAACAAAACTTTAAATTGCAGGCTGTAAATTGTAAATATACTGAGTTTATGTCAAGAAATATCTCTGGCTTCTATTAATGTCATAAAAATCCCTTATTTGTCAAAGGCTTGCCAGTTCATATGCATAATTCTTCCAAACCACATGAAGAATGTTTCCTCATGTCTCCCCAGTCTGAAGTGCAGTTAATTAGTTCGAAGGCACCTAACTCTCTCTCTATGCCAGATACATCTGGCTCCTTCAGCTACTTCCAGGGCTTTTTTATAAACTAGAATTAGATTTAAGCTATTGCTTGAGAAATATTTCTTTCATGTCTTGTCCAGAAGCTCTGAAAAGGAAATATTCAATCTTACACTTGTGACATAGTTAAGGTAGGATGTCTTGCAGTTTTTTCATGTTTGGAAAAAGCATCATGCAGTGTAGATTTCAAATATATCACTGAGTTTGAAAACATGCCACAACTATGACATGGAAAAAATTTGCTGGGTCAAATTTTTGGGTCCAATATTTCACAGTCTTCCAGGGTATGAGAAAGTATCAGTCTTCTTCAGTCCTTCTCACTGCTTCTAGCAGAGCTCCCACTCTTTCTTAAGTAGGATTCTGAGTTACAAAGCATTAGTCTAGCTTATGCAATTTTTCAAAACTACTTCCTGACCCTAAATTGAATATCTTTTATTTGGACAAGTGACATTTAGAGAAAGAGACAGAGAAAAAAAAGAATATTATTTGATACTTGGAATAAAAAATACTGTAAAGAAAATATATCTTTTAGCAATTTTGGAATGAATTGAGACTTGTATGAATTAAACATTAAAAGCTCTTTAATAAACATATTTATATCCATAATTTGTTGCATAGAGCTACATTTTTTATTTGTTGCATGGAGCTACAGAAATGTAAAATAATTCTAGGCATTTCAAAATCACAGTCATACTCCCAACATTACAAGATCTGATACCATTCGTAAAATAACTTTAAATGTTGGAGGTTCCTTTAACTTGATTTTTGAGATTTTTGAACTTATCTGTGTTATCACAAATGTCCAGAAAGTTACTTGATCAGAATCCCCAAAATTATTTTCTATCAATCATCTGACTCCAGGAGTTGATATTACAAGAATGCTGTATCACAATTATTTACAGGATTGTTTTTAAGAGGTGTTCCTGTTTTACTTTAGAAAATGTAAGGATATGGAAATTCAGATTAACTACCTGCTAATAGTAATTGATTCATAATAGCTAGTTTTCAACATGGACTATGTCACACATTGAAAATGTGTGTATCAAATATGAATGACACTCTTTATCTTTATTAATTTCTAGATATCTTTCTAAACTAAGATTAATTTGATTAGTCCTAGTCTATCTTCAGGCAACAGCAAAGTTTCTATTCACAGTAGGACCATACTCACTGTTTTTACAATGACAGACAAGTCAATTATATTCCATTTTCTAAAATTTCACTTAAAAAAATTACCTTTTTTCTTCTTATCTTCAGTACATATACCTGTTCACACACAACTATAGAAGTGTTCTCCAGCACAACCTTAATATGCAGCACAGAAATGATTCTATAAAAGGTAATTAGATAAAGAAAAATATGGTCTCAGCTGGAAATAACAAGAGTGGACTCTGGGATTTGATAGTAGGGATCAACATTGGTAGTTAATTTTAAGATAACACTGTGACTTATGGCACTACAAGTTCATAACAATAAACAGAGAAACTAAAAGTCTCAGGAGAAGGATTATTTTAAGACTTAATTATAGGAATTAGACCAAAGAATCAGCAGATTTTTTTTTTTCAGGTCATATTTGATGAATTTTGATGGCATGATTTTCCAAATGTAACAGCATCCTTAGCCAGCTGATACACATTTAAACAACAATTTTGGTATCAATACTATGTCCTCTTAATTTCTTGCCTATGGCTGCATTCCTAATCAATTGTACTTTAAAGAAAATCAACCACCTTCAACTGAACTAGTATGCATATACACCCATTTATTTAAGTAGTTAGAAAAAACAGTGGAAGCTGGATACTTCTCTTTAACCTCAGGCTACCTGCAAACAACAGAATAATAGCAAGCAAATAGGTCCAATCACACAGTCATGGTTTTCCAGCATAAGAGAGAGTCAATGCTACTAGGTATGTTATATGGTGTACTTAGGAAGCTCTAATTAAAATAGATCCCAGGTCATTGTCCTAATTCTACATTTAATGTGATTTGGTAGGAAAATGTGGTTTCTTTATGTGTTCTGTAAGATTCATAACAATTGGCATGGGAGTTTCCAGACTGAGGTAGCTATTAAAGTCACCAAGCTCCCTCCATAAAGAAGTGAATTTACTGTGTACTTACTGTACAATTTCATCGCTTTCAAGTAAACAAACACACACAAAAGACTTGGGCTACAAGACACAAGATGATGCCGAAGAAGGTATTGCCTTTCTTCTCAGTCTTTCAGCAGATGTGGGAGTGTTAGCATTTTTGCTCCTGAAGTAATGAACATCAGTCTGTGAGGATTCTTCTCCACTGAAACTGAATAGTAAATGCAGTGTGGACCTGAAGTATCAGAGTAGTTCTAAACAACTTTCTAGCCAGTGACTGAGTACAATGTCTACTGAGACCCACCCAGCCCCTCCTCAGGAGGCTGTGCTGCCCCAAAACAGGTTTTGCAGCCAATTCCAAAGGGCGTCGTGTATGGTCTTCAGACTTATATGATCTTAACTTCACCAACTAGAAAAAACCTGCTGTTCTCTGCCTGTGTCACAGTCTCACAAATGCTTTCTGTCATCTGACCTACAAGTGTAGTTCTTAATTGCACAGTCTTCCAGAGCAGAGAATAAAGTATGACCATTCAAAAAAACAGTCTGCATAGAGCACGTCTTCTTCCAGTATTGGTGTTGGTTGTGGGCAGCAGGGGAAGGATAAGATGACAGGAACAAACAGGCACTGCTATGAGTAGACTTCTTGCTCATGAAGCCAGCAAAGCAGAAGCAAAATTACTCAGTTTCTCTATCTGTAAAATAGTGATTCTGTTTCTCCTTACTGTGTAAGGTGCTTTGTGATCTACCAGTTATGTGCTAAATATCCTTTCCAAAATGTGTTAGGAGGATTAAGGATGCATCTCTGCAAGCTAGAATAGTATGAATCTGTTTTAAAGCCATAGAATGTACTAGTATAAAGGGCAAACCTCACTCAAAGAAATA
>VZTQ01003167.1:40208-56664 GCA_013400755.1 Pelecanoides urinatrix
ATAATAATAATAATAATAATAATAATAATAATAATAATAATAATAATAATAATAAATAATAATAATAATAATAATAGTAGTAGTAAAGTAATCTCCACATAGAAATTTTTATTACTTAATCATTCTAGATAAATACACTGCATATGTGATTTCATTTACATTTTGTATGAACGGCCTGTTTGCAGACAGGAACAGCTACATCATAACTATCACTATCCTATAGCATACTGGTGCTTTAGTTCCTAACATTAAAAGCAATTCTAAATGGTTCCGTTTGTAAAACGTTATCTTCATCAATGTAACAGTGCCCTCTATGTTCCAGAGATTGCACTGAGGGTACTATCATTCTTTGTATACTTAATAAAACTTCCTTTTTTATTTCAGTTCCTTTTTAAGAAAGGGTGAATTTACCGTAGCAACTTCTATTTTACTGTTAAGTTCCACCAAAAAAAAAAAAAAAGACAAGTTTTTATAAGCGATGAATGAAATGGAATTTTAAATATGAAGCTGTTAATCTCATTGTAAATACCCAGTCACATATCATTTTCTGACATTAAAAAAAGGAAAAACATAAATGTTTTTTTGTGGGAAAATGGTTGTACAAACATTTTTCAAACCCTACAATTAACATTTGAAAGGTCTCAGAAGTAATAATATATTTGTTTTCAGCAGAAGATCATAACCAGTGAGTTATGGGTTTATTGCAGATAAGAAAACCTTCAAGGGGCTTCATGGTGAAAGGGAAACACATATGTATTATGAGGCACTGAGGTGTATATATCCTCATGTCCACTGAATCTTTATCATACAGAGCTGACCAGATTTCCTTAATATATTTGTAAGATAAAAATGGGAAAGTTTTCTTCATATTGTGTACAAAATTCTCACGATTAAATTGTAACACAAAGGAACTCTGTCTGATTCTTCCCTAATGTTAAGAAGACCTCTTGAGGACATAAATTCTTTATTGAGAGTTTTTCTAAAAAAGAAAGGAAGGAAAAAATATAAAAGGAAAAAGTCATTCATGAGAGCTACTGCACTTCCATTGTACTCAGTGGGACCAAGATAGTAAGTATAAGTCATAAGAAGTTATTTTGGGACCAGCTTATTCAGTCAAGAGGGAAGAATAATTGTAATGATGACATTAAACACACAGAGAGGATAGCCTGAGTTCAGGTGGAAAGTATGCTAAAAATAAAGATTACTTTAAACTTTTGCACCTTACTTTGAAACATTTCAGTTCTACGCTCTCTCTCCATTAGCTCTCAGTCTCTACACACCTTGATAGAAAAGAATGGGAGAACAACAGGGTATTAACCCCAATTTCTTTTTGCTCAACTTCTGCTACTATTTAGTACTCAGAATGCTTCTGAACTTCTAGGACAATATCTCTTGTTTGGGGGTGAGCTGAAATGAGCCCACAGTAAACTGAGCTGTTTTAAATATTCCATGACAACTTTTTCCTGGAGCTTGTGAAGAGAAAGAGGAGAGGGATGGAAAGGTTAATATATTTTATTTCAGGTGAAATTTTGCTATAAAGAAAATCACTTTGCTGAAAATCAAGGCTTTTTGAATTAATAAATGTCTTACTGTTTTCCAGAAGGAAGGTTCCTGAAATAATTTATGGCAAAAAAACAGCCAAAGCAAAAGGCAGCTACTAGATACATTATAACAGAAACTCATTGCAACTGCCTCTATTTCTCTCTTGGAAATGGCAATGTTCAACGAATTCTGTGAACCCTTAGAAATAACACAGTTCCAGTATTGAGGGACCTTCTCATTGCCCAAAGAAATTCCATTGTTTGCTTATTTTTTGTACTGTATATGCTTACAGAAATGCAAGATGTTGTAGAAGAACAGCCTCTTATGCATGTCTGGTATAGCTAAAAGTGTACCTTCCCCAGGAACCTCAGGGTGTTTTTTATAATAGTTGAGGCAAAGAAGGTTTGATATAACATACCTGTGGCCTTTCATTAAGAGAATAATGGTGCTTTGTGTAGCAGTGCACATACACAGACAACTGCATGCTTTTCTTAATTATCTCTTTATTCTTTCCCTACTCCCGGATGACAGGAGGCTTGCCAATGTGATGCCCATCTATAAGAAGGGCCAGAAGGAGGATCCGGGGAACTACAGGCCGGTCAGCCTAACCTCGGTGCCAGGGAAGATTATGGAGCAGTTCATCTTGAGGGTGCTCATGAGCCACGTCCAGGAAAACAAGGGAATCAGGCCCAGACAGCACAGGTTCATGAAAGGCAGGTCCTGCTTGACCAACCTGATCTCCTTCTATGACCAGGTGACCCGCCTCGTGGATGAGGGAAAGGCTGTGGACGTGGTGTACCTGGACTTCAGTAAAGTCTTTGACACAGTCTCCCACGGCATTCTCCTAGAGAAACTGGTGGCTCATGGTCTAGACAGTTACACTCTTCGCTGGGTAAAAAACTGGCTGGACCGCCGAGCCCAGAGAGTTGTGATCAATGGAGCTAAATCCAGTTGGTGGCCGGTCATGAGCGGTGTTCCCCAGGGCTCAGTTTTGGGGCCAGTGTTGTTCAATATCTGTATCAATGATCTGGATGAGGGGATCGAGTGCTCCCTCAGTAAGTTTGCAGACAACACCAAGCTGGGCGGGAGTGTTGATCTGCTGGAGGGTAGGAAGACNTGTTGGGTTGACAGTTGGACTTGATGATCTTAGAGGTCTTTTCCAACCTTAGTGATTCTATGATTCTATGATTCTATTCTTTCCCTACTCTCAGACCTGGGAATCCTTGAATTTTTTGGCTATCTTCTTCTCCGTATTAGCACCAAGTGGTTTTTGGCACTATTTCCATTTCCCATTTGTTCTGAAGCCAAGAATATCTTCCTTCTTCCTCTTCCTTTCTATCTGTCTACACATAAGAGAAAGACTTGTGTCAGGCAACAAGGGAAAATTAAATATGAGCCTCTATCTTTCAAATTTTTAAATTATGCTCACACCATGTAGAAGAGAACTCCTGCACCTCAACTTTTTATGGAGAGAGATGCTGTGATATGGAAGCATTTTTCAAGGAGGTGAAGTTACAACAACAGTTAAACAAAACAAACAAAAAAATTATTTTCCAGCTTTCAGAAATGACTGAAAACTGGAAAGGTCAGGGGTCAGGGCACACCACTGTAATTCAGGAAATATACAAGGCACTGGAATGAAATTCATCATCCTAATGAGAAAGGCTGTAATAAGTGCAAGAAATGTAGAACAAATCCTTCCTTGTGATGGTGATTGCAATGACTGAGAAATGCAATGAAGTTTGCTCACTGCTGTAATAGCTTGAAATTTCATGAATTTACTATCCTACTCTTTTCCTCCATTATCTTAATCCCACTGTTTTATTTGTCTAAAATAAAGCTTTTGGGGAGCAGGGAGTTCATAAAAGCAGGATTTGTGATGCATCAGTCTGCACTTTTTTTGGCAGAGGACAGACCTAAAGTATATAAACCATACTTCCTTTGCTAGTGATTGATTTGAAAATATTTGAAAATACTTGAAAATATTTGAAAATAAATTGATTTGAAAATAGGAAGTGCAAATGAAGATTGGAAAATGTTCTCTCATTAGTATGAAAACCAGTAAATAAATATAATTTTAAGAAAACAATTAAGTACACTATACATAAAAATGGCAGTGACAAATTATCCAACCTATAGGTAATTATACACAATTATCTATTTTAGAGCTCAGCAAACGTTAAGAGGGACTATATCCTGACACTCTCTAATGCCCCAGAACCCCCACAAAGTCTACTCAGCCTTTTTTACCTACCCTATGAGAAAGGAGCTCAGAGAAAGAAGCTCAGCTAAGGCAGTAACATAGTCCTCTAGGAGAACCTGCTATCTTAGCTGGCTATGCAAGAGAATGACTGATAAGAAACTTCTATAACCTTCTGATATATGGTAATTGGTGAGTGTTTTCTGCATTATAGGAATAAAGAAGAGAGGTCTCTAGCTGCTATGACCATGAGAGAAGAAAACCTTCTAAAAGCAAGATGGAGTGGGAGAGAAACTAGGAAAAGGTCAATCAATAACAGTAGCAGTATCATTACAACACTGTACAAACTGATCATGTATCCACATGTGAAATAATTCTGGTTCCTTGTGATATGGAAGCATTTTTCAAGGAGGTAAAGTTAAAACAAGAGTTAAACAAAAAAAAAAAAAGAACAGAATTGGACTAGAAAAGATACAGAAAGAATAAGACAAGGACAGCTTCTATAAAAGGAACAGACTGCAGCCTCGAAACGAGACAGCACAAACAAATACGATGAAGGTCTCAAAAAAACATGAATGGCAATGATTGTTCACTCCCTCTGCAAACTAGGGCCATAAAATGAAACCAGTATGGCACATGTATATAAGACAAATTTAATGATTCTGTATATTACACAAACTATAAATCCCCAAGTGAAAATACTTCAATTTACTACAAGTACACAGTACTTCAAAAGGTGATTGGACAAAACTACAATCCCCTGCTCAGGCATCAACTGAAGTAGAGACTCATTAGAGGCTGTAAAATGCACCAGCAAATGTTACTCTGTCCTATTGTTGGACAGTCTCTGTGAATCATGCAACACCACTGTCATATGGAGTGATAACTAGTTGGACTATGCTGTTACCTAACATGACTATTTTTGCATTGGTGAGAGGTGTTTCTAAAACTCAATGACCTGAATATTCCTCCCTGTAATGCTTGAACTGGTCTGAGCCTAAAAATATCATCCATCTTCTAACTGTATGATTTTTTTTTTCCTTTTGATATCAACAGGACACTGACATTTTTTCCCAGAAGTTAAAATTATCCCAGATACCCTTTTCAAAATATCTTGCAAACGTTGTTTGCTTAGTGTCACCAGTTTTTGAAAACAGAACTGTGCAGCTAGTATATTCCTAAAAGAATTTTGAAATTATTACTTCTCTGTTTAGGTTTAAGAACAGATTTTTAATTTTCTGTTCAGTCCCCTTTTTCCTTAGTGTTTCTTTTACTCTTGAAGACGAAGGATGATGCATTTCTGAGAGGTTATATTGGTAAGTAATCTTTCTTATGCTATACACTACCACTTGAAGTTAATCTAAAGAACTTGAAGATGGGGTGGGATCCTGTCTTCAATGCATCCTTGTTGCTGAGAGACAGAGGAGGTCTCTGGTACATTGATCATGATACATTGTCTTCCTCAATCAAAAATAGAGGAGATGTAATTTCAAGACTGATAAGAATTGCAAGGTGGTTTCAAAAATCACTGGTAATAATTTATTGGAACAGATAAAAGGAATATTACATCAGAATGCAGAGACAATTCCAGATATTCAAGATGTTGGGACAATTTTTACGTAGAAAATCTTCTTAACAGTTGTTTTCATCTCTTGAAGGGAAAAGCAGGAAAGCCTGAATGTAAATTGCCCTCTATGTTGCTAGTGTCAACATTGTTTGGCTGAAAACAAGTTATTATAGAGTTGTAATGATAGATTACCTTCTAGTGCAGAAGGACACTACATAAGCATGATTTCTGATGTCTCCTTAATGAAGAGACCAGTCTTGGCAGGCTAGAGCAATCTTGAAGTTGAAAGAACTTTTAAGAAGATTTCCAGGCCATTAATTTTAACTGTTTAATAAATCTAGGTAGTAGGCACAGTACAGTATCATAAAGTATAATATGTTGAATGGATCAAGAACTGGTTAAGTGACGTCTTAAAAATAAGCCATCAGTGGTTAATCATCACTATACAGAAGAGTGGGGTTCCAGAGGGAACAGAACGCTGTCCAGTGAGACATAATAAGGAAATAATTATCTAATCACCAGCAATAAAACCTGTGGAAGGCATAAAATTTATCACAATGGTAAATAATAATGAGAATGTAGATGCCATAAAGTAATCTGGATAGCTTGATAAACCAGTCATATCCAAATGAAGTATTTCTAATGCAGCCAGATAGAAAACTACTAATTTAATAATGGAGTTTGCAGCTGCAGAATAAGATTTTTTTTTTTCCTGAAAAGAAGAGATTTAAAAGATCTAAGAGTCATAGTGGCAAGATAACCAGCTTTCAGAACAATGCTGTAGTAAATAAGAAGTAATCTGCTTCTTGGAGAAGGAAGAGAAAAGTTAATTAGAGCTCATAGTTGATTTTACCATTGCTGGAAGAGTTTTCAGGATAGTCCTTATAATTCTGGTCTCCAGATATTTTAAAAGAAGGAAAAAAGTTAGGAAAAGTTCATGAAAAAAAGATTAGCAAAAATGATGGAAGCGTTGGAGAAAGTACCTTAAAGTGAAATACAGAACATATCAAAAAGAAGATTGTAAGGTGATTTGATTTCAGTGTGTAAGTATCTTCACAGAAAAAAAAAATACATTAAGTACTACATTGCTCTTTTATGTAGTGGAAGACATCATAACAAGAACAAGTAGTTGGAAATTGAAACTAGATATTCATGTTGGAAATAAGTTGTGCATTTTCATCAATTATGGAAGAAAATCTATCAATGCCAGTGACAGTTTTCACATCTCTTGATAGCTTCAAATCAGGACTGGAAGATTTTCTAAAAGCCTATTACATCCTGATATGGTGAAAAAGAAGAAGAAGAAAAAAGTTTTTCTCCTTAATTTAAACTGCCCAGGTGAAATTTAAGGACAAGAAACATTCAAGGATTCAAATAAAATGGTCTCTTGTAAAAATCTCATGTGATTAATACTCTTATAAAATTACATCTTATATTCAAATTGATAAATCCCACTTGTTATCACAACATAGACTGAAGGCGCCGCATTACAAACTTGTTCACCAAATGATCAGTTCATGGTGCTTCTGCAATGTCCTCAGGATGTTATAGCACTCTCAAGAGAAATGCTACACTCCATCAAAGAAAATAAAAGCATTTTCTTTTTCTTCTTAATTTGATGGCTGGATTTTAAGTAATGCCTTTCCCTTCCTCCTACTCATCATCACCTCCAGTTCTCCATCATACCCCCTCTCTGACCCTTGATTTCTGATTGCTTCTGATCTTAAAATTCCTTTGTCTCTGCCTTTTTCTATTGGCAGCATTGCAAAGAATTTTCAGTCTCAATTGTTTCCTGGAATACTAACTTTTTCCCTTGCGAAAAGTAAGTTATTGACACTTTGTAGTCTGTGCAGTTCTCAAAGATTTAAATTTATTTATATTTTATTTAGGAAGGAAGTGACAAAAAATCTCTTAAACCATTAAAATAGAACTAGCTTTTTCAATGTTTATCATGAACTTGGAAAATATCTGAATTTTATTTTATGAATACCATATCTGATTCTATCTGCCTCTCATGTTGCTGTCCATCTGCTTGCATATCATGTATTCTAAAGGAGCATGAAAGCACAGTTAGAAACTGAAGAAGAAAAGTAATGATCCAGTCAGAAGTATCCCCAAAAGTGACATTGCCAGATGTACAGCTGTGAAGAACATCTCAGGAGATTTGATAATTCATCAATAAAAAATGTTTTGCACTGGAAAACGTTTCATCAAGGCTATTTCTCCAGGGGTATTTGCTATTTTTGCTACTGGTGACTCTGGACTCCCTTCACGCCCCCCTCCCCCCAAAAGAAAATTTTAAAAAATCTTGGGTTGATCCTAACCTAAGAAACTCCTTTTTCTATCATAGAAAGCCTATCAATGGGAGCCTGCCCAGTTCTGCTCTATGATCCAGCCTTGGAGACAAGCTGTTTAGTCAGGACTGAAAAGATGGACATCAAAAGTCAGTGATCTGTTTGAAGAATGGTCATATCGAGTGCTGTGGGGTAAGACAGGCTATCTCGGATGAATCAGAAGAAGCTGGCAGGAACATGCTTTGAACTGATGAATGGAAAAATAAATAATGCCTTATTTTGAAGCAGTGGGTTTAAAGCCATTTTGATAAGACAATTTCACAGTTTTTCAGAGAGAGATCCCAGGCTAGATTTGATGACATAGTAACATCTGTTATCCTGGAATCTGTAACACAGGACTCAGCTTGCTGTTAGGCAGGCTATAAACCCATTTCTGGAAGGTGATAGCATGATACCTAATGTCTGTATGAGGGTTGATAAGACCTTGAGCAAGAACTGTAATTCAATCAGTCTGGTATGCGTAATATTGCCTGTATTCCTCTTTCATAACAAGTTTAGAAGGCAACTTTCCTGGAAATGTTCTGGAATATTTTTTTATTTTTTTATGTTTCTCGTTTCCACTTCTTCCTCCTTACTTAGCTATCCTCATGTTCAGGAAGTCTTTCTGTGGACTGACCTAACCCTCATTTTCTTAAATTTAAACACTATTTTATTGTTCTGTCATCAGGACATGCTATACTTCCTTTTCATAGCAGCACTTTACATGACTAAAAGTTGTTATCTTATCCTTGATTAGTCTTCTCTAAATAAGTCATTCCAGTCCTCTGAATCTTTCTTTAATATCTTTTTCCAATCTCAGTGCTTGCATTAGTTTGTCTAGTTGATCAAAACTTTTCTTAAGGTATGATGCCCAAAAGTGTTCCTTGAAGTATGGTGCAGTTCTGCATAACCGTGCCAGAACAGGACAAAGATAGCTTCCTGCATTTTCAAGATGACACTTCTATTTATTCCAGTAGAACTGACATTTGTCTTTTTTGCAACCTATTATTACTTATGTTCATAAATCTCATGGTAATCTTTGTTTTACATAAGTGAAAAAAAACCCAAGAGGACTTTTTGGAGGTCACTTAATAGAGAAGAGTCTTGAGTCCTATTCTGGTGTTATAGCCAGTTATTCATGCAGGTTTGGAATACACTTAGTTTCATTTGCTTTTCAGAATATGTTTGCCCCATTGACACGTGCACTTACAGTCTGTTTCTCCACAGCAGATCTGACTGCTGCAGACGTGCTGCTTGGCAGACACTGCATCCTGCCCTCTCCCATGGCGTTGTGCATTGCTATGGGTCACTCCTAGGGAGCCGTGATAAATCACTCAGATATTTCTCCAAATATCAGATTACAAAGAATAAACATTAAGAAGTTTTAATCTAGCAAAAGGACCCCCCTGAGATATACACAAAGAAATAATTTCAATCTGGAGACAGCATAAATTATTTCAGTGTGTCCATAGCTATACACAAAAATTTTCAGCAGCTTATGTCATTCCTATAGGTCTAATGCTGCAGGCTGATGTGATTTTTGCTGTGGTCTGGAATGTGACCTCTACTCTGCTTTTTTGTAATTTGCTTTAAGATCATTTATATGTGGAAATAGAAGAGATGGAAGTTTGGGGTGTTGGGAAAAATATATTTAACGTTTGTGAAGTGCCATCCACTATAATCCTATGATTTTTTGTCTATACCTTTCTTCAGAGCAAATCTCTGCCATTCTAGCCTAACAGTGGGAAACAAAAGAGCTGAAAAGCCTGAGAGTGTTTGCTAGACAGTTGCAAGATCTTATATATTTAAATGTCACTTATTAAACTATAGTGGATGATTTTTTCCTATTGCAGATGGTACAGTAAATGGAGACAGAGAAGAGAGCAGGAAGCTATGAAAAAAATTCGTCAATTTATTTCTTCGCCTTATCCACTGGAACTGGGGAGGAGGTTTTTTTTCTTTGTTTCTTTACACTAATTAATTATTTGTATGAATATTTGAGAAATGATTCACCAGTTTTCATGGAAGTTTGAGTAAAAAAAGTTTAGCTATTTCTAAGATAGAGTTCCAGGGAACAATTGCAGTTGAAATTCTACATTAGAATAGATTTTAGCACAGTGATTAGGCTGCTATTCTGGGTTTTAAGAGAGGATGTCAGTTGCCTAAAACTAAACGTCAAGGGGCAGTTCAGATGCCCCAGGTTACCCACCATGTTTATATGTGTCTATAGCAGCACAGGAAAGCAGTTGAGGTAGAAGCCAAACAATGAATGAAACCAAAATGGATGTGCAGGAAAGAAACATGAGCAAAAAACCTCGTGAAGTCCTGACCTAATTCAGCTTTAGCTTGGCAGGATACCCTTTTTACTACACTTTAGAACAGTTGGTCTCCTACTTGCGAAATCGTGAAGATCTCCAGCAAGAAAGATTTCCATTTCAGAATAGTCAGGTAAAGGGATATACATGCAGAATAAACATCTCCAACTTCAAATTGAGCAGGGAAGGAACTTGAAACTCTTTTTCTTGTGGCCCAAATAATTATGCTGATGATGGCTGTCCTCCAGCATCCTGCAGTTTCTCTCTTTATTTTATCCACTATAATTTAAATTTCAAAAGGTTTTGATTTAATCCTAATGTCAAACAGGAACAGTTTTTGAATACTCAGAAATTGTTTTGCAGTGGAAAAACTGTTTAGCAATCTACTCAAAATCAAAAAGGCTTTTGCTACGTGGCAAGTACAAATGAAAAAACATGAATATTTAGAGATACGTACAATATACATTTAAAAAATATTAACTATGTTAAATCAACTACAGGTTTACTTTATAGGCCTTTGTAGTGTCAAGGCTATCATTAGGTAACACTGTGATAATGTATAAGGAAGAAACCACACTGAACCATAATTATTAACACCTATGGTGATGGTATGATAGTATCTTGGAAACCTTGCTGCACTCAAGGTTTCTGCAAAAATTGAGTCCCTGCTCAAGAGCTCATAATCTGAATAGATCAAAGCGGCAGTGGAAAAGTAGCTTTGTAGATGGGACAGAGCTCTGTGCTGTTGTTGAAAAAAACATCAGCATATATTGTTCATTTTTTAATCCTGCATTTGCAGAATCACATTGCACTGACAGTTTCTAAGGTGACATCATGAGCATAGTTTCAACATTGTGGAAAGCATGTCCCTGTGTTTAAATGCTTCCTCTGGTTGACTAGTATGATATTTCACATGTCTTAATACTTTACAGTAGTATCCAGCATGATGAAACCTACTTCAGCAGTGACCTTATTTCAGTCTAATTGTATATATGTTGACTTGCATTATTTTTATGCCTGACTTCATATTACTGTTTACTGCTGTGTTTCTAACATCTCATCTCTTTGTTTTATCTCTGTTTCAGCTGTGTTCAATATTCCTTTCCATGTAATATCAGACTGATTATCACTGAATTCCATGAATATGCTCTTTGTTCTTTTAGGTCATTAAAGATTGGAAGAAGAGACAACACAGAGATCTCATTTCTTCCAGTAAAAGCCTTCCAGCAAATTCACGTTTTGCCATTGCTCATTAGCCTCTGTTTATATTTCTTCAGTCAGTATGCAATTTAAATGAAAGTACCTAAATACTGTTATCTGAGAAAATAATGTTATGTATTTTGCAACATTTACTCACTACCAGGCATGTCTGTCTAGATAGTATTCTTTATACTGAAGATAATTGTAGTCAAATAATTTGGAGTGAATCTAGGATTACTATTTCATGACAATGCTACTCAAGTATAATAATTATTGTATTTTATCCACACAAGATATAATAGTAGCAAAATGTAAGCATACCATGTGTGTGTGCTAATTTTAGATATTGCTCTGTAAATCTACCCAGCTTCATAAAGATATAATAGAATTACAACATATTTATTGACATAGCTGCTAAAGCATTATTATTGCCACAAAAGGAAACATTTTCAGCTTGCATGCTCTTAATCTGCTGGTGCATTTTCCAATTTGTGCAGGCAATTTTCCACCCTTATGCATTTATTTGCAATGTAGTAGTCTAAAGACACAAATCACTACACATATACACAAAGGCATGTAGACATACACACAAAGTTGTAGAAACATTTATGTATATATAGATATATATGTGTATATGTGTGTATAAATTTAGATTTAATGTATCTGCTTTTATATGGATATTTGTGTTATATTTAAAATACAAACTATATTTGAACATTTATTTAAATATTTTGCTAATTTGTACATCTGTATGAAGGCTGTGAGTTACGTTGCTATTTTCGCAAGTATTGTACTCACTTCCAAGCAAAAGCTTCAGTAATTTCTAGTACGGCTACTCAAAATCCCATTTGTTACCTTTCTTGCATTCATGATACACAATTATGAATACAGACACTAATTGCATCACATTTCCTGAGCTCTTAGTACTGTTTCAGAACAATTTTATTATACCTTTAGGAAGCTGATGTAATAAAATTACCAACTGAAAAGTCACTCTTAATTTAAGGTCTTTTAAGGATAGTTTCAATAATCTGAGAAAAAAAAAAAAGGTGATCAACTTTATTATCAATTACAGAGTTTATCTTAGTGGAAGGAAAATGAAATGGTTTATTTCTAGCTAAAAAGAAAAGAAAAACTTGTGCCACAGGGCTGGGCTTGCTTCAAATTGTTCAACATGGAACTACAGTGAGGTTAAAAGATGAGGAGAGTTCCCAGCAGAGCAAAGGCATCCTCATTTTTCATTGTCATATCCCATTAGAGCTAAATGACATGAATTCAAGAGTAATGTGGATTTCTTTGGGCAGGTATGCAGTCTATACAAAGGCATTCAGTAGTATTCTTTAGAGATCAACTTAGCAGTGCCAGAGAGTTTCAGGTACTGAAAATTCCAGCTTACATATACTAAACACACACACAGAGGCACCCAAAACTACTAGTCCTACTATTTGGACAAGTATGTACAGAAATACATAGAACAGAAGGAACAGGGAAGGAACATAAGGAACAGTTGTATATGCAGATGGAAACAGAATTTGATAGACAACTGGAGGAAGACACAGACTGAGTTACTAGTTTCAATCTCCGCATTAATAGACGTGGAGAATTTTCTTTGCAATGACTCCTTATATTATTTATAGGATGAAATTCGCAACAATGCTAAAACACATAATAACATTAAATATCATTAAAGTAGCTTCTAGAGCGACTATTACTGCAAAACCATGCCAAATTATTGAATAATAGCATTTTCATACATGAAACACACAAAATATCACAAATTAAATTATTAACTTACATGGTTTTGAATCATACTAGTGTCCTGGTTTTGGCTAGGGTACAGTTAATTTTCTTCCTAGGAGCTGGTATAGTGCTGAGTTTTGGATTTAGGATGACAATAATGTTGATAACACACTGATGGTTTAGTTGTTGCTGAGCAGTGCTTACACTACGTCAAGGACTTTTCAGCTTCTCAGACTGCCCTGCCAGTGAGGAGGCTGGAGATGCACAAGAAGCTGGGAGGGGACACAACCAGGACAGATGACCCAAATTGGCCAAAGGGATGTTTCATACCATATGACATCATGCTGAACAAAAAAATCCTGGGGGGAGTTGGCCAGGGGGGCACAGCTGCTGCTCAGGAACTAATTAGGCATCTGTCAGCAGGTGGTGAGCAATTGCATTGTGCATCACTTGTTTTGTATATGCTTTTATTGTTATTATTATTTTCCCTTCCTTTTCTGTCCTATTAAATTGTCTTTATCTCAACCCATAAGTTTTACATTGTTTCCAATTCCCTCTCCCATCCCGCTGTTGTAGGGGAGTGAGCGGACAGCTGTGTGGTGTTTAGCTGCCTGCCAAAAAAAAAAAAAAAAAAAAAGAAAAAAAAAAGTCTAGTCAGCAGCAGAATATGCAATAAGTTGAGTTTGTAGTATTCATCCTAAAACTCCCTATCAGCCCTTTGACTCATATGAGTGTAATGCTATCTTTTTTGAGCAGACTTCTATGACCACATATAGTATGACCTTAGGATCCAAATGTTAACTAACATGGCAAAGAGAAGAAGAAAGTAATAGGGCAAATCAAAGTGGTGTGCAATAATGGGTTCTCTCACTTGCACTGCATGGTGAATTTCTGCTGTTTGTCAGTTGTTAATACTGTGAGTTAAAAGAGCTGAGGAAGTGAAGAAACAGCACTGAAATTGAAGTGGTGATGTGAAAGAAAAGATCTCTTTCAGGCAGGATCAACACAGTAGAGGTCAATTGTAGGAAAGGGAGGTTATTAACATCTCAGTTTACTATCTGAGGAACAAGTCTGTCTGTAATGTTTTAAAGCTTATATATTTACTTTTAAGATACCTATTACAAGTTTCAATACCTTGCAAAAATCAAGCCAATTAATCAGAGGAAATGTAGAGAAAAAGAATGAAAATTAACAAATAATTAGTAGTGATGATGTCTAATCACAGATGATTCTTAAATCATTACTGTGAGATTTAGGTATGAAGGTTACTAGATACATACAAAGTGCTTTATAAATTTGCAGTGTGTTTTTGATTCCTAGCTGCTTACCATCCTTGAATAATATACACTCGTACCAAAGATCAGAGCTCATCTGCATGTTAATAACTTACTAGTAGTGATTTACCAGTCTGTTTATATAGCACCTCATCCAGGTGTCATTAAAATAAGGATGAAAACTTAATTACTTTAATGGGACTTGGATGATCTCCCAGGTGATAAGGAGCAGTGTCACCTTTTTGAAGTCTTCAGGTATATTTGCCTGAGCAGCAGAGATGTCTGAGAAACTTTCTGCCAGCAAAAGTGACAATTTCACTGTTCATTCCCCTGCTCTTGTTTGCATTGTTTCCTCCCTTGTGTTATATGGTTTGGAGGATACCTTGCTGAGCCAATTCTATTTATCAGCTTGGCAAAAAGCTGATAAGCTACAGTTGGTCTACAGTTTTGTTAGCATTTTTGCTGAGCTACTGAAATAAAGTAACTCACAAAAACCTCAGTTAAACGTCAAGGTGAGCTGAGCAAGGACTGTGCAGACAAGACTGAGGAAAAGAAAAACAAGATGGAGGAGAACTCCCTCTTTTTGAATTTGCGATCTGCCAAGTTAGTTCACTCCAGCTAGTGAAAGTACTTCTGTAGGCACACTTTCCTGTTACTAATGCTTTGATCCAGGATCTGGATGAGGTTCTCTTCTTCCATCTCTCCATCCCATCAACATTATGGATTCAGAGACATTACCCCATGCTGTGAATTAGATCCTGGAAGAAAAAAATTGTGGTTCAGCAAAGCTTCAATCTGGTATGAATTCTTCAGCAGGGTGGAATAGTACCACATTAGTGAAGTGCTCATTTGGTACAAACTAACTTTTCCAGTTCAGGTTCACTAAACAAAAATCAGTGGGAAAGCTTGGTACAACGAGACATCGTGCCCATTCTCCTGCAGCCAGCAGTAAACCAATGTATAAACATAAACTCAGGAAAAATGCCTTGTGGCTGTTATTTAAACAGTAATGCAACCAAGAATCTATCTAAGCCTCCCAGGTAATCTGAGAGTGTATAAACCTAACATGAACAATAGAATAACCATGGATAAAGCATTTCTCTCTAAATTGGTGAATGTGGCTATCTGGTTCAGTACACAGCAGCACAAAGAGCTGATTTAGCGAAGAGAAAGTACAATATTGGGGAAGGAGGTAAAGCAAAGGGTGAACAGAAAGGGAAAAGAAATACAGTGTTTGCAATGTGATGATGTACCTTTATGCTTTGGACATACATCCTTTTCTAGATCTCAGTTACCTTATGGGCATCTCCAGCTGCTTATCACTGCCTCTGTCCATTCTGACTCCCAGGCAGAATTTACCATCACTCTGATATGCTGGCTCTGCTGCTGCCAAGACAGCTTCAAAGTGTTCTGTCTTAGGAAAAATCTTGTATTTAAACCTGTTAACTCAACTTATATCACTTTGACTGCAATCTTGATGTGAGCAACTCTGGTGAAAAATTTAAGGGAGTTTTAAGGAAGAGATTACCTCACTAGTGAGGAGAGCTGGCAATGAGCAGCTGGGAAAGTAACTCTTCCACCTGTTTGCAAAGCACACTTCTGCCTGAACACTTCCAGGTTAACATAGCAGCATCATTGACTACTGCTTTACAAGAGCAGCTCTGTAATTATGTTTTGGTATGTGTGTAAAGGTAAGAAATTCCTTTCTCTCTGACAATCCTGAATGATTTCATTTGGATTGATTATTGGCAAACAGAGTACTGAAGACAGCTTTTGTATCCATGAAAGTTCAGTGAAAGGCATTGCCAAATTTGTTACCAAACTTACAAGTAATTGAAATATATACCAGTTCACTTCATCAGCCCAGCAGAACAGAAATAGAGAGGCGATCTTTACCCAGAATAAGAAAGGCTTGATTAACATATCAGTAAGAGGTCTGGTTTTCTATGTTGGAAGGCTGAAAGTCTATGCTTCTGTGTTGGAACAGTTCAGGTTTTCATCTATGGCTGAGAAGATGTTGTTTTGTCCATACTCCAAACAGAATAATACAATCAGACAAGTAAGGAAGAGTTAGTAACTTATCATTCTTCCTTATCAAATCTTACAGCTGAAAGGGACCTGAGGAGTTTATTTAGTCCAGAGACACTTACCTGTACCTAGATCTTTCACATTTGTCTAATTTGTTCTTCTAGATTTCATTTGATGGGAATTCCCCCAAATCTCCACAGAGTCTTCTCCAGTTTGATAATACCTTATTGTTAGGAATAAGGGGGGGGGGGGGGGGG
>VZTQ01003167.1:62397-79659 GCA_013400755.1 Pelecanoides urinatrix
GGCTGTGTGGTATTTGTCTGCCTGCCAGGTTAAACCACAACAGTAATGAAATGATGCTCAGAAAAAAAGTTGAGGTATACTTGCTGCAATTGCTTGACAGAAGATTACATTAAATTTTAGGAATATATATACTTAAGTATATACGTGTGCATGCGTTTATGTATTCACCCACACATATACCTCCAAGAGACAGACTAGCAGTGAAAAATCATCTGCTATGTGCAAAAAGGTTGAAGCAGATGACCCAAGAGGTCTTTTCTAGTCATATCAGATGGGTGATTCTATGATTAGGAATAAAAATATAAATAAAAAATTAACACGGTATGAGTTGTTTATGCAAAATCCAGGCTTAGAACTCATTACCATATTTGCAGTGCTTATTTGACTACAATAAATTGCATTTTTAAAAATAGTTCATATATATTCCAACAAAAAATGGCACAGAAAAAACCCAGGTTGTCAACATCAAGTAAGAGAAACCTGTCCAAAACAACAAAAAAAAATGATTGCAAGGGAGAAAAAAGTCTCTTTTCCCTGAAGATTTGTCAGAGTAACCAAGAAAAATTAAATGTGTAACTGAAACTGAGAGAAGGGAGGATGATTTCACAAAAAGATGAGTTATGTGGGTGTGACAGGGAAATATATTCATAAATTGCTTATTTAACTTAGCATTAAGAACAATATAGGAAGATTAAATAACCTTTTTCTTTTAATTTAATGTATAAGCTTTTTAAACTTATAACCTTGATGAAAGACATATATGCACACACATCTGTTATTATTTTTACACTATTCTTATTATTACCTATATTTTACCCAGTAAAGACTGGGTATTTTATACTTTGCATATATTGCAGGGATCAGCAAAGACTGATAGAAGAAGCTGCATAACATTGATACACAGCCCATGTATGTGACAAAGCCAGTCTCCAGACATCTTCCTTTCTCTAAGATATTTTAGTGTGGAGTTCAGGTTTCAAAACAGTTTGATGATCCCAGCAAATCCAAGCCCTTCCTATATGTGTGAACTTTCTACCTGCCGAAAGAAGAATGCAGTAATACAGAATGATTTAATACCTTGCGCAAATAACATTGTTCTTATCTGCTTATTATATCACATTGGAAAAACTAAAATAAAATTAATGAGGGTTTGGGTTTTTTCCTCTTTTTTTTTTTTCCTCTTTTTTTTTTTTCTCCTCTTTTTAAGTCTGATTGTAAGTGCCTGCTTCTCCAGAGCTCTCTGGAGTTCTAACTCTCATGAGTTCCAACTTACATCTGGATATTACACTTCCCACTTGTTGTTTAAATAGAGAAATTTACTGAACCCCAGCAGCTGAAATTTTTACCCCTGACATCTTTACAGAATGAGAGAAACCTACAGTAAAAAAATGGAGTGGAAAGAAAAATAAGAAGATAAAACTCTATAATTACTTTTATCAGGAAATCAAAACATCTCTTTTCCTTTTTTTCCTTTGTTCTTTTACCTTAAACAACATCATCCACAATTGTTTAGCTACAAGGCTTACTTCAAAGATTAGTAACTTATGACTGCAGTTCTAAAGAGACCTAACCATGTAATTTCCTTGCTTTAAATATAAAGGCTACATTGGCAAACCATGAATGCATTTTATTAAGCCTTACTAAATTTCTATTAGTTCTCAGAGCTATAGATTTCACTCAACTTAAAATGAAAATCATTACCCTCTGAAAAAAACATTTCATTGCTTAAATATGTAATTAATATGTGATTCAAAATTCCTTGAATCAATCAGCCAAAGGTGAGAGTGTTATTGAGGAGTGATGTGAAGGCATATGAACATCTGAGAGAATACTGAGCTTTTGCAAATAACAATATAAAATACATCCAAGTGATCTAAACAACAAATGCAAGCGTGAAAAACATTGAGTTTATCCTGCTGTCCCTGCTAACTGTAATATATTCTGGAATATTTGGTCCTGATCCTGAATGGTGACAGATTTACATATTGTGATTCTCAAGCAGGTATCTTTTAGTTTTCTTTTATTTCACAGATATATGTTCATATCACTAAACTTCAATATTCCTGGGTTTAGAAGGAGAAACGCTGCCATTAGTGTGTGGAAGTGAGACTTCCAGGTGATTAGTGTCAATCACTTAATAGCACCATTGAATGTCAATGAACTGCATGCAGCACAAATACTTATAGTTAATATTTTTAGCTAACTGCCATGATTAATGAGTTACATGTAGATCTGTTTTTTAATCTTTTGAAAATAGATTAAAGTTCTGTCTGAAAAATAAAATTCTGTAACAATGAGTAAACACATGACAAAGACAGGGCCATTAGGCTTTGTTAAACAGTCTCAGCAGGACTCTGTTTTTAAGCACAACCTTTGAGAGATACTTTGAAATATAAAATTCAGTTTTCTCAAAAATGAGTTTTGATTATGCTATGAATTGATAACTGAATTATAATTTCAAACAAGATTGCAACTACCATCACATTTAGTACACAGTATCTAGAAAGTGTTAAGGGATTTTTATTCCAAATTCTAAAAGAAGGTCTCTGGGGTTTTTGGGGAACGAGGAGATGGAAGGTGTGGAGACAGGAAACCTGAGTTAAAGTTCAGTGTCCAAGTCCTCAGGTTGCAGCACAGAACTTACAGCTTGGGACTTATGAGACTACAGTGGCTACAAATTGAATTCTTCAGATTCAGAGTTGTTTCAAGGGTTAGGGAAACTTGGGAATGTTTCTAAATGCATAAATCTGGATACTTGACAATAAACAAAGAAATGTGTGTATCTCCAAGGATTTAAATGCAATCCGAGTTATAAAATTAAGATATATTTTGCATAATGCAGGGTACAGCAGAGAGTTCTTGTATGGGGATGTTCAAAAGTAATCTGTCAAATTGAGACTCACTGTAAAAATCCATTTGTTGTAATTGGTTTCTAAAACATGGTACTTACAGAAGGCAGTGCTCCTATAATGAACAATTACTCTTATAAGAACACATTTTCTTAGCACCTAACAAAATGGAGATTTTTTGAATATTTTAAATAGAAATACATAAAAATATCATCTCACCAACAGACATGAGAAATTAAAATAGAATGGATTCCTAATCTTGGGGATGTTTTAACATCAACATTTCATTACATTCTTATCTGTTACTTTTGCCTATGGCATTGTGACCGCTGGCCTGCTAGAGCTTCATGACTTTGAACTCTAAGAAAGCAATTAAAAGAACAAATTAAAACCTTTTTGGTGGTTGCTTTTTGAAATATTACTACTTGCTTCATTACAGGTCCAGCTCTTAGAAATATGAGAAACTTAGCTTTCAAAAAAAACCCCAGTTTCTGCACTTTGTGACTGCAAAGGAAAAGCTTTAAAAGTGTTCACAGAGCAGCATAAAGATTCAAACTTCAAGAAGCAAATACAAGAACAAAATGTGCTCCTTCTCAGATAGTCTTAATTACATCTTCATTATAATGTAGTTATACAATGAATATCTCCTCATCGTAATTCATTATATCTTTATGATAATCTTCATCATTTGGGGAAGGAGAGCCAACCAATGATTATGGGACATTTAAACTGAAAGAGGGTAGATTTAGATTAGATGTTAGGAAGAATTTCTTTACTGTGAGGGTGGTGAGACACTGGAACAGGTTGCCCAGAGAAATTGTGGATGCCCCATCCCTGGATGTGTTCAAGGCCAGGCTGGATGGGGCTTGGAGCAACCTGATCTAGTGGAAGGTATCCCTACCCATGTCAGAGGGCTTGGAACTAGATGATCTTTAAGGTCCCTTCCAACCCAAACCATTCTATGATTTTATGATATTATGATTCTACAATTCTATGATCCTATGATTTGGAACAGAGAATCCAGCTTTTTTGTCAAATTCCTGCTCTACAAGAGTGTGTCAGAAACTGTATTTTTCTGTTCCAGTGAATGCTGTTCACTTATACTAACCTACATGTCTATCAGCTAGAGAAGCAGATGAATAAAGAGGTCTGCCTTACCTCTTAGGTTGATTTTATAGCCAGTGGGAAGAAACAAGCACGTCCAAAGAGTAGCAGTTAGACGCGAGATACAGCAACATGAATTCTATTGCCCTCTGGAGTTCTGTAAGCCAACTCACTCTTTATTAGGTGTGAAGGGTGCAAAGAAAAACTTACTCATTTACCCTCTAGTGGTGAGATGGGCCAGCCCCATTTAGCTATAGATATTTACCTATAAGTATACCTAATATTTATAGAACAGACCAAATATGAACACTTGCAGAATTCTCAATTGAGACGGGACTGCTGTAATTTCAATTTGAGTGTGCTGAACCTAACCTCTTCTTGTTTTTGAGTCCTAGCCCCCTTCCTTTGAGTTAATTTTTTCATTATTTTGATGAAACTTTAATTGAGTCTTAATTATTTACATTTATTTGGTCTGAACACATTAAAAAGAAGTATTTAATTGATATTCTGTGGACACAGGATATTTTTTAGTTTTATATCACGTCAATGGAAAATATTAGTGTTTGCCAAGTTTCACAGGTTATATCATTCTAAGCATACATTTGCATCATGTGCTGTAAGTGTTCTTCAGTTACATTAAATTTTAATGTGTTTTAAATAATATTCATTTACATATAATGGATTGACTCTGTAAGAATGAAGAGCACATCAGATATTTTTACAGAAAGTAGCTATTTCAGACACAAGTTAAATTATTGTTGTTTCATTGCACTTCATGAAGAATCAAAATATACTTTCATGATTAACTAATTAGATACAAATTTTGTGTTATTGATAACTGTTAAGGTTTACCAATATTTGTTTTTTCTTTTGATTTTCAGCAGTTCATAACATGGTCTTTTAAAATAAAAGAGGACAAGAAATTTAGACAATGTACGTTGTCTGACAAGTTAAATATTGTGAATGTGGTTTCTCCTTATGCATATATGTATTTTTATATATATATATATATATATTCTGTTTGGGAAAAAAATCTCAAAACCTAATTTTTTCCCATTGAAGTCCATTTTCATGAATAAAGTATTTCAATGAGAAAAAAATCTACTAGCTTAAGGACATCTTGAGGAAACAGCCAGAATCCAATACCAATAATGGAGAGGGGAGTTGGATATATACTATTAGGTTATCTAACCAAAGGCTAAGCAAATTATACAGGCAGGTAAGGATCAGAGGAACAAAGGCAGCAGAGGAACCTTACTAATGGATTCAGTGAAAATGATGCATTATGCAGCAGCTGCATCTGAAACCTTCAGAAGAGAATGATTAGACCATTGTCATGGTATGAAGCCCACCAAGATGCCTCAGGAAAACTTTGTTCTCTAATTGCCATGTAAACTGAAGTGGGTTATTGCCTAAAGGAGTACAGGACTTATTTGGAAAGCACAGGCAAGATAATTTTGGGGATAGCACAGAGAGAATTTTGGGATCATGTAAAGCTTATTATGGGATGCTTTAAGGGAAATGTGCATAACTTATTACAGGATGTTTGGGGGAAAGGACCAAAGGTAAGGAAAAGGAAGGATCAAGGTGAATCAAAGGAAAAAAGAGTTTGGAAAAATAGGGGCAAAAGGAATAAAACTGGATGGGTGTCTGTAGTCAGGTTGCTGGTTAGTATGTTTGTCGGCCGACCCTGTGTTTCAGTTTATCCTATCTTCTTATTAAAACTTATCTTGGTGTGAGTGCCCTCTCTGTTCTAAGCCTGTGTGAGTGCTAGCTGGCCTTGCTGAAAAAAGGAAGGGACCACGAGTGCGAAGGGCTCGAAGGTCTAGGGGCCAACAAATTGAGAGAGCGTGGTCTGGAGGGAGCTACTGTGGAGACCAGCTGTCAGAGCAGCTGCACACGGACTGGGCTGTCTGTGATGTTCACATTAAGGTGAATGCTGTTTGTGTTCATATGGTTACTGGTAAAGGCACAGCTCTCTCCCTGTTGGTGTGACCAGTTGCATACACACGTGTGTGTGTCTGTGTGTACACCTCACTAGTGGCCGGACTTGAGGACAAGGACCCATCGCAGCCTCATGTCTAGTCAAGTGGGATTAGAGAACTCTTAGATCCAAAAACCCACCAGATTCACCTATGTCCAACACCTACCAGCTTGTTTGCTGGCCCTTAAAACCCCAATTTTTACATTAAACCAGCTTCCTTGTTGGGAAGCAAAACTGATGAGAACTCTGCATCAATCTGGTAAAGTAAGTCTGTTAGTCCTTGGGGATTGTAGAATAAACTTCTTCTCCATCACAACCTTTGCCAAGTGTTGTGTATTCTGAATTGGATCAAAGTTCAAATCTTAAGAAAAATTTATAGGAGCCCTGCTCTGAATCAGGACATACTGACTTTATCACTATCATTTAGAACTCCAGGTTTGTTTTAATTTAGAGTTTTTCCTTTGAAATTAATCCATAAATACAGAGACTCTTAGGACTTTTGATGAATAAAAATGAATTCTTATTGTCAGAGCAAAATGAAAGAAAAGTAAAGTAGAGGATAGTATGAAGTTTTTCATCATGGGTTTTGGTACAAATTGTCCTGCCTTATTGACAGGCCAGTTCTCCCAACAGAACTCTGTTTCTTTGTAAAACACATCTTCTCAATAATACAAACCAATGAAGCCCTAGAGATGCACAGTAGACAGAGATATTTTTTTGATGAATCATGTTTGAAGCTGGCAAATCTAATTCAAGACTGCTTAAAGGAGCTTGTCTGAATATGAATAAACAGCAACAGCAAATCCCAAAAGTTCAGAAGACAAAGTACAGCATTAGGTTTCTGTCCTGGTTTCGGCTGGGATAGGGTTAAATTTCTTCCTAGTGCTGTGTTTTGGATTTAGTATGAGAAGAACATTGATAACATATCGATGTTTTCAGTTGTTGCTAAGTACCCTCCTAATCCAAGGACAGCTCCCATGCTCTACCGACTGAGCTAGGTACACAAGATGGGAGGGAACATAATCAGGACAGCCAGCCCGGCTGGCCAAGAGGGTATTCCATACCATGCGACATCATGCTCAGTATATGAATGGTAGGTGTGTTCCAGGAAGTTCAGACTGCTACTCGGTTATCAGTCAGCGCGGGTGGCGAGCAATTGCATTGTGCATCACTCATTTTGTATATTTTATCATTATCATTATTCTTTTCTTTTTTTTTCTGTTCTATTAAACTGTCTTTATCTCAACCCACGAGTTTTTCTCACTCTTACCCTTCCGATTCTCTCTCCGTCCCGCTGGGGGTGGGGGGAGTGAGTGAGCGGCTGTGTGGTATTTGGCTGCCTGCCAGGTTAAACCACGACAGTTTCCTGGCTGAACGAAAGTGATTAGCAAAATGAAGGCAGAGTGGACCTCTGGATGTGGCAGATCTCAACAGTAATCTGACAGTATGGAGATAGGTGCAGGATGTATGTTACTATAAGAAGGTATATGAATAAATCAATAAGTGGTGTATATTCTCTTCAGTATGACTGTGATGCTAGTATGCAACTAATAAAGGAATGGGTTCATTAATGAAAGTTAAGGCAATTATTTAATTGTTGAATCAAATATTCTTTAACTTTCAGCTAGTCTGATCTTCATAGTGCTCTCCAGTGATTTAATTTATTTTCACTTTTGAATAAAAAAACCTGTCTTCCCCCAGTTCCTGAAGGGAAACAAGGAAGAATAACCTACATTTAAATCAAACACACACAGTGACAGACAGGATCAGATCTCTACTTCAACAGATTTCTCCTTTCCAGCCCTGCCTTAAAGCAGACCAACAAAAGGTCTATATATGATTTCAAAATAATTAGTGATGTGATTTTTCTAAATAGGTAACCCTCATACACAAATGAAGAGATAGAAGAAATGTCTGTGAAACATATTAGACTGTTCATTCCACCCATTGGAATTAGGACCTTGGCTGGAAGCTCCATTTTAAATGTCTGTGCTTAAAGAGAGATGTTTTCCATTTGGAGACAGTCGAGAGCAGAGTAACAGAGATGATCAATAGGAATCACTGGAAAAATTGGAGTTACTTAGTCTAAACAGGAAAAGACTGAGGTGAGATATAAGAGTTTTCTAATGTGTAAAGGGGAGCTGCAACATGAAGGGAATAAAATCTTTTTTTTTTTACTGGGGACAGAGTAAGAGGTAATGGACTTGGAGTTCATCAAAGATGACTGTAGGAGGCATTTAAAAAGAATGACAACTTTGAAGACAGATCTGCAACAGAGTAGATTGTCTGTGTAGTTATGGGCTTTCCATCACTGAAGATTTTTTAGAACAGATTAGATGAATATGTGTCTTGGGTGGGTTAGTTATCGCTGATTTTGCCTTGGATCTGCAGGCTGGGCTAGATGACCTTTCAGGCACTGATCTATGATGCTGTAGAAACAATACTAACCTCCTTTGTAACAGACTTTCATACCTAACTGTTAAAAAGCCAAGTCTTATTATCAGATCCAGAGGTGAGATAGACTAAGATGTAGTGAGAAATTTGCTATAGATGTTTATTTTTGACTTGAACATATTTTCAGCCATTGAATTTATTAGAAGGATTAACAGACAAATAGACAGACATGTATGGAGAGTATGATGGTATAACTCATTTCTCTAAAAACTAAGGCAAAAAGGCTAAATTGAATTTCCCGTGGAGTTTGGGTACTTCCATTGCCAGCCTATAAATATGAGAAAGATTTCAGGAATAATTTTTTTCCTTAATTTTCTAAACTCTTCTTATATTAGCCTTTTGGTGCTAGAAAGCTTTTTTTGAGCTTCTTTCTTGGCTCACTAGTAGCATCACCTCCTTCATTTACAGACAATGTAAGGTTATAGAAATCCAGCCTTCAATCTTACTATGCTACAGGGTCTTTTTTATTGCTATTTCTAAACCAAAAATCATATTAAGCATGGTTTTTTTTAAGTAATTTCACAAATGCCAGTTAGGTATCAGTAACTGTTAATGTAATTGTTAACACAACTAAACCCAAAACTACATATAAATCACAATTTTTAAATTCTCTATAATGATTGGCTGATGACTGATCATTTGTTGATTAATGAGTCTTATGAGTTCACAAGTGAGTAAAAAATGAGAATTATGCATCATACAATTTATTCCCTTCATTTTGTTTGAGGTTTGGCTGTTATTTTTTTAGGGAGGAGGGATTGGTGTGTGGTTTTTTATTATTTTTATTTACAAGATACTAATTTAGGGGCCAGGTTATGATAGCTTTGCATTGAATGGTAGTCTGCCTCTTTGACTTTTAGACTGTTTGTACAGTAAAGAATGGTTTGGTGAAATTAGATCAGATTTTGACCAATGCTTTTTGCATTATTTATGTTTACTTTTGTAGCATTTTTGCCATGATAATGAAGTCTCAGTGGTATGCAACTTTTCAAAGGATGCTAATATTAGTTCTTTGTTCCATAATAAAGGTCGCCTATTTAGTGTAAATTATGGAGATTGAGGTTTGAAAAGTGTAGTTAAGCAAGATTCACAGCTTAACTTGCACTAAATAAATCAGCCTAGAGCACTCTGAATGTAGAAAGTATCATTCATATGCCAACTGTTATTGTAGGGGGAAAGATAAAGGAAAATATATACTCAAGAGGATATGCCATTATTTAATCTTAGCTGTGAATTTTCTTAGTTTAATGGACTGAATTTCTCAACAGAATATAAAATATAGTAGAAACAGAAAAAGATTTAAATTTCTTTCCATGTTCTCCAGCTAGTCTATCCTCCAATCTTTTTATTGACTTGCAGTAATAGCAATGAAAAATTTATTCTGCAGAATTTAGCACCATAGGCTGGATTAGCGAAAAGACCAAAGTTGTTGAAATCCCAGCCATTGGTATTTCTGAGCATCTCAGACAGGTAGCTAGAAGAGAGCAATGTGCAAGACATCAAAAGGATTGAAAAGAGGGGTTTAACCAGCTCAGCAATTTAGATGTAGCTGAGACTTTTACCTCTGGGGTGAAGCCTCTAGCTACATAGAAATTGCTACTCCATAAATGTCTTCTGGCAGTGGATATGTCCCCTGGACCTTTATCAAAAAATACAGTAAGAATATTTAACTGTAATCAGAATATCTCCAATAAAAATCTTTTTCACATTTGAGAGCACTTGAAACTATATTTTTTCACCAATATTTCTGTCTTTCAATCACTGCTTTATTTGTCATTCTGAAGAAACACAACTTGAATCTGTCTGATTCCACCAGAATCCCCTGCCCACGCTGAAGCTAAATATTTTATTCTAAATACTTATATTAAAACTCTTAGTAACAAGATATAAATAGGAAGTTGATGGGAGAAAGATGTCTGGCTACACAGCACTTGTGGTAATATTACTCACAACCTGGCTAGGCCCCCAGTTTGAAAAGGACACAGGCCAGATGTATAGGATTTAATCCACTGTGCTGCGTAATTGGTCTTTGCTTGAGCAGCTTGCTTGAAAAATGTAAATTTTTGTTTTGCAAGCATAATAGGACTCTCATCATAAGCACAGTGGATTTCTATGCCTGTATACTTATTCACAATGCCCAAGGCCTTCTTTATTACTAAGTATCAAATTTAGAAAGCATGGACATGCATATTTGGAAACAGAGATTTACCTCCCTAAGGACATTTTACTGTCAAAATGCAAATGGCCACTGGCTTTAGGTACTATGTAGCTTAATATCAGCTGAACGTTGGTAGTAAGAACCCTTTTGGGTTTTTAGAGGTAACATTTTTTAGATTTGGAAAAAAACCTAGATTATCTAAATCATTCAGAATCAAGGTCTAAATATTTTCTTTATATGAACAACTAAACCCATACAGTAATACCAGGCAAATAAGAATATTACTATATTACATTTGCAGATATTTAATCTGTCTTAAATGTATTAAGGATGATGTTTATGGTTTTTCGTCCTTACACCTCTGTTTCACCCAGTGCTGTTTTTCATTATTTGTTTTCAGTTTATTTTATCATTATAAGAATCCTGCAGTTACTTTCCTTGCAGCTCTAGAGAGTGGTTGCATAAAATGAATAATCAATTATCAAGTAGACATCTGCCCAGGAAGCTATCGACTACAGAATTCACAAATGTCTGTGAGATATGTTTTCAATTCTTTGAAATTCTTATAAGTCAATTGCAGGTTAGGTACCAATAATGAACAAAATTCTCTCTTCATCTAGGTGAATCAAGGAAAAATAATAAGTAAAATAAAAATAGTAATGCTATCAAAAGTGCTTGGAGGATAAGTAAGTTTCCCATATTTCTTGTCTCCTTGTTTCCTGGAAACATATTTTTTCAGCTTTTCAGATGATTTAGTTTCTTTCACTCTGACAAATAAATAGATAAGTCTCAATCAACTATTAATATATGTTTTCTTTGCAAATCTCTAATGGAATTTTTCATCTCCTGTACAGCTTTCCCATCAGAAGCACCAACATCATATTGCCATGAAGTATTTAGCACTAAGTGTAAGCCAGATCTTAACACTTAACTTACAATTTAATGACATGCAACCTGTAATTCAGTGACAACAATTATTTCTCCTAACACACAGATATTTTAGAATCTCTGAGAAACCTGGGGCAGAGAATAAAGATATTTGTTTAAACTAAATTTCTTCACATTCCACACACACAATCAGTAAATGGAGTTACATATAAAAATTTAGAGAGAAAAGATAAAGTTCTAAGCGGTTGTTTTCAGATGCTTAACAAAACAAGTTGGCTTTTGGCTGACGGAAAGGTAGCAATGGTAAGTACATTGCTGATATAAATGTACTGAAATTCAGAAATAAATGAAGATGCGAACACAGGTGCCTTTCTTCTATCAGTAGACTGTGATCTCAGTGAAATGCCTTAAAGAGCTGTTCTTACCTCAAATAAATTATTGCTGAGTAAGGACATCATTCAGAATTTGGACAAAGGTACTTATTTTGACACAGCTTTACCTAATAGTAAGCCTGAGAAGGTAAAAACTATGATGCAGTTTTAGAAAAGATGAACTTCATCCCATTGACATTTGTATACCTATTTAATGTTTTGCAAATTACTGTACTTCCATTATTATACTATGTCCATATTACTATAAATGTCCATGTTATCATATCACTTAAGCTCTTCCACATGAGAAGAAAACATGAAGATAAAAAGAATGACCCATTTACATCATTCACATAATTAAAGTATGGCAGTTAGCTGTTCACTTTATCCCATTAAAAAATGTAGGTGGATGTTTCTAACTCCTGACAATGGTGTGGACTAAATTTTATTGTTATGAATAATAAACTGGGTCTGAGTAAGACAGACATTAGTGAACACGATATGCCCATTATTGATATTTACCTGTGGGATGCATGTTAGAAACTTCAAGTAAGTATTTGGCAGGATAAATGACAGTATATATTAAGAGACATGGGCTTTACTTGGGCTGTACATAGAACATGTTTATGTGCTTATCACACAACTTTAGTAGAAATAAGGATAGTTAAACTAAGTGCATAAAAACAAGGTCGTGTAAGCAGCTAGAATAGTATCTGCAATCCTTAGGTCAGCCTTTCTTATGAGGAGCCAGCTCTGACCTCTATGTGTCTGTGCAATGGAGGTTCATTTTCCTGCTATGCCAAAAGAAATGAGATCGCTAGTGCTTAATTAGGTTTGCCAGCTACCTTTGAGAAGAATGAGATGATGATATATTTGTGATTGGTAGGTAGCAGGTAGCAGGTAGCAGGAATTGGTAGATTTTCTTGACAGTATTGTTACTTTAAACTGAAGATCACAACGGCTGAGAATTTGTCCACACCAAGGTATGTTTTTGAAAAGAACTGGAATTTGTTGTGTTTATTGGCCTCTCCTTCAATGTGTCCAGTCTGCGTCTCCACTGTCTAAGCCCACGTGTGCAGCAGAACAGAAGAATGCTTGTTGTAGGCTAACACAGACTTGAAATAGATGGTTTGGGTTTCATTTAGATTCACTGACTGAGAGTCAGAAACAGTAACACATTTTTATAAAGCAGTATTTGTCATGGAGAGTTATTACAATGTGAGTGTTACAGTTTAGCCTTTTAATTTTTTCAGCTCCACCAGTTGCATCTAGTATGTGTGCACAGAACAGAGTTACAACAGTGCAGAACCAAGGTCTGTTTGTAGGAATCCTTTAACTCAGGAATATATCAAGGTCATCAGAGCCTCTCAGTTCACTTTTTCATTAGCTCTATGAAAGGGATTTCTGAATGCAGGCAGGCTGGGAGAACTGAAATTTGGGATGCACCAAACCAGAAATACTCCCATTTGTTGCATGATTTTTTTTTCCTGTTTAAATTATCAGTGTATTGAGTAGAAAGATTGTTAGTCTTAGTCCTGAGTGTTAAAACATCATTTACAAATGGTGGGTACATACTCTGTGTTCAAAGCAGTGCAAACAAAACAATGAACGTCACTGCCTTTGAGAGCTTGGGAACTGAAAATTAGTTAAGAAAGGATGGATAGATGCCAATAGACAAAAACAAAAAGGATATGGTTAAGCAGTATTTGTCAGCATGCTGGTTAAGGGGCTAAGAACCATTTAGAACATTCCCCACAAAACCAAGCATTAGCAAGCTTTATTGAGACTGAGATTTTTGTCACTGGAAGAAAGTCAGCTCTCCCATACTCCTCCTTTGTGGACTCCCAGAGAGTTGGCAGAGGGGGCTGGGACCTGGGGCTTTAAGTCCTTGAACCTCATGGTTTCTTATAAGGAAGCCACTCCAAGAGCGGTAACACAAGCAGTGCTGAGTCCTCAGCCCTGGATGAGCTCACCTCAGGAGTCTCATAAAGCCACAGATTACAGAAGTACAAAAGATTAAATTTGTTGAGCAGCAGCATACTGCAGTTAGGAAACACTGTATTTCCAGGTTTTCTCTTGGAAGTTTCCCTTTTGGGAAGTTTCATTTTTGGTTTAAACTGAAGTTCGATGAAACCTGTGCTTGCATTCAGGAAACAAGATTCTTCACAAGTAAGAGACCTTGTTTTTCAGACAACTTTCTGTCCACCTAACAGTTGTCAAGATTTTGGTAGACATCATATCAAAGGCGGACATTTACTTCTGAATGCTGTGAAGTAATTCTTAGAGAATGAACTTAAGAAGTACGGAAGGAAGCATGAAAAACATATTTGAAAATCTAAAAAGTAGTAATAGAAACAGATCTTATGGAATCAGAGTTAGGAATCAATCTCTGTGAATAGATTGAATAGAAATTAAAAGTAGATTGCCATGGCAATCACAAGTCACATCTGGTTATAGAATAATCCTTCTGATTTTAAATGCCTTAAGTTTTAATGGGCACTTTCTTTTAAGGTGGCTGAATGTTAATCCTTCATTTAAATCTTAGTAAGTGTATCATACCTAAGGTAAGTTGTCGTGGTTTAACCCCANGTCCTGTGTAATGATTTCTGAAAAGCCAAAATATGATCTATGTATCAGAAAAGTTAAAAGTAAAAATTGTAACCTGTTATATATCCTTGAATTGTATTCCACAGATACATGTGCATACATGTGCATACACACACACACACACATGTGCAAATTGTCTTGAGGTACAAGGCTGAAATATATTTACAGTAGGATTAAAAGGAAGTCCTCCATCTCTGGCATGTAAAGACATAACCATCAGGGGATGGTACCAGAAATACCAATGAACTGGGAACCACTGTTAATCAGTCCTCCTAACTTTTATGTCATAGAGTCAAGGCTTACATGTTAATATAGAGGTAATATTTTGGCCTAGCTGAATTTGGTTCATATCTTGCAGATTTTATTAGCATTCATAATATGGAATAGATCCTGCTGTCTGATTTCTGTTATGTGTACTAATGATTTGAGACATTATTATGCATTGCATATAGTAATTTTTATGGGGCAAAACAGGCACAACATTTCAGACTTAGTTTTGAATGTTCATTTGGATTTCCTAATCAAAATCTAAGCCTAATCTCTGCAATATATGGAAGAAACTTTCTCAGGAAGAGGAAATTCTTAAAAAATGTCTCTTCCTAAAGTTATGTGGCTTAAGATAATCAGTGGAAATAAAGACATTACTGCAGTTTTAAGATGATACTTACAAATGTATGCCAATGCTTTTCTTAACTCTCTTGTATTTTACTTCTTTCACTATGATAATTCACATACTTCCCCTACCTGCGGTCTACATTTCATCTTGGTATAACCTAAATCCTTTCAATAAAAAGGGTTGTTACATATGTGATTAATTTTCCTATACTATCTCTTCTGTCTGTCCACACCGACCTAAAAAGACTTTTTCTTTCAGGTCATGGCAAATAGCATAGTTGGGTCCTTGTTTAAGACAAGTTTTGGACTCTACAGTACTTTGAACAATTAGTAGTATTAAATAATGGAGAAGAGAGCATAAGAACTTGTCCTGGTTCTGGCTGGGACAGGGTTAACTTCCCTCCCCATAGCTTGGGGGTGTGCTGTGCTGGGTTTCGGTTTGGTGTAAAAGGAGCGTTAATGGCCCATTGAGCTTTGGCTGTTGCTGGGCACCGAGCAGGGCCGGGCTGGTGGGCCCAGCTGGCCAATGGGGTATTCTATACCATGTGACATCATGCTCAGTATAAAACCAGGTGTGGGGGGGCAGGGCGGCGCGGCGCGCGGTTCGGGCGGAGCGGTTCGGGCTGGCACGGTTCGGGTAGGAGCGGTTCGGGCTGACGCGCGGGCGCCGGGCGGTGAGCAGTTGCACTGTGCATTGTCAGCTTTGTATATTCTGTTCTTATTGTTGTTCTCATCTGCTTGCTGCTGTTCTACTTCTGTTTCATTTCAGTTATTAAACTGTTCTTATCTTAACCCGGGAGTTTTCCTACTTGTATCTTCCCCGATTCTCCCCCTCATTCCACCGGGGGCGGGGAGGAGACCGGCTGCGTGGTGCCCATTTTTCCACTGGCTGGGGTTAAACCACGACAGAACTCAAGACCAGACAAGGTGATATATGAGATATAAGGGGTGAATGCACTGTACCAGTTTTAGTTTGAATATATACGACTGTGGACAAGAAAAAGGGATTATTCTTGTGTGAGTAAGTGGGAGGCAGAAAAGAACAAAAAGAAAGCATGTTTACCACTTTGAAATAGAGGCAGAAAAGGGAAACTCTTAAAAACAGGAGTTGTAAAGCTTGAGAATGTGAGTATAAAAACACAGCAGTGACTGGGAAATTTGGTGAAAATGAACCAGATTCTCTCTTCTCTTCCTTCAAAGGCAATGCTAATCCTAAAAGGTCAAAAGAATATGAATATGAAACACCAGTGTGAAAGAAAATCTTTAAAATACATAGCCCAGATCATACCGTTTTCTCAGTAATACATACACTTTCTCACTAGGTGAAACAAGGGTCTCAGTGGGAGTCAGACTCCCGCTGCTCATGTTGAACAGTACAAAGAATGGGACAAACTGTGAAGTGTGAAATAAGGAACTTCTCAGGAGGAGCAGTGGTGTTGGATGAGGTAAATAAAACATGATGACATTTCTCTAGACAACCACTGGTGCTGAATTAATTGTGAATGTCAATCTTAGAATGCACTGTTGTATTATCCAAACAACATCCCACCATGCTTACCCTCCAAAGTGTTGCTTTTTACATCTGCTGTGTCACATACAGTAGCAGTGGTTTGCAGCTGTGGTATTTTAGTAGCATGAAAGCAGTGTCCTTTCTCCATTCTGACATCATATTCCCCTGAGGAAACCTGGAGTTAGGCAGTAGTGTAAGAATGGTCTCTTCATGAGGCTTTTTTTCATGTGTAGTCAGGTCAGTGATTTTTTTATCAGTAAGAACATTCACAGAACACTAACGTGACATTGCTGCAAGTGCATTCATAAATAAAAAGTATTCCTGAAACCATTTTAAAACTGGTGCTCTGAAAATTGCTACAGGAGGGAAGGAGTTAGGCTGTTGGATGGGAGGAAGAACAAAAATTCATAAAGACTGTGAAGAAGCTCATTTACAACTACCACCACTCTACCAATTATTTATAGGTTTGGATCACCACGAGTGGAAAAGGGATTTACATAGAATCATTAAGGTTGGAAAAGACCTCTAAGGTCATCGAGTCCAACTGTCAACCCAACACCCCCATGCCCACTAAACCATGTCCCTAAGCACCTCATCTACACGTCTTTTAAATACCTCCAGGGATGGTGACTCCACCACTTCCCTGGGCAGCCTGTTCCAAGGCCTGACCACTCTTTCAGTAAAGAATTTTTTCCTAATGTCCAATCTAAACCTCCCTTGGC
>VZTQ01003167.1:80029-106656 GCA_013400755.1 Pelecanoides urinatrix
TCCATGAGCCCGTGCTGTCTGGGCCTGATCCCCTGTTTGTCCCAGACGTGGCTCGTGAGCGCCCTCAAGATGAACCTTTCCATAATCTTCCCAGCACCGAGGTCAGGCTGACCAGCCTGTAGTTCCCTGGATCCTCCTTCCGGCCCTTCTTATAGATGGGCATCACATTGGCAAACCTATCACAGGAAGCCTATCTAAGGTTGACATGTTGTAAAAACTGCCCAGCATAGATGTGCCTGCAAAACACTCTGACACCTATATTTCTATAACTCTTGGCTGTAGGAATGCAAGCCAATCATCACTCTGACATCTTAATTTTGTTACTTGGTTTAATATCTCTAAAGGGACTTAACTTTGCAGAGCGCAGATGTTCATAAGTCAGAAATGGGCCTCTTAGGGATGATCTCAAACTGAACAACTAAGCTAACTTTTACATTTCTTAAACTCTCTGGGGTCCCATTTCAAGTGTGGGTCAAGTCCTGTAAGACATCAAAGGTCTCCTGGAAGTTGTTCAGTTCTTTCTGAACTCACTATCTTGAAGAAGGGTTAGATGGAACTGCTTTCTCATGCAAAGTAAACTAAGAAACTTTGCCAGAAGATCAATGTGAGATACAAAGGGGACACAGAGCTCATATAAATAAGCACATATAAAGTAACTCCTGTGCAGCTAGGTTTGCTGTTTCCCCTTTACAGCTATTTTGGCTCCACAGATATGCTAGTTATGCCAACCTAAGCCTTCTGCTCCAAATCTTGCCTTTGTGTACCTAATCGTTTCAGGTTCCCTTTGCAGTACTTGTCCTGCTTTCCTTGAAAACTGCAACATTACTACTTTTCTCTAGCTTTCGGGTGTCCGGAGAAGACTTCTGTCACTCCTTCAAACATGCATACATTTCTGACAAGCCTAAAAGCGAGTGTAAGGATTTGGGGATCACTTATATGTACAAATGACTTAGAAGCAATTCAGAGTTTTCTTTCCCTCCTGCAGTTAAACAAAAACAGTTGCTGAGACTGAAAATGTACTGTACCTGTAACCTCTACTGTTTAAAAATATGAAGCTCTCAACATGATGTAATACTATGCTTGTTTCTAAACTTGGGTGTGATTTCCATGCCAAAAGTTATAGATGAGTCCTGTAAATGCCAGTATTTGTCCCGCCCTTTCTCATTCTTTAAACTACTAAGCATTACATTTTGCCAAGAGTAGAGGGAGTTGCAATTCACCACAAACATTTTCTTCTAAAGGCAACTAAATATTACCAGTTGCTTCACATACCACACAGAATCTTTTCACTGGCAATGTGAGGCATTTTAATCCCAGAATCACTCTCCTTTGATAAGTGTTTTAAAATCTTTACAGCTTCCTGACTTATTATATTTTACAGAATTGTTAAACCAAGATATGCATATGAGTAGTAGTAAACAAGTAGCTTTCAAGTGGATAAGATTTGGCATAACATCAGAGATGCTTCTGCCAGTAGCAGTACCAGCTGCTGTTGTGGTTGATGATGGTACCTGGCAAAAAAATATTCGAGAACTCCCTCCCTTCTAGCCCTTTTCTAATCATGGATAAGGACTCTTTGGATAGTATTTTGAGTCAGTGGTTCCCTTAAAACCTACAAAGAGCTTAAAGGCCTTGCTAAAATGTATCTTTAATTTTACAAGGATAAGTGCTTTTCAAATGCATTAGGCTTTTGACAGCTTATCACAATTTATCAACTCCAACACGGTTTCTAATAATTCTATGTGTAAATTCTATGTCACTTTAAATTCCTCTTGTAAACAGAGAAGCCATAGCATTAGATTAGTAACTTCCTGCTCTTCTCTTATGATGTGTCCTGTTGACACTTTTGGTAATATATTAAGCTACACAGTGAGATTTTCCAGCCAATTTCTTTTGCAATAATAAGTTAAAAAAAGTATATACATTAACTGAAGCCAGTAGTGTGGCAAAGTGATTCCTAAATATTTTGTTACTCACGTTTGCTCTAAGATGTCTGCTTTACTATTTCCCCCCCCCTCAAATTAAAATCACTGTAAAAAGAATAGTGTGCCATCTCCTCCTCCCTTCCAACTTCATCTCCGGTTTTCAGAATAGGCTTAAAAAACAAGAACTGCAAAAATATACTTCTGTTGTTCTGCACACTAAACTGCCCTGAAAACACCAGCCAAGCAAGTAGTTTTTGATCTGATAGGAACCGACCGGTACTATTGAAGCCAATGAGATCAAATTATTCACAGCACCTTCTCTAAACATTCAAAGTATCATAAATATATATGTCTCTTTAGAATTAGCCATACAGTTCACAGTGGGAGCTAAAAAAAGTCTGCTTATAAACATCCTCTGTGGTTGTACATACTAAATTATGAAAAATATATTGTAACTCCACAAGTTTTTACAGGTTTCATTAAAATATTTTAAAATCCATAAAATATTAATTTGAAATTCTGCTAAAATAATGCTTTTTTTAAAAAATCAATTTGGATAACTGACTCCTTAAGATGACAACAACTCTAGCAAAAAGCCAGCTTTAACCAAAATTTCTTGTAAAGAATTGTAGGACTTAGAACTGGGAGTCCAGAGCACTACCTTTTGAGTCTTGCATTAACACAAAACTTTATTTACATCATCTCTAATATCCTGAATTAGTGTTCCAGACACTGACTTTGGGGTAAAAGGAAGCATCATACCTTTATCTTCCCTCTGCTTTTGCTGGGCAAGGTTGGTGGAAGTAATCATCTCCCAGAGCAATGTTACCACTATAAAATACCACCACCTTCCCAATACAAGGGTTGATTTCTGCCTTTTTTAAGCACCTTCCTGTGTATGGACCTAATACATAAATGACTAATTTACAGAAATCTTGCATGGGAAGCCGGAGATTCATACTGCTGCACAGTGTTTCAACCAGAAATTAGATTCCTAAAATTGGAGTTTGTGTAGTTTAGTCCTTCCTTCTTCCTGTTTCAGTTCTTTGTTATTGTCATGGTTTAACCCCAGCTGGCCCCACACAGCTGCTCACTCACTCCTCCCCGGAGGGATGGGAGAGAGAATAGGAAGGGTAAAAGTGAGAAAACTCATGGGTTGAGGTAAAGACAGTTTAATAGGGAAAGCACAAGCCGCGCACGCAAGCAAAGCAAAACAAGGAATTAATTCCCTACTTCCCATCTGCAGGCAGGTGTTCAGCCATCCCCAGGAAAGCAGGGCTCCATCATGCATAATGGTTACATGGGAAGACAAATGCCATAACTCCGAACGTTGCCTCTTTCTTCTTCTTCCTCCAGCTTTATGTGCTGAACATGACGTCATATGGCCTGGAACATCCTTTTGATCAGTTGGGGTCAGCTGTCCCAGCTGTGTCCCCTCCCAGCTTCTTGTGCACCCCCAGCCTACTCGATAGTGGGGTGGTGTGAGAAGCGGAAGAGGCCTTGACTCTGTGTCCATAAAATATCCAGAAATGTCCACAGAATGTCCACTGAGTTCATTTAGCCCATGACTTTGGGCTCCATCTCTTACAGTGGTCAGAGTTATTCTCACTCAAAACCATCACTTCTAGAACTGTTGAATAAGGAAAGCTACTTGTCCAGGTAAATTGGTAGGTATACTGGATGTCTGGTAGGCCCGCAAGAGATTTAAACATGACTTTCTGGAAGACAGCTCTTTTTACCATCTGTTTCTGCATGCAATGATTAGTTTACTCATAGACATACTAAATCTCCTGGGAATTGAAATACTAAAGGATAAAGCACAAGTAACTTATCTCAACCAATGAATACCGTCTTTATGCAATGGAGAGGAAAAGTATAGGATAGGATCTTTCTACAAAAATAATTATTTGAGCAGTGACAAAGAGAAAATATATTCCTAAAATCATTATTCACAGAAAAGTTAAGCAAAAAAGAGGTTACATTTCCTGAATAAATTATTCACTGAAAATTATTCACTCAAATCCCTCTACATTAAGGCTCCTAATTTTTCCAGGATATGTGACAAATGGCTTCAGATCATTTAAGTCATGCCTGGATGCGACTGCAAAGCCTCCAGCAACATACAGCTGAAGTGGGAAGAAGTGTAAATACTCACAGCGGCTGCCATATCAAAAAGCAATCACGATTCTCATTGAAACAAGCTGAGCTCTTTAAAAGAATGTTAATCAGCACTCTTCAGACAGATCATCTCACTGGAGATGATGAACAGTGAGTCCTCTACTGTTTACAGTCTCTGAACAGATAATTTTAAAAGGAATTATTTGTAGATGAAATGAAAAGTGCATTACATTAAGACCTTTTTATTTTAAGAAATTCTGATGATTTGTTTTGTAAGTCTGTCATGTTATATTTGCATAGGTACTGACTATGGGTTGTTGGAGTGAAACACCCCAGCCAGCATTATTAAACACAATCTGGAATTTTCCTAGAAATTAAAGGTAGCCAAACCCATAACGGACATAAACTGTTCTATGCAGGCTTCTGTGATATGTTCTATATCATCAGCTGTACTGAGGGAACTACACAGAAAACAGCCACCTATGTCCTTGATCAAGCTGTTGAACATAAAAGTGCAGGTTATTTACATAATCTCAGGAATATAAAGAAATCTCTCTTCTTTGTATTGTGTGGCATAGACATATATTTGGTCATCTGAAGGAGAAAATATTTCAGTGAATAGTAAGGTTGCTGCGTTTGAGCTGTGCATACTGTTGACAAACACAGATGGACTCCATTTAACAGTAGGCGGAGATATGCCAGTCTAAGGAAAGGTTTTTGTTGTCAAGTAATCACAGCAGATATTATTCTCTAACAAACTTGAAACTGTGTCAGGTGGGAGAAGCAAGGAGTGAGTGCATTTTTGTAAACTTTGGAAGATAAACGTTTCCTATTAGATAACAGCTGAATATCTTTGATAGCGCATTCTACACTCCCTTATGTTCCCTTCCTTGGAGACAGATCTACAAAAGTTTGTAACCTTTCTTTAAATTCTTAATTTCTTACTTAAGTCGATTGGAATTTATGTCCATTTATAGCAGTTAACTATGTACATATTTTTATGGAGTTGGTCATAAATTTAAACACACAGGCTTTGGTTTTGTGCTTGTAAGTGCCTAGTAGGGGACAACTGGATTCTTGATGAGGCAGCACAGGCACGGCCATAAAAAAAAAAACAGTACTAGTAACAACTATTCTGTACATATTTGTTCTACTCTGGGTTCATAAAGGATTCTTCCTACTATCTTTGCAAATGCCTGCCTTTGTGGTGTACAACTATGGCAGCTTTAAGACAGTCAGAGAACTCAATATCAATACCAAGGCCACCAGCAGAGGAAAACAATGAACTTCAAAAATAGCCTGTAGAATGTGTGTGTGTGTATAAATAATGCAAATAACCACAAAATGCTCTTAATTAGGCAGAGTTGCTGACATACACTCTTCTTTCCAGGACTTCTAATGGTGAAAAAATGAGAGTTTTAAAAATAATGAAAGCTTGTTGACTTCTAGCGGCCAGGAGTAGGGCACCTAATAAATAAGTAAAGGGTTTTGTGACAAGTAGCATTTTGTCTTCAATTAAAATTGTCCCTTAAACAAAAAAAAAACAAAAACAAAAAACAACAAACAAACAAACCCTTAACAATAGCAACCATAAAAAAACATCTGTAAAACTCATTAACAAAAGAAATGTAAAACAGGTTTGGAAGAAAAAACAAGTCAGAAAAAAATAGTTTCTGAAACCAGAGTTTATCTGTTGATGCTTTTTATCCCATTTAGAAAAATAGGATTATTTTTAATGAGACTGAAATAAAATCTTAACATGGGCATATAGACAGTGTCTTTATATGGATGAATAGGCAAGAACAGAATTTAGAGAATTATGTAAATTTCTTTGGGATATTTTAAGGATGGATGACCATTTCAGGTTAAAAAAAATCTCCAACTAGACAAAAGCACATCTGCTCTTAAACATTCTCTCTTGAGAATACATCTTCTGTTAGGAATTTTAAAAGGTCTGAGCTAAACATACCTTGAATTCAACCGCCCTATGAATATCTTCAGAAGGACCTTTCAACATACGCTTGGAATGTATTTTGCTTGTCCTACCTTCAGTTCCAACCAGAATTTAAATAAAATCATGAAGATGCTTTGGGAAATATTCTCTCACTATGATTTCCAAACAAAGTTATAAGTACACATGTTCTAATTCACCCCAAAAAGCACATTATTTATTGATGATGGACCCACAATGGCTGAGCAGCCCATCTTCTGAAGTATTGCTATTGGAATTATTTAATGTTTATCTGCTTTCATAGAACAGTTAGGAACATAAAAATAATATTTGAGAGTGACTTGAACATCGCCACAGTACTTTCTGTAACTAAACCTGCAGCTAAACATTTTGTGAGCTAGAGGATGAAGCATCGCAGAGTATGCTTGTGCCACGGCACAAAAGAGCTGTTGTGTTCCCCACTATGTGCCTGAATAAAACACCAGCTCCAAACTGGAGGTGGTATTGGACAAGGGCCATCCTTGTCAAGGTCCTTGACAAGGAAGCGAGAGAGGACGCAGGGGCAATTGGGGTCAAACAGGAGCGGTAACATGCTCCAGTGGGCAGCTGATGCAGATGACTGGGGAGCGAGATCCAACGCGCAAAGCTGACTGCAGCCTGGGAGGACCTACAGCACGCTCACAGGGAGCAATGTACACACTGACTAAGGCACTATGTGTCTCCTGCAGAAAGGAAAAGCTGTTTTCAGGCTGAAGCCCACTGTTTTTAGAACCCCAGGCAACCCCTACTCTGTGTAAGAACAGCTGGACTAATGGACTTTAAGGTGTAAACCAGGAACCTTCAGAACTAAAACAAAAACATTTTTACTTCTAACTAAAGAGTAATTTCTGGAGGTTAAGATGCTTAACGGTGCTTTCTCCTTTCTGAAACTGTGTAGAGGCAATTCTCTTCCTATATATATTTCAGTATCTAGGCCTTCTTTATAATGCTGTATGTATTATTTCTGGCTGAACAAGAGGAGGAATATTAGATGAAGTAATCTCACCTTCCTAAAAAAAACAGTTGAGGAATTTTGCTGCTATTTGCATTACATGAAACACTATCTATTTTTGGTGACCTGTTTTTAAATTTGCTGATTATCAAGCTGATTATCTCTTCTGACCTTAGCCCTGGCTGCTTGGTGAAGTCAGCAATAAGTATGCTTTGCAAAATGTGCTAAGAGTCAAGACTCAGTATAAAAATCCATTTACTCAGCACACATACAAAAAAAAAAAAGAATCCTCTTAGAAATAAAATTTTGTAGAATTATGTTGAAATATTTTATTTAGATAATAGAAATGTTTAATTTCCCTGTTAAGCTTTCTGCAGCTTTTAAAAACTTAATACATGCAAGCACATAAAATTTGTTAATAAACAGAGGCCTTTACTAGAATGTGATAAGATTTCAAAGTGCTTTTGATATGACGGTATTCTTCTCTAAAATAAAATTTCAACAAAGAGGCAACCTTCAAAACATTCAGAATATGGTATTTTTCAGTCATCTGTTACAAAAAATCCTATCTCACTACTATCTAGCAAAAGTTATCACATAATAAAAAAGTTCATCATTTTTATTATTTTGTTAAGTATTTATTTCACCACAAGAAACCAAGTAGCCATGCTGAAAGTTGAGTTCACAGTAACATCACCATATAGTATGATGTTACTTCTTCCAGTTATTTTTGTTAGGTAGCAACAAATGTAAAATATGCTTTCTTTTCCTTCAGTTAGACATTTCCAGATGTTTTCAGTTACTAGGAGCCATATTTAGAACTCTTAGTTTTGAAACCGAGACAGAGTGTCACAGTCCTTGGTCCCAGCAGGGTCTAAATCACAGAGTAAAACTGTAAATAATGGGGAATAATACTAGAATCTAATTTCTCTCCCTCAGCCAAATATCAGGCTGTTTCATTGTTATCTTAAAATGTTTATATTTTTTTAAGGTAACTTAAAAATTCTGGTCCCAGGAGTATTTTCTAGCTTCCTGACATCAAGTGCACCTTCACTGTATTTTGACAACATGCTGTGCAGGAAAGGCAGGTGTGCACCGATACCTGTCACCTACTGGATTCTATGGCAGTTGCAAGTGAGCATTACAACTTAAAATGGCTTTTCACACACTCACCAGTCAATAGTGCAACCTCAGGAGCCTTACAAAAGTATTTTATTTTATAGGCTGCTGACTAGGGAATACTTTTGGGAAGTGAGAGGTTTGAATCTTTACAAAGAGGAGAGAAATGAACACATACTTCCACTTGCAGGGTACTCTATCCACTGGAGTATTGTAAAAAAAGTATATGGTAGCATTACTGAAGTCATATATACCATCCAACACATTTGTGACAAGGCCCTTTGCCCTTTAAATGGATAAAGATAAAAATAAGGGCTAGTCCTGGAAAGTGGACCTAAAGCCACAAAAGTATAGTATTCTTCTTTGGTGTGGATTGTGTTGGTGGTTTTTGCTTTATCCTACAAAAGAATGAGAGTGAGGGAGAGCAGAGTGACTGCTTGTTTTCTCTTTTCCCCCAGCACAGATAAATACCCAGACCGGACTGCAGCAGCTTGCGGCAAGCCACTGTCTGCTCAGTCTCTGCGGCACCACTGTAGCTGTCAGGCTTATTTAAATTGCTCCATACCAACCGTTGGTTTAGCTTCAGTAGCAGTACCATATACACAGCACTATATATGAGGCAGATGCAGTTTCATTTTTTTAAATAACAAGCTCAATCCTATTATGTATCGAGGACATACAAAAGGGAGTCTGAGGGCTGGTTTATCCCCTGCCTCTCATGATAGCAGAGGAGCAATTCAGCACCTTCAGAATCAAATCCACATACATCTCGATGACTGTTAATTTGACCTAGAAAATAACAGACCATGCACATATTTAATATTCTGTTCTACTAAGGAGGATCTCAGCATACGATTACTGACATTCACCCATTCAGCTGCATGAGTACATGCTTGAGAAAGGAAACTTACTAGCTTCAGTAATGACACACAAATTCAGTTCATGGCCAGAGCTGAGCTGCTGCTCTAATTCCACTCCCCCTAGCTGAAATCATTCTGGGACTTCACCTTAAACTAACTGACACTTGAGAGAAAAAGCAGGAGGAGATCAATTTGCCTGCTACTATGCTGTCTAATTAAAACACCGTATGTGCTGAGAGACTTGTCACTGTTTGTTAAACCATTGAAGGAGTTGTTGGCATTAACTCCATTTTACAGGAAAATCCTGTTTCGGTTGAGGCCCTTTAAAATGTTTTTCACAAAAAAACTAATTTCAAATTTAAATCTGGAAATCCTATTAGCTTCTGTATGGGTGTTATGTTCTTTAAATCTAAATACACCTGTTAATAAACCTCTTTACTGTTTGCAAAACACATTGTAGATTTCCCAATACAGTTTTTAATTTATTGCATTTCCTACAACTGATAGAATCATAGAATCATTAAGGTTGGAAAAGACCTCTAAGATCATCGAGTCCAACTGTCAACCCAACACCACCATGACCACTAAACCATGTCCCTAAGCACCACATCTACACATCTTTTAAATACATCCAGGGATGGTGACTCAACCACTCCCCTGGGCAGCCTGTTCCAAGGCCTGACCACTCTTTCAGTAAAGAAATTTTTCCTAACGTCCAATCTAAACCTCCCCTGGCACAGCTTGAGGTCATTTCCTCTCATCCTATCTCTTGTTACTTGGCAGAAGAGACCAACCCCCACCTCACTACAANCCAATTGGATTTAACTCCATAACTCTCTGGGCCCGGTCATCCAGCCAGTTTTTTACCCAACGAAGAGCACATCTGTCTAAGCCATGAGACCCCAGCATCTCTAGGAGAATGCTGTGGGAGACAGGGTCAAAGGCTTTACTAAAGTCTAGGTAGACCACATCCACAGCCTATCCCTCATCCCCTAGGGGGGTCACTTGGTCATAGAAGAAGATCAGGTTAGTCGCGCAGGACCTGCCGTGCGTGAACCTGCGCTGGCTGGGCCTCATCCCCTGGTTGTCCCGGACGTGGCTCATGAGTGCCCTCAAGATGAACCTTTCCATAATCTCCCCCGGCACTGACGTCAGGCTGACAGGCCTGTAGCTCCCCAGATCCTCCTTCTGGCCCTTCTTGCAGATGGGCGTCACATTGGCAAACCTCCAGTCGTCCGGGACCTCCCCCGTTTAACCAGGACTGCTGGTAAATGATGGAGAGTGGCTTGGCAAGCTCCTCCACCAGCTCCCTCAGTACTGTCAGATATATCTGTTCTGAGTGTGGTTTTCCTCCCTTTACAAGTTTCTAGCACATTTTTTCAGATTTCTCATCATTTTAGATATATGTGGTTAAACCACAACACTATACTAGGAGCAAGATAGCACTTATCATTTCCTGTGTGATAGCACCAGATCTGTTCCAAACAGGTGGGTTTTGAAATTTGCCCTAAATGTGGGAATCCAAGAGATTTTAATAGTTTGAACTGATAGTCTGAACTATATAAAACTTTGGTAATTTAACTTAACCTGAGAGCACAGCTACTGTTCAAAAGAAGCATCACAGAAGTCTAAAAATGCCATCCACAAAACCCCATACCAGAATCTTTTATGACAAGAAGTGCCATATTTTATTTGGATTCTCAATCCCATACTGAAATTACTGGGTGATCACGATGGTTCAGTCTGCCCGTTACATTGATGTGTCTTGAATTCTGCAAAAGACATAATTTTATTTGACCAATTATTTTTAAGTCACTTAGGATATAGGAAGTAATGGGAATAAATTCCCTATGAATATGTTATGTTGACAATTAGTAGGTTGCTAACCCACAGATCCATAACATTCAATATAACCTACAGCTCAGAATAACAGAAGACAAGAATTACTGTTCAGAGAGAGTTGAAGACATTTTAAAAGATAACTTTAATAACAAAGTACTGGGCATAAGAGATTCAGGTTGCCTATGTCTAAACGTAGGTGTGTAGTGCCATTTGAGATGACCTAGGGAACTTGAGACATCCTTGTATGTCTGACAGGTACAATATGGGATTATGAGAATTGTATGTCCTTCTGGACTGAAAGCTGGAGGGATGGTGGGATACTCTAGGGCACCTCAGAAAGCATTAAATGCCCAAGTTTCCAGCTGATTCAAAGAAAGACTTTGTCCCAAAGGATTCCTCTTCCAGTCTGAAGTAGAACCGAGTCGCACATTACACATTTAAATGCTGTTGCAGAGAGAAGTTTGTGGAATTCATAAAACAATTTCAAATCATACATGTGTGTGTCATGCGGAGAAATTTGGAGAGAATAACTTCAACTATTTTAGCATGCTGTTTTGGTGCAGTGAAGTATGATTGTCAAGGAAATTCATGACAGTGATCTAATCAGTTTACAAACTATCATTTGTTTCTTATTACCACCACCAGCTGCAAACAGCTAGATATTTTTTCACTTGAATATAAATCAAAATATTTAAAGTATTTTAATGGTGTCGTGGTTTAACCCGGCAGGCAGCCAATCACCACACAACTGCTCGCTCGCTCCCCCCTGCCAGTGGGACAGGGAGAGAATAGGAAGGGTAGAAGTGAGAAAACTCATGGGTTGAGATAAAGACAGTTTAGAAAAGGAAGGGGAAATAAGAATAGTAATAGTAATCGCAATAGCAATAGCAATAGCAATAGCAATAGTAATAATAATGACAAAAGCATATACAAAATGAGTGATGCATAATGCAATTGCTCCCCACCTGCGCTGACCGACAACCAAGTAGCGATCACTACTTCCTGGACACGCCTACCCTTCATCTACTGGGCATGACGTCACATGGTATGGAATACCCTGTTGGCCAGCTGGGCCTGCTGTCCCAGCTATGCTCCCTCCCAGCCTTTTGTGCACTTGGCAGATCATGAAAGCTAAAAGTCCTTGACCATAGGGTACCTAGCAACAACTAAAAACATCAGTGTGTTATCAACATTGTTCTCATTCTAAATCCAAAACACAGCACTAGGAAGAAATTTAACTCTATCCCAGCCAAAACCTGGACAAATGGTCACTCCCAAGTTATTCTCTATAGCTTTGCAACACTGTTAATTAAACAAGCATAGATTAATTTTTTAGTATTTCTGAAATGTATTCATCATGCTGTATTTCTTTTCTTACAAGTGCTCCCAACCTACTGAAACACTGCAAGTAGAGTGTGGAAGTCAAATAGTTCTTTTTACTCCAAATTTATTTTCAGTAAAAGCTACTGAATTACAATGCTGGGCAAACAATAGAGTTAGTTAATAAATTTAAATTACAATAGAACAAGAAGCATAATCCCTATATTCCCTCTATTTCCAGAAAACCCCCTCTTCTGTAGTTTATAATAACACCTCTCAAAAACAAAGGTTATGTGTGTTTTGTGGCATTCAGGTTATATACCCTACCAAATGTAGAAAAATAGAGATGGAATGGCTTGGTTGTGGAGTCCATCCTCTTCATCTGAGCCAAGATCGGGTGCATCTCTGGCATTCCTGAAAGATACTTGTTCAGTTATGCCCAGCTGTCCCGATCCAATATCGGGGGAGGGTTCAATGTGATCCCAAGAGCGAGATAAGACACAAATGAGGTCAAATGCTGTATGTCTTAAACAACTTTTATTATCAAAAGTAAAAGTTGGTAGCAATAAGATAGATTAGAATAAAGACAGAAATCAAGCAAGCATTCGGGAGAGAGTTGCAAGAATAGTCACCACCATGGATCCACGACATCTTAGAGTCCAAGTCTGTTAGTGCTTCAGTAGTGAGCGGTTGCTCCAGGGTCCGCAGTGGGCGATCTCTTTGTGGTCGGCGGTGGTCAATCACACGGGGGGTCATCTTGTCAGTCCCCTTTATTCCTGTTCGAGGGCTGCAGTTTCCATGGCAAGGGTACGTTGCCACACTCCTAGACAACACAGAGTCTTGCTCAGAGCGCAGCCCCTGCAAACCAGAGGCCTCCGTAGCCTTGCAGCTGCTCTTCTTAGGTAAGCAATCTTTCAGACAAATGTTCTACAGTTCAGTCTCTTACACCAGCCATGGAAATTCCACAGCTTCTGCTAGTGTCTGTTCCTGTGCTTTCCCAAATTTACCATTAGGCAGTTAATCTGAATATCTTTTCTTGCAGTGTGTGCTGATCATTCTTTTTCCTGTCTGCAACAGAGGTGAGAAGATATTATTGTCTTCCTCCCTGATGCAGTCTATTATGACTTCTTCTCTAGCTGGAACTCTCTTTACCGTTTCAAACTTCTCTCCTAGGCCACATTGCCTACATTTCTTCTCATTCTTATTCTCTTCTAAACTCCTCTACCCATTTATCTAGTTATTCCTGAAAAACAGTGCACCAAAAATTACATATATTTTCTATTAGGCTTTATCATTGTTGAGTGGGGAGGGTTACTTCATGGATTTTTCCAGGTTATGTTCCAGTTTATATAACCCAGTAAGGTATTCGCCTTCTTTTGCTCTGGTAACTCTTCAGATTGGAGTTCTTTATTATTCCCAGATCCTCCTCCAAGGAACTGTTGCCCACTCAGTTGTCACTATTGTACTTAGGCAAATTCTTGTCACACTAACTTTGAATTTTTACCTTTCCTTTCAAACTGTTAGAATTCCCACACAGCTTCATGATCCCTGCAAATTTAATAAGCATGTTTCCTATACCATTATCCAAGTCATTAACAAAAATATAGACTGATCCAAACCCTGGAAAATAAAATCCTTATTCAACAGATGCTTTCATTAAAAAAAAAAAAAACAAAACAGAAAACCACAACCCACAACAAAAAACCACAACAAAAAACAAACAAAAAACCCCCCACAGAATTTATGATTAATCGTTCATATGATTTTGCCCTTCCACCATAATTCTTTTAAATAGGATCCACTTGCTAACCTTCATTAGGAAAAGAGCATATGGGACTCTGCTAAAAGCTTTAGAAATATCATAGTATTAGAGATTTATTTCTTCTTCTCATAAGCATAGCGAGAAATCTCACTTCTTGTCATGAGTGTTATATATTTATGGAGGAAATTAGATTGGTTTCAAAAATTGCAAATTATTATCACGATATTTTTTATTAATTTTCCGTACTTATAAACATTTAGGTTAATTCTTCTTTTACTTTTTCCTAGAAACTGATATTATTCTGGATGGTTTGCAACTGCAATTTTTACCCCTTTCAGAAGATTGGTAACATTTTCTTTCTTCACTTTCCTCAACCAAAGGTTTTCAAAATGATCATTAAAAATTCTGAGATCACTTCAGCCAGTTCAGAAAGTTTATGATGAAATTCAGGAAGACCAGAATGACATACATATCCTTACAGTCTCACTTATGTAATCCTTTCATGCATGACCTATTTAAGGCTGAGAGCTTTCCCCCTTGATTTGTATTAATTGTACCTGTTTCCTACTCATAGGCAAGATTAAACAATAATTCACTAGAAAAGTGCATCTTCCTCACATCATCTGCCAATAATTTCTCCTCTCCATAGTAGTAAATCGTATTTTTTTGTTCTTAGAATTTCTCTGAAGGACACAGTTTTCCCAGGCCTTGCTTCCCTGAGTTCTTACCTGCCTACTGTCTGAGATCTCGTGAAGTTCATTGTTTTCAGTTTGGTGATATTTTTCCCTTCCTCCTGCCATTTCAATATCACTCTCATGATCTGCTTTCATTTTCATGTGAGAGAGAAGTTTCTCTGTATTAGTTAGAATCAAATTTAGAAGATAATCCCCTGTATTTTCTTTCTCCACTTTCTATACAAAACTCCCTCTCATCAGTTAATGCCAACAGAGAATCATGAAAATATTCATGACGGCAACAAATAATAACAGATTGCATGCAATATTTTTTTTCTTGAGTTCCCATCTGTCATCAATTTCCTATAATTTTCATGTTTCCCTTTTTTTTAATTAAATCCTACTTTCAGAGCTTGTTTCACAATTTTTAGGTTCTATGCCTTTAAAGGAATCAATAGAATTTACTAACTTCACTTGAACGAAAAAAGAATTTGTTTTTTAGATAAAATTGTGTTGCACATACCAAGCAAGTCTGCCAAGATATTGTATCACAGTTATTTGCTTGTCCTTGGGAAACAAATTTCTGAATGCTTAATAAAGAAATAAAACATCAAGATTTCCTAGGTGCATTCACATGCCCAAGACTGCCTCACAGACAACCAGTTACTGGATTTCTCTGTGTCAACTCAGTTGTCCTTCCACCCTCAAGCAAGTCAATTCCAGGATAGATTATAGTACAATGTTAAAGATGTGTGTGTTTGTACCTTTGCTGCTTCTATACTGTAAGTTAACATATACTACAGAAGTGTATTACCTCAGAGAAAGTAGGTTCAGCTTCAGGTAGTGCTTAATAAGTATATACTTAGATTTACATAACAGTAATTTACATAATACTAAGTATGTAACAGATATACATAATTAGTAATTTGGTAAAGGAATAGTCTTTCAACCAATTTTTAGACTGTCAGTGATACAGTTTCTATTTTATGCCCCCTTTTTGCTACTGCAAAAGAAAATAATAATGAATGCAAAAAAGTCTGTTTGAGCTTTCTTCATTAAAAGAAGAAAGGTACTTTCATAAGTTTTATTGGAAAATTGATGTATAGCTAAACATTGAGCTCCATAGTTATTTTTCAAATGTTCTCATCTTCCAAATAATTTAACTCATTCATCAACCCATTACATTGCTCATTTTGAGGGCACTGTTTGAACCACAAAACATCATTTCAAAGAAATTTTCAGATTTACTTTGGCACTGACTGATATTTATTTTCTTTTTTATTTAAGGTAACAAATTGAGGTAAAAGCTTGGTTTGGCAGCAGACAGGGGCATCTTAGTAGTAAATGAATAAAAGCCACAAGCAAGTTAGCATCATGACACCAAGGATTTTGCAGGACATTTTTTTTTAAAAATAAAATTGTACAGACAGGTTTTCATTCTAAGATTTCACTTTACCAAGTTAGAACAACTTTTATGCTTATCTTATGGGATGCTGTGCTAGAGAGCAGTTACAGGGTTCAGTGGCAAAGCTGAAGGGAAAATTCATGAAGTCTTTAAAAATTTTGTAAAGTAGAAGTGATGTTACTTCTTATTGCCATATAAGTAATTACATGGAATACAGCTGAAAATATTCTCATTAATTATAAAATATTTGTACAAATGTTTTAGTAGGAAGCAGAACTAAGCAATAGGTTATCCTGCCTAACACTGTACTTACTTCCTAATGTTCAGTTTTTATTGAAAGAAATGTTTCCTGATGGCTCATTGGAGGGGCTTTGGCAATGCCTGGAATCAGAATAGGACACACTAGGCCAAGGGATGCAGGAGGAAGTTAGGCCATTTGGACCTAATCCTACAGAACATTGTAAAAAAATACATTTTCATATTGTGTTTAATTCATACATATGAATTTTATTCAGTTATTTTTACGATTTCATTAACCTGTTCTTGTGTAATTTTCCAAATTGGCACAAGTCAATAAATATATCTTTCAACATATTGCTTCAGGCCTTTTGTTTCTAACTTCCCATCAGGTGCTGTCATTTTCCAGTAGTCAGCTGTGGAGAATTATCTTCTATGCTTACCTAGCACACTATAGTTCCTGTTTACATTAAAGAAATCTGCACGAGCTACAAGAAAAATGATGGCCTGCCCTCCTGGCAGAGTTTTTGTATAAAAGTGAACTGTATAAATAAAAGCCCACTCTGGAATGAAGCCAAGAGATTACATTAGGGCTTTATCCCAAAGAAATTTTATCAATTAACTTAAATATGTATGACTTCTCACAACAAATGAATGTTTGGTTCATGCTTTGACTAATTTTCTGTCACCAAAGATGGATATTTCAATACCGTGCTCTACAGTGCAACTTACTTAATTCACCTAGGAGAAAATAAATGACTTCCAGTTAAAAAATTGAGTACATAAGCACTGAAAACTGAAAAATATTGCATCACAACATGTTCTGAGATAATTTATTTTTCATGTGCTCATGTAATTTTAGTAATTCATAATTTACTAGTAAATGCAGCCAAGAAGTGTCTGTAAATATTGTAAATTCTGAGTAATGTGATTTCACAGTGATACTTTTCTATGAGATCTTCCATTTTTATAGCGTAATGTCTTTGTTTTACAGCTAGGCATTAGTTTTGAAAAGCTATTAGCTGCCATCTCACTTAGCATAAGTTCCCGAAAGCTAAAATTTCAACTTTGAAGGGAGAGATGATATGATGGCTAATATTTTTACACCTGTTTAATGACTATTGATTTTTTAATCTTTTAGTCATATGTTAAGTGAGCAGATATATATAAATGTACAAATGGATTCAAGAAGAGAGCAGAGATCTGCCTGTGCTGGCTATTAAACCTAATGTCTAGTTGCATCCTCCAGGTGAGATTTACCAAAAGAGAGATAATTCACAATGCCTGTCTTGCTCTGGAAGGTGAATATTTGGTGAAATGATCCCTTCTTAGGCTACAGCATAGCCTGGCCATGGATACTTTTTATTTCTGATCCTGTTGAGTCAAGAAAACATGGTCATCTTTCACATAATATCTGCTACCAGCCATGGTGGGAAGCTCCATACCAGACTGGCTAGTGGTTCAGTCTGACCTCCCACTGCATTCATTTTCTTCTTATACATTCTTCATTGCTCCCTCTAAGGTGTCTAAAAGCCCAGGACAGTTTAAAAAAATATTTTTTATACATTTCTGTTTAAAAGATTGGTTCATTTACCTAGGATGTTTTGAAGGATTACTGCTTGTATAAATACAACAACGACTACATCTAATCTGAAAAAATCCTCCAGTGGAGGGAATGAACCCCAGGCCAAGTGGAAGGGGACAACCCGTGCTCTTGCTCCTGCGGGCTGCCCCTCTGGAACAGGTCAACTATGCCCACGCTACACAGAGCTCTGGCCTGGGTCTCCTCTGGGTTTTCCATGACACTTTTACAGCCCTGAAACCTAACTACCAGTCATTTAGGTTATTGAAGTTTGAAATTCCTGAAATGATGGGAGGATCGTGTTGCTGCCCACATGAACGCTGTTACAATCATGGTATCATGCCAGGCCTGGGCCCTGGCATTAAGGGGAGTGGAAGTTCTCAAAGGCCCTTGGGAATAATCCTGGGAAATGAACAATGGCAAAGTAGCTCTGCCTTCCTCTACTTACACCATGTGTGGTCTGTGACCCCTGGAGCATGCTACACCAGGAGTTGCATCTGGGCTTTGTCTCAAAGAGAAATGCACAGTTAATTGCAAAAGAGAATTAAGTACTATATGTACGTGCAGGGTGGACTATCAGGGGACCAATCAGGATTTGGAAGCAAAAAAAAAGGCTAAATTGTATGGCAAAACGCACCATCTATTATCTGATTCTCATTGAAAAACATATTGTTAGTCACTTCTGAAAAGATTAACTCTGCATTTTTCATTTGTTAGAGCTTATTTTTAACTGCTATTCAAAAATTTTGTTGAAATCACAGTTGCAGTGCTGACCCAGATTTGGGAATTCAGCTTGGAGGTATCCACCATTATATTCAATTGAATACAAATGCATGTCAACATTTTGTGTCCAGGTCTACGTTTTATTCTTGCAGTGAAATAAGAAAACAAATTTTGTTCATCTGCCTTGTATTTATGCATTATATGTATACACATATGTATCATGAGAAAAGAATACAAATGGACTAATGAGAATTAGTTGCACAATGCTTTTTACCTGTACATTGCTGAGCCCTCAACAAACAATGATAAGCAGCAAGAATCACTAAAATCAACATGCTCTTTACTGGGTTTTCTCTGGGTAGTGGGAGTGGAATATTCAGAATCAGTTTTATTGTTTCTTCTATCCCTTGATGCCCTGCTAACCAAGGAGTCTTTTTTATAAAAAAAAAAACCATATTCACAGCACTATAAATATCCTCTGGTCTAGTTCTGAAGGACTTTTCTCAAACAAATGAGACTGGAATGCACAGAACATAAATCAGAGAAGAGAACATCAAGCATCAAAATGAGATATTAACTTCTCTGTTAGGAATAAGCAAGGTAACTCCTAAATATACCATTGTTAGCTGTCAGGGGTCAGATACCTCTGCCTTCAAAGCTTATTTTTTTTGTATCTGAATATCTACAATTTAATGGCAAACAATAAATGGAAGCATTACTCTCTTTAGAGGATTTATTATAATGTGTTGAGGTCTACAATAGAGGATGCTGAAATTAATAGGTCAAAAAAGAGACTGTGAAGTTGTAAAATTTAAAATTATAGACATAGAAAAAGTTGATGTAATTTACTTACAAAGCAGTTAAGCTAACACTTTGTTGCAGAAAAACATAATCAAATATGCCTAAATTATGGAAAAAAATATATTAATCACTTCACCTTTTAAGGGAAAAAAGTATTTCATAGCTATAGTATACTACAGAATACATTGGGCTTGTTATTCATTATTCCTTGAAGGTGTAAGAAACACTTTCCCGCACAGAATACAACTCTTTACTGGCAGGATTGCATGGTTTGTCATCAATTTACATTTTTCACAATTACTCAGAACTTCAGAATGTGAAAGGATGAGCCCTTACTGTTGGAGATAAAAGCTGTATATCAGCTCAAAATGTAAGAGCCTCAAGCCTCAAAAAGGGACTATGAGCTACGTAAGTCATATAAAAATATTAGAAATGCAATGAAAGAGTTGTACTTGTGGTTGCTGGTGGGATTTCATAAAACACTGAGTAAATGGAGTCATGTCATTTTGCCATTTTTTACCTGAATTTCTATCTTTTAAATTAGATTTCTGTAGATAGTTACCAGTGATCAAAACTAATTTGCAAGTACGTAGCTGTGTTGAAAACAATGTTTTTAGGGTGTTGTTCCTTATCTATCTTTTTTCTTTAGGGAAAGGCAGAAATTCTGGTTCACTTTCTCATCTTAAAGAAGGGTCTTAGGCCTAATCAGGAGTGGAAAAAAAATTCATTCTTTCAAATCCTCAGATATTTATGAAAGCTGTCCTTCGATCATTCTGACTTTTTAGTTTAGAAATTAGTCCCTAATACTCTAGAATAAATTAAGCTCCCTGGCAACTGGTTGCTTTTTTTTTATTTCTTTTACACAGACCTCTCAAAGGTAACATGTAGATTTCAGGGGTTCACATACCCCATAAAGCAAACTGCTACACTGAAATTAGTTTCACATGGGTCAGCTTCATGTATCCTCACATTAACTACCTGAAAGACTGAAGGAAGTACATCAGTGGTTGAAAAGCTGACTGAGAATCTAGATTCACTCTTTTGCACAACCCTGTGTGTTGATCCCCTCTTTCTCAATTCCCACACTCAGTTCTAAAGAGTTAAGAGATTGAAATGTGATGATATACAGTAGCAAAGCTTTCAAAAGGTAGTTAGGTTCACTGACATCTCTTCATTGTATATAAGACAGGAATCTTCCTATCTTTCTTATGCAGCCAGAGTCATCTTAAAAACCTTCTGAAGCCAAGATGACTTCTTTTTTTTTTTTTTTTTTTTTTTAAACTAGGATGGCCTGTGGCTCATAAAGCAAACAGTTGCATAGAAAAAAAACAACAACAAAAAAACAAGCAAGCAAACAAGAATCTGTTCATCCTTTGTTCTATTTATGAACAAAATTGATGCACATAATGATAAGAAATTCTAAATTTTACACAGCCACACTGGAGAGAAAGGAAACACCCAGGCAGACTGAATTTGCCAGGGAAAAATGTTACCATTTTCATCAGCAACTCAAAAGCTCTAGAGTAAACAAAATAAAACCTCAATTAAAAAAAAAAAAACACAATTTATGTTAAGCCATTTTTATTATCTTTGAGAAAACCTTTTCAATTTCATATAGGAAGAGAAAAGATAGTAGCATTTTGTGAGAAAAATACTAATTTTCTGTTAGAAACATCTCATATAAGGATACCCAAATTAATTATCACTTTTTCCTAATAATACTTACATCAATATATATATTTTTATTTACTTATGTTTACAAGAAAAGCGTCTAACTTTTTAGTAGACTTTTAGTCTTTTTAGTAGACATTGCCTAATAGACGGTCCTTTACCAGTGATCTTGTTAGCAGTTTATGTTTTAGAAATATTCTATTTTGTCCCAGTCCTTAGTATTCCTCATGAACTGGAGGCCATTAACTTCAAAACTGTCATAAAAACAACTTTTTTTTCTGCCATATAAGGAAATGCAGGAAGTTGTCTAAAGAACTTAAGTTCAACAGCTACAGGTTGACTCGTGGTTGTTTCTATTTATCATAAAGCGCACCTACATAAAGAATACAGGTTGTATTTTCAGGCCATCAGTTCATTTCATGTTGCTTTTATGGAAGAATGTGAAAATGAAGCAGCAGGACAATTGCTTGAGAATTCTTCCTGCATGAGGGAACTCATCGGTGTATAAAATTGGTAGGGTAATGCCACTGTCTCTTAGCTGCTTTCTTCACCAGCCACGGCTGGTAGCAGGAACTCTACTGATTGGGGTGAAGAGAAGCAGAATAAAAGCTGCAGGCTGAAGAAGGAGAAAGGGAAGGAGACATAGCAACACACGTCTCTACTGAAACTGGTGAATGAGTTGGTATCCTTAAGGATTTTCAGCCAAAAAGGAATGTAGTTTAAACAAATGCCAGTATCAGACATCCTGGGATCTGCAAGCCTCATATCACTGCTTCATAACAAAGTGGAGGATGAAACATATAGACATTTAATTGCATTCCTTTTCTTGGCATCTCAAAAAGTAGTTAACCACAGCCTGAAAATGTGGTAGGCACCATATCCTGCTGTATTTATTGACTACTTAAAATCCTATCTTGTATTTTCACTGAGCATTCCAGGGAACACAGTAAAAATGGAAACAGCACATTTTGGGTGAATTTTCCAAAACTCCTCCCAATCACACAGAATCACAGAATCACTAAGGTTGGAAAAGACCTCTAAGATCATCAAGTCCACCCGTCAACACCACCATGCCCACTAAACCATGTCCCTAAGCACCTCATCTACACGTCTTTTAAATACTTCCAGGGATGGTGACTCAACCAATCACCAAGCATTTCTTCTTATTATTTTTTCTAGCATTTAATTTTGAATTCCAAACTTAATTGCTTTCAGCTTGCTCACTTTTTTGATTGTGTTAGTCTAATTTTCACAGTATTCCTCAAACACAGGGCTGATAGATAGTCACCCCAACTCCATTATCATCCTCAAAGGAGTGATTAACATTGTGTCTGATCTCCATGAGAAGTCAGTAATAAGCTGTGGGCATTAATCCACTTTCTTTTTTTGTAAAATGTAGGACTGCCGATAAATCATGAAATGATATATCATGGTTATATCATGAAAATTGTCAAAGCCTGGGAAGGAATGGTCTCACACACAAGCAGGTGGTGGTACCACAGATACCTCTAGCAGGACTGTCAGTTTAGGAGTTTGCTAACCATTCCTTTTTTCAAGTGTGGGGAGGGCGTGGTTGGGTTTTTTTGGTGGGTTGGTTGATTGTTTGGGGGTTGTTTTATTATTTTGACTTATATTTTCTTTCAGCTTAGATCCTCACTAGCAGCTACAGCAGCACAAGCAAGAATTGATTAATTAAACGGAAGAAGCAGAAAAGAAGTGGCAAGAAGACTGCTTCTTAATAATATTTTGCCAGCAAAGAAATCATAATGCTGGATCACAGTGGAGTTATTGAATAAAGTGGAAAAGAGCATTTTGTACTTAAAAGAATTAAGTGCTTGCTAGTAGTTCTGCTGAGTAAACGAGGTATTTCTGTTAGGTCTAATAAACAAATCTTTAAAAAAGTGAAGAGCAGCTGATAAGCTTGTCTGAGAAGATTCAGAATGCCTCTGTAATAAGGGTAACTAAACCTTCAGGAAGAGAAAACCTGAAGTTGTAAATTCCACCCTCAAAGCCTCCCCCAAAATGTTATGCGTAAAAAAAGCCAGTGTTCTACTTCAAGCAGATACTTCTTGAGAGGGCAGTGTACACTAGGAATCCATGTTCTAGTCTATACAGGGACAGAGTGAGGGTCCAGTTTGACCAATGGGCAAAGAGGGAGGTAGACATTTGGGCTTGATTCTGATGGGGATTTGTTTGCTCCCTTTGGTGTCATATAAATTATTGTACCTTTGTTTCCTATTCTGAGTTTAGGAAACAAAGAAAAAAAAAACCACGGATTAATTCTTAGTTTCCATTGTTTTGTGTTACGGGTGGTTGCAAGCCAAAATTGAAGCTCACTATCCCTTTGGCATACCTTCAATGAGGCAAGCAGAATATTCTGGCAGTTTGAACTCTCTCCACTTTACGGGTCCAGAGAATCCCTAGGGTAACGTTTATCTTCTCCGCTGTATTGGCCAAAAGCTAGTGAAATAGGAAATTTTGGGCGGTTAAGAATTTTACAGTCATACATGCAAGTGAAAAAAATCCTCCTAGAAGAGAATAGAGCAATGAAGAACAAACCTGCATCCCGAGGTTACCAGGCAAGCTTGTGAGCTTTGTATTGTGGTTTTTGCATTTATTATTATCACTGAATTTCATTACCGTAGGGGTAAAATCACCCTTATTAAGTGCTTTCTATCACTGCCATTAAAAATAGTGATAAAATCTGACAAAAAATTTCAACAGACTGAGGGTAAGGCTGACATCAATCAAAAAAAAACTTGTCAAACTCACTTGGAAAAGGACCAGAACTGGTGCTCTTGTTAAACTTATTTTCTTTGTCTTCCAGGAAAAAAAACCAAAACCAAAAACAAACCAACCCACCAACCAAAACAAACAAACAAACAAAAAAAACACTCACAAAAAAATACCATACATATATATATGGAATTCACTTTCATACATACAAAACATGTTATGTTGTATCAAAAAGTCACACTCATAAGCAAAAATAATAAGATGCATTTAAAGATCTTCATAATATTAAAGAACAATTGGAAAGTCTCCATCAAAATCATGTTAGCACTCCTCTTTGGTCATAATACTACCAGTTTGGTTAATTCTGCCTTATAAAATTGGTTTTCTCCTGAACTCACTATAGTTTAAGATCCATTTTGCCCATATTAACACAACTAGGATTTTTGCCATTCACAGGAACAAGAACATAGCTGAATGCTAGCATGACCTAGATCCCTCAGTGATGCCCATGTATAGGGCTTTGATATGGGAAAAGATTTTCCTTCAAATAAAATAATTGCTTAATTTTTAATATGTCTTTAAATGCCATAAATCAAATATTACCTTCATGCAGTATTTATGGGTAAGAACACACAACTGATGAACACACCATAACCTGAAGTTATCAAGTTAAGATCAGATTTCTGGAAGATGTTTTTTAGTCAAAGACAGCTTATAGAACTTACTACAGGAATAAGTGAATCAAATTTTCCAGTTTTGTTATATAAAGTGTCAGGCTAGATGGTCTAATTGTTGCTTTCAGGGTCAAAACCTATGAACATGCTAAGATGTTATCTTGAATTGTGACAGATTTAGATATATGCTTAAGTGCTTTTCTGTACCAGGTTCTAAGTTTTAAAATTATTTTTGTTGCAAGTGGAAGATTCTTGAGAGAAGTGAACACTACTCTGTGAATTAAGAAAAAAAAAATCCTTACCAACAATACATTTGGTCTTAATTGCAGTTAGTAAATACCATTTTTAGAAGTAATTCCGAGGACTTTTAATTATGGATTCAGTAGGGAGATGCAAATATTTTTACTGTGATTACCTAAAAAGAATATAATGAGCAGTTTGAAGCAGTCTACAAACCTAGAGACTGTGCTGAGCAGATAATTATGTAATTGGGAATATGTCAGCACCTATACTCTGAATCGGAGAAAGGACTTGAAAAGGCAAACATCTTTCTTTTATTTGAATATTATGGGTTTAAAAAAAAAAAAGTAATCAATCATTTTTCCTTGAGAATAGGTGTTAGGTTTCTTCCCCTGTAATTTATACCAAATTGTCCTCTGACATTTCATTTTGCTGTTTAAAATTGTTGCAACTTTGAATAAAACATTTTTTGTGCTTTATGTGTTTTAAATTAATTGATCCTGTCAGATGAACAGCTCATCTTGGGAATAGAGCAAATTATTGTATACTTGACAGTGTTTTTTTAGTGCCCCCACGAAAACTGAAAGGAACTGATGCAAAAAAAACCAAAACGAAACAACAAGCCCCACTCCTCCCTGAACAAATAAAATGATAAGCAGAGCTCAGTTCATCTCAGAAAGGACCTCCAAGCACTGTCACGTCAGATATTGGAGAGTAGAGTACATTCACCCTCCAGGAAAGACATTTTTAAATTCATTTCAGTCATTGCTCGTAATTGAGTTTAACAGCTGAAAATCCTTCAGTTGACCTCCTGTCTGTCTTTGTTTCTTCTTCTAATACAATTGCTCAGAGAGCAAAAAGTCTATCCAAACAATCTGGAATGACAACAGTACACATACATACACATACATACATATATATACACATATATATAATAACAATATGTTCTATATAGACAACAGTATGCATATTTTATTGTTTTTATATACATATATATCTGTAATATATGTTTGTATTGTTAAATATATATAACAACAATATATATTTATATATATGCACCATACCCCTACACACAGAATAAAATAAGTCAAAGCCATCTGTTTTGGGAATGTTAGAACTGATGCAGGTAAATAATTGCAATTGCTTAAATTGGTTTTTTCCATACATAAAGAAAATCTCAGAGCCACATGGTACAAACAGATCACATATGGAAACTAATTAAAACCATGTCAAAGTGAGCCTGTCATCTTCAACTGAAGTAAGTGAGCAAGAAAATGGAACGACACTGCTATAAAATTTGGCACAATAAGTTGCTTTTATTTGAAAATATCTTATCAGGCCCCTACTATTCTTTCAGTACCTTGAAGTTTCTAGCCATAAAATTCCTCCAGCCTGATTGGAGTAGGATCCTAACATCACAACTTTTTTGACAAAAACTTATAATACCTTGTTCTATGGAAGAAAGATATGCAAAGAAGTAGAATATGATGAAAATGGTAGCAGGAATTCTGGATTTCCTGCCCTTTAAAGGAGGACCTCCTAGAGGATCAGTCCCACTGACTCATAAAACCTTTGGCAAAAGTACAAAGAATGATCTAATTGTCTAAACACCTGAGAGTCTGCAGCTCTACCTCATGCAAAAAAAAAAAAAAAAAATCTTATTTAATTTACTTTGACCAGTTCCTTAAAGATGTTGGCTTTGCAGCTAGCAAATAATTTCATTTCAGCTTTGTCCCTGTCCTATCAGCATTTCTTTTTGTCCCTGTCTTATCAGCATTTCATGCACGCAGCATGAGCAACAAATACAAGGAGCTGGAAGCTATTGTGCAGCAGGAAAACAATTATATAGTTGCCATCACGGAAACATGGTGGGATGACTCGCACAACTGGAGTGCTGCAATGGATGGCTATAAACTCTTCAGAAAGGTTAGGTAAGGAAGGAGAGGCGGTGGGGTATTCCTCTATGTTGGGGAGTTTTGATTGCCTAGAGCTTAAT